>LPNX010723768.1:58114-209713 GCA_001517045.1 Pseudotsuga menziesii
GATACAAATATCGACCATCATGGACACTACCGTCAGCAGCACTATGCCCCTGACCTTCCTCATGCACATCAGAAAGAAAATTTCCTAGGTTTGAGAATTGCAAAAGTTAAAACCGGGCACTCTGCAAGTCAGTTACATACCACATATTTAGATTACATGTACAATGTGACAACAAATTAAATATATATGAAACACAAATCTATGAACTCACCTCGCTCGTGTCAGGTTTGGGAGGCAGGATATCTGCTGAGATGAGCCTTCATCAGGACCTGATTGATGAGAGGCAACCCACTCATCCATAAACATCACGACGACTTCAACGCCCTCATCTACAACTGCCTGTTTCTGCGTCTATTTCCATGACATGAAAATAGTTATATTAATGAATTACAATTTGAACTTGAGAATTACAATTTGAGTGTATGTAAATGATAATCTGAACATAAATATGCAAACAATCCGCACATAAAATAACTAGTTCCTCGTCAACTAGCGTGTCATGAGCAGGACTCAGGTGGGGCTGTGTAGAATCCTACGCAATGCCCTTGCCTCTATCCTGTACAATATGAACAAGATAAATGACAAAAGTTAGAACAAACCAAAGTATTATGTGTTCAACAATTGACTCATTTAAAAATTCAAATTTAGGATGACAGTTAACACATACCTCATCGACGTGGGCAGAAGAAACTGCAGCAGGACCTCGAACAAATGCATCACTTCCAAAAAGGACCTCAATGAAATTGGGCTCCTGCATAGAGGTATAAAACAAAAGAAAGTATTAGTTAAAAAAATGATTCATTTGAGGATACATAACAATCAACACAATCAAATGATGACAATAAAGATATACCTATCCCATCGGTCAAGGCCAACATTTATCATGTAGTCGAAAATATGCATCGTGGGCCATGATAGCATACTGCAACAGTGTTTCATGATCAAGAATGCAGAGAATATGATCGAACACTCACTGTAACGTAGGCTCTATAGGTGTAGCGGGTGATCTACATCTCTCTTCCTGCACAACTATGATGGTACCATGCATTGTCATGGGTGCCACCTCTGCTAATGCACTCCGCTCCTCAATCTCTAGCTGAGATGACTCATCTACATCATCTATCCTAAGCATGGTCCTGATAGGGTGACCTACCGAAGGCTCTGGATCTGGCTGAGCTCCAGGGTCTCTCCTAGCCCCAGGACGTGCATGTCTGCATCCCCCACCAGTACCATAGAAGCTCGAGGGTGTACCAGTGTAATATGGGTGCATCCCTAGGACAAAATCTACATATATATGTTTTGGAAAGTATAGTGGGACCTCGTCATGGTGGGGAAACATGCCCCACGCTCCAATAAATCTGTCATATACATAAGGCGTTGCAGCCTCTAGCTTAAACTCCTTGAGTCTAAGTGGTTGACTAGTAGGGTGGTCAAGAGGGATATCAAATAATGTTCCCTCCACATCATGGCCAGCTGTTGCATATCTCACTGCGTCCCAATTATCAACAACCATCACTGCGGCCCTTGTTCTCTGGCATGCAGTGGCCCAAATAGAACTCAATATTCTGATGGGCCTGTAGAGCTTCAGTAGATTTTCTACTGCCTCTAACATCATCCACATTGTTCCAAACATGATGCAGGAGAGTGGTCTGAAATGGAGCAGACCTTAATCCACAAACAATCACGCTGACTTGTAATGTCTTGCAGCGTGATGTGTGTGATCTCATCCTCCCATGATGCTTCCTCGAGAGGGTCGGGGCCCTACTGTGCAGTCGTGGCACCTGAAAATTAGATGAAAACATAAATTTCAGTCAAAATATATACATCAACTGTAGGTGAATTTGAAATCAATATAAATTATTTAGGTACTGATAACTGAAACAAAAATATATATGCATAATGTACCTCTCTCATGGGGAACCTCCCCATTGACACCAGCAGCATCCTCCTCACCGCTCACATGCACAAAGAGGCTGCCAGAGTGGCTGCTGCTCGGATCCCCAGCAGGAGCGTGTGTTAGCGTAGGATGCCTAGGCAAACCTGTGAAAATAGAGACATACAAGTTGATGATTAAATATACATGTATGTGAAACAATTTAATGTTATGTAGCTAACAACAAAGAGTACATCATGTGCAATTGTATACTTATGAGTCCTCTGTCGACCTCTGGGGAGAGGAGTGGTTGAAGATCCGCCAATGCTCTGCCTCGACGAACCGAAGAACCCCGCTGTGAAGATGCATCTATGATGAGTGAAGGCATAATAAATGCAATCAGCATACAATATAATATAAATGATAAATATGTCAATAGTAAAGGTGCATATTTGACATGATTAATATATCATCACATGGTACACATTAATAATGGTAGAAGCATCATGAGTGTGAGCACAATCAATGAGGAAATGACACATGCAAAGATTTTTTATGGTTATTATTATAACATATTTGTATATATTCATCATTTTTTTATTACTAGCCATCTACAGGTTTTCTCAATGATAATACCACCAGATTAATCAATATACTTCATTCATAAGATCATGTGTAATAGGATATGGGGGAAAACATATTATGCAAAAAATTGTTTGGATGGGACATGTTACGGGTTTGGTGGAATGGATTTATTGTGCCAATTCATTTGTGAGAGTAAAGATCAAAATTTTGAGAAAATGATGATAGACATGAAAATATTCAAGTACATCACTTATGAAATATTCCTTGGGAAGGAAAGAAAAAATATATAGTTAGAGACATCCCAATCCAGTAAGAGTCTCTAACTTCTCATTTCAATTTTTTAAAACTTTACCTATACACATAATTTATGTCAAGATCATTTTTTTCCACTAGGTACAAGTCAACCATTTCATCAAGGATATTCTGAAAAGATACAACAATATGTTCAACATGTCTACCTATCTCAATGACAGGATGAACAATTTAGAATTAGTACATATGTGTTTCCCTCGAACCTAAGAGTTCAAAACCGAGCTTTCTTTCGATGATTTCAAACCTATAACACTTTATAGTTTAGTTAATAAAATTATCTCAAAAATCAATGGGATTAAGCCAAAGTTGGCAAAGTTGGAAAGATTGATGAAGGATACCTACTTATCTATTAGGTTGTTGGGCTCTCAGTTTATTTGAAGACTCCTATCATTGTTTTCCTGTTATGGACTTTTTTCGAGGATTTTGTTGTACAAGCTGGTTCTGGGATGGCCTTAGTCAGTTTTTTTATAGTTTTTGGAGATTGTCATATGTATCTCAGTCATGCCATGTGTTTTAATCTTGGTTTGTCCTACATAGGGAATGCTGGTCGATTTTGGATTGTTGTTGGTCTCATGCATGTTTGTTAATTAATTTGGATATATATCTTTTGTTTTTGAGCTTTAGGTTAGAGAAGACATTGTAAAATTTCTATTTTTTTTAATGATTTACTATTTTATTAAAGTGTTATGTGTGGCTTGAACACATTTAGGACCTTAGTACAATTTAAAATTTAATTTAGTTTTCTAAAATTTAAAATTTAAATTGCTATATTTCATTAACATTTAAAAAAATTATAATTTTAAACTAATTTTTAAAATAATAATTCTGTAAATTAATTTATATACTTATTAAAAATATGATTATAATTTTAAATTAATTTGTAAAATTATACTTATATCATTAACTTTATCTTTACAAATGAAAACTTATTCTCCAATTAATATATACTAGGTTAATTATTTCATTCCAACTTTTAAAATAAATATAATTTCAAATTTTTATGGTTTAAAGTCATAACTTATGTATTTAATTAATTAAAGTCCAATTTGTTATTCTTTAAAAAGAAATTAAATCATGAATTTCTATTGATTTTTTAATTTGATGTTTTTTCAATTTAAAAAATTCTTCTATTTTTTCATAATTTAAAATCAAATCTTATATACTTCATTAATATTTCCATTTAATTTTTCTTGATAAATCCAAAAATATATAACTACACTTTTATAAATTAAAATCCAAATTTATACATTTATTTATTATTATTATTTTCCTTCAAAAAGTTAAAAAGAAAAGAATGATCCACATTTTCATAATATTTTTGTTTGAGCTTCAAAAAAACAAAAATACATAGGTACACTTTTCAATAACCTAAAATCAAAATGTATCAACTAATAACTAATAAGTCAAAACATACATATAATATTTTATTATAAAAAAAATATTTATAAGAACTATAAATATGAATTAATATAATATTTTAATCATAATTATAATTTATTTTAATTAAAAAGTTATTATATATATATATATATATATATATATATATATATATCTAAAGAAAAAAATCGCTTTATTCTCATCGAATAAACATGAACTTCTTGTTCGAGACATACATAAAGATCACCATATAAGCATACATAAGGATCACCAAAAAGGCATACATAAGGATTGCCTAAAAATCAAACATGAAGATTGCCAATATGGCTCATTAATTTCCCTTTCGAGGCCTAGATATAGATTTATTTCTCTTATCCCATGAGTTTTGTTAGCTCAAAGCCTTACATATTGATTCACCAAAAGATTATTTGCAAATTCCTTTACCTCCATTAACCATGGAGGGAGCATTAAATCCATTTTGGACAGCTTGTCTGCTTCAACATTTAGTTCTCTATAAATGTGCTGAAAAGAAATTGACTTGAAATTTGCCATTTGATCTCTAATTTCGCTCAATAAATGATGAAGATGTGGTGCATTTATCTGGAGGTGACCATTTTCCCAATCTATTGTCATTTTAGAGTCTCCAAATAGCTAAAGGTTTCGAACATGATTTTCAGATGCTATTCCAAGAATTGACCATAAAGCTAATAATTATGCCTTGTTGTTTGTGCCCTGTCCTGGTGCAAAAGTAATTTATGTCTTTGTTTCTTCATTTAGAAAGAGAATACCTCCAGCTCCTCCCAAGGGATATTCCCCTTGGCTTGCTCCGTCAAAGAAACCCCAAGGAATGTTTTTGTTTATGTTCGACGATTTGTGCACTCTTCTTGGTTTTTGTTTTGGTACTGTTTGTTGTTCCATTACCTCCTGCAAAATCACGTTAACTGTTATTTCTAAAGAAGTCCATATGTTTTTTTAATATTTCTCTATTTTTTGTTTCCTATATAGTGAAAACAAAGAGAGTTGGCAACGCTTAATGTTGACATACCCTTTCATTGCTCCACCATTTTTTCACTCTGTGCTCCAGAGATTCCTCATCTTTTGTGCTTATGGAAGGTTCCATCTTGTTGATAACTTGTTTCCACACTATTCCTGCATATGTGCAATGGAAAAAAGATGAGAAATTTGATTCACTCTCAGCTATGCACATAACACAATAACCAGTCCCACTGAATCCACGCTTGAGAATCATTTCAAAAGTCAACAGTTTGTTGTTTAAAGCCAGCCAGAGTGTTATAATTGATTTTAGAGGGGCATTAGTTTTCTAAATTCTTGACCACCACCAACAGTTTGTTAATGGTTGTTCTAACTTGAAAGCTGCTTCATAACCCAACTTTGTAGAGAACTTCCAATCTTTGGTATTCTAGGTCCTATTTTATTTGTCATGTTCCTCTCCTAGGTGAATAAAATTTTCTCTAAGTTGTTTAATGTGTGAGTTCCATAATTATGCTTCAATTTCGGGTATCTCCAGGTCTTGCACTAACTTCCATACCGTGCCTCTCTGGTTGGGGTCTATATAAGAGCCTGCATCACTAAAACGGTTATTTCTCTCTCCTTTAAATGCGTTATGAGTGTGTCTTGTAAGTTGAAGTTTTCTCCTGAGCCTACCCAAGGGTCCTATCCTATTTTAATTCTTTTTCCATCACCTACCTGCCAGTCAAACCAATTTCCAACGAGTGGGAATGCTTCGACAAAGGCCTTCCAACACAATGATCCTCCTTTATGAGTTCTTGTTGATTGTCATATATATATATATATATATATATATATATATATATATATATATCAAAATATTTAAATTAAAATATATGGGTTGTTTAGATAAATTCCTTCGACGGTTTAAGGTTCATGATTGTCTCATGACTACGGTTTGGATTTTTCCCAATCCTTAGTATATTCTCAGAGGATTGAAAAAACTTGTAAGAGTATTTCTGCTTTCCCGGCACACATTTCAAAATTAAAACGGCAACATAAACACTGTCAGTTGATAGAAATATTTACACAAACTATAAATTTAATATTCAAATTTAACAAATTCGAATTACAATTTTATAAAAAGTTAATGTTTTGTCTCGGGTCTAGGGTCAATTAATTGTCTCTATGGTTCATATAGGTTCTGTTTACTTGGTGTCTTATGGACTTTTTTCAATCCTCCGTGTATTCTCGGAGGATTGAAAAAAATTGGGTAGCATTTCTGCTTGTGGGGCACACATTTAAAAATTAAACCGGTAGCATAAACGCTACCGGTTGACAAAATATATATAAAATAAAAAATTTAAATTTTAAATAAATAACAAATTTCAATTACAATATTATAAAAATACGACAACATTTATGCTTTCCGGCACACATTTCAAACATATTAAGCAAAAAACTAATCTAAAAACATGTATAACAATGATTTTTTTTAATTTTAACCTAAAATTTTAAAACATAAGAAAAAATAAGTAAATTTTCATTTAAATTTCAAAAAACAAGGTTTGGGTGTTACCTCTCTACTCTGACATCGTGTTGAAAGGAGGGCGTTGTTGTGACTTGCATTGTAGCTTGATCGAGGTCTATGGGTTGTGCTGCAGCTCGATCGAGGGTTTCTTGTGTGGAGAAAATGCAAAATAAGGATGTGGCTTCCCGCGAACTTTTTTATAAATTCTTTTTACAGGGACCTCAATCTAGGTCAGTACCTCGATTGAGGTGTTATTAAACCCTTGATCTAGGTTTTATCACCTCGATACATGGTTTATCAAAATCGCGATCGATGGTTTAATAAAACCTCAATCGAAACTCGAAATTCACATGACATATATGCGTTTCAAGGGCTTCTATCTTGCACATGAGTAAAAAATCAGGTTTTCATCGCCAAATTTGGCCAAAAAGTGTTACCCACCTTCGTGGAATCACCCAAAACCTCGATCAAGGTTTTAAGACCTTGATCGAGGTACGTTGTTTTGTTTTTTTTCTGAAATTTCCTTGCCAAAAATTGTAACCGACCTCCATGGATGCACCTTGAAGTCCTTCTCATAGTTCATAATTTTAGTTGTATTTTTTGTCCATTTGATTTAATAGTTTTTGTCCTATAACATTCAATAGGCCACAAATTTTAAAACAACCTATTATCAAGTTAAAACAAGCTATTAGAAAGAAAGGGTGGAGACATTGCCACTCATGGCTCTTGTTTTTTTATGGACAATAACACAATTGAAATGGACTCTTGAAAAAATATTTTGAAAATATGAAGTGTGTATATACACTTTAATGCTTCATTGGTATTGAGTAGAACAAGGTGATGTGGATTTAACATGATAAATAATAAGACTAAAAAATAAATTATGTTATTATAAACAAGTATTTATAGATAATTATAGATAATTTTATATTATATATTAACAAGTATTTATTATGTCCATAGGTTCATATATCTTAGAATTTTGGGGTGGACTACTATCTATGCCTTTTCATCTACAGACGATAGCAAGACAAGTATACTGTCTAGATTGATTTTATGGGAGTCATACAAAATTCATAATTAATAATTTCAAAAAAAAAACTTAGTTAATATCTGGTAAGTGCAATTCGTGATAGTTGGAAAAATTAAAAATCACCTTCAACTATTCGTTTATTAGATACAACTATTAGCTTGATGTCAACTCCAATCATGACTTTTAATTGAACTGCAATTGCAGATATATTAGTTTTTAAATTAACTATTAGATAAAATTATTAGTTGGAAAAACTAGACTTCAACTTCAACTATTCGATTATTGGATACAACTATTTGATTAATAGATACAAATATGATCTTAATTCCATTGATGATACACCTATTAGCTTAACTTCAACTCTAATCAACTATTTGATTGATAGACACAGCTATGAGCTTAATTCCATTGATGATACAAATATTAGGTGACTTTCAACAACTCTAATCATGGCTTTACTTGAACTGCAATTGCTGATATATTAACTTTTAAATTAACTATTCGATACAACTATTATCTTAAATCCAATGATTGTACAACTATTAGCTTAACTTCAACTCTGATCACAATTATATTGGATAACTATTAGATACAAATATTAGCTTAACTCGAATGATTCGAAAACTATTAGCTTAACGTCAACTCTAATCGTTTAAGGCTTAGTCAAAATACATTTGGCATCTAGGAGTCTAGATAATGTGCATGATTGTAACAACCGAACTCCTAATAAACTCATACATCTCGTATTTGGAAAACTAACTAATTACACCGATATGCGTATATATCTTAGAATTTTGGGGTGGACTACCATCTATGCTTTTTCATCTACGAACGATAATGAGACAAGTGTACTGTTCAGATTGATTCAATGGGCGTCGTCCAAAATTCATAATTAATAATTTAAAAAAAATAAAAAATAAAATAGTTAACATCTTATAAGTACATTTCATGATAGTTGGAAAAATTAAAATTCAACATCAACTATTTGATTATTAGATACAACTATTCAATTAATAGATACAACAATGGGCTTAACTCCATTGATGATACAACTATTAACTTAATGACAACTCCAATCACGACTTTTACTTGAACTGCAATTATAGAGATAATAACTTTTAAATTAACTATTAGATACAACTAATAGTTGGAAAAAATAAATTTCAACTTCAACTATTGGATTATACTTGACTATTCTATTAATATATAAAACTATGAGCTTAACTCCTTTGATTTAGCGTAACTTCAACTCCAATCATGATTTTTAATTGAATTAGAATTGCTGATATATTAACTTTTAAATTAACTATTAGATACAACTACTAGCTTAAATCCAATGATTCTACAACTATTAGCTTAACTTCAACTTTAATCACAATTATATTGGATAACTATTAAAGCTTAACTATTATATACAAATATTAACTTAACACCAGTGATTTCACAACTATTAGCTTAACTTCAACTCTAATTGCTTAAGGCTTAGTCTAAGTACATTCTAGTTAATGTGTACTCGTGTAAGAGTGAAATCCTAATAAAAATGTTTGAACTCCTAATAAACTCCTCTAGTGGGTACTTGTTAGTTGGGAATCTAGCTAATTATTTGGTAGCTGGGCATCTAGTTAATTACAGTGTGCGTTTATATGTTAGAATTTTGGGGTGGACTACCATCTATGATTTTTCATCTATGGATGAGAATGAGACAAGTGTACTATCCATATTGATTTTATGAGCGTAGTTCAAAATTCATAATTAACAATTTCAAAAAAAACAAAAATTATCTTACTTAACATGTGAGAAGTACAATTTGTGATAGTTGGAAAAATTGAGCTTCAACTTCAACTTGGTAATTAAAATTTCAATCACGATGATGTACAACTATTTGAAAATTAGATACAACTATTAAATGAACTCCAATAATGATACAACTTTACCTTAACTTCAACTCCAATCACAATTTTAACTTGAAGTGCAATGAATGATATATTAACTTTTAAATTGAGTATTAGATACAACTATTAGCTTAACTTCAATGATTTTACAACCATTAGGTTAGCTTCAACTATAATCGTAGTTATATAGATTAACTATTAGTTAACTATTAATAATTCAAGTATATACTAGTGGGTGTATTCCGAACATATTAATCTTATTAATATGGTTGTTGCTAGTAGATAATTATAAAGATATATTTATTTCTATTATATGAAGGTGATGTGATTTGTAAATGGTTATAAGAAGTAGCTTACTATATTCAATTTAAAAATTTTGTTAAATTTTTTTTATCATATTTACTAAGATAAATTTATTCATAAGAGTAAAATTATGTTTAAGGTACATTTTCATAATGAAATTACATGACTTTGTCTAATTTCAATTAAAAAATCAAATAAAAGTTTTATTTAAATTTTAAAAAATAATTCCTTATAATAAACAATATTCAACAAAAAAAATTAAATAAACTAATATAATAAAAATAAGTATAAAACCGAGTATAGTCTTCAATTTGTATAGATATTAAAAATAATAAAAATAAAATTGAAAAATAATCAATAAAAATTAAAAAAAATTGAATAAAAAAATTAATATAAAAATTATAAAATATAGTTTCCAAATTTAAAATAAAAAAAAATTACATAATAATAAATATAAATATAAAAATTAGAAAGTTTAATCTCTTAATATTGATTATATTCAACAAAAAATAATTTAAAAAAATTATCTCATAAAGATATCACTGAATTATGGGGCAGCATTATAAAACCGATTATGGGGCAGCATTATAAATTTATTTTCGCAAAGGTGGGTTTAGAGCATGGAGTGACATATTGAAAACAGAAGCTTTGTAAATGTAATCTCAAATTTCTATTGCTTTGCCCTTGTATTTCGACCATCCTTTGCGATCCTCTTATTGGGTAAGAGGTGAAATAGCATTTTCTTGCAATATAAAAAATATCACAACCAACCCTAGCACCTATTTCCACCAGTCTGTACATGATATGCAAAATCGTTGAATCAAAATATAATTATTCATTACATCTCTAGCATGCAGCGATCTCATAATTATTGTTATATCTTATGCCATGTTGCTTCATCTTAATGAACTGAAATCAATGATTTTGGATATAGGATTCTGGTCAAATGGGAGTCGGTTTAGGTCAATCATTCCAATTTTGAAAATTTGAATTTAATGCGAAAACAAGTATCCCATCTCATTCATGGATTGAAAGTGCATTGATTTCCATAGGATCTATGGACGACTATCTACTTACAGCGAAAAATATTTAACATGTGGCAAGTTATTAATCGTTGTGGCCGTAGCACTGTGGGCCATTGGATCTCAAACAGATTGAGATCCAATGGCCCACAGTGCTACCGCCACAACATTTACTAACATGCTGCATGTCATGTTAAATATTGTTAACCTCTACTTACTTGCAGAGTCTTAAGAACTATGCAATACTTAAGTCAGATCCTTGGATGCCGTAGATATTAGACTGCAAATTTTAGGTAGCCACTGAAAAACGATTTTGATAGCTTAGAGAAAACGTCGTTAATCTGCAATGGGATAGAAAGAGGTGGACCCTGTCACCACCTGACATAACAAAGGAATCTGCAATTGGGATAAGGATAGCCGATAAAATACAACCAAATCAAAGTGGCAGATTTTTCAATTAAATCGGTCAAATCCCTCTCTAAAATTGTTGTTTCATTAATTATGTAGATATAACATTGGAATTTACTTCCTTTGAACTGAAAGACCGTTTTAAAAAAAACCCAGATCATCCAAATTGCATTTTAAACACTCCAAACTGCAATTTTCGTTGGCTTGGATCATAATATAATATATTTAGGCCAAAGGCCTTCTTTCTCCGAGTTTGGGTTTCAAAAACCCTGTAACTGATCAATAAAAATGTGACACGTATGCTGGATTGGTCGTCCACTGATCAAATAAAAAAATGACACGTATGTTGGATTAGAGCTATAAGGCAGTGGTTTGAGCTACATTCATCACAACCCCATTACATTATTGGAAATTTGTATAGGGATCTTGTACAAATATACTGTTTAGTAGGGTGCCGGAATCGAGGAGTTAGCCGAAAACAAACTTCTTTCTTTGTACATGTTTAGAAAGGCGTTGTACATGTTGCACAAGCATGTGGTGGGAGTAGATAAAAACTGGAGCATACGTGGGAGTCATGGTGCAGGATATGCTTTACTGAGGGTGTTTATGCTTTGTTTGGTTCATTAGAAAACATGCCTACGAGATGCAATCGAAATAATATGAGAGCTAGTCTATGCGAGATATGCTGGTTCTACAAAGGGAGTGTTTTTGTCAGCACTGGATCTTCTGAGCAAATGCTTGAGCCTACTGGTGTCATCCATAGAAGATTAGGTTCAAGGATAGCATGGTGTTGTTAACATCTTAAAGAATATAGTAGCATGTGTGAATGGTGTTCAAACAGAAAAAAATTAGAAATAAATTAAACCAAGATAAAAAAAGAATGGTTAGGTGAATAATTTAAAAAAACAATAGAAAGATAATAATTTTAATAAGCCAATTTACTTTAAAGGGTTGCATATGCGATATGGAAAATTAAAAAACAAAACAAAACAGAGGCCATCCATCCTTAATCAAAGATTAAAGGAACCGAACATCCTTAATCAAGGATTAAAAGAACACGATAACGATTACAAGAACACAATAACTATAACAATGTTGATTAAAGTCACCTATCGTCTATTGACGAATCATCACTAGTAGTTTGCAGTGAGAGCATAGGTTAATCCATCGGTACTCGTTTTGGATTTTTTACATCCAAAAGAGCTACCAAACAAGCATTCCCGCGACTTTATAACATCCTTTGAGCGCAGACAGAAATCAATCTTCAATCTCTCTGTGAATGTTGCAAATTTGCCCTTGAAGCTGAATAGATCAAAGGACGGGAAGAATTATTGTTTTCTTGGATGCACAACCCATGGCTTGGTTCACCGCCCTTGTTTACATGTATTTATGACTTCTTATTTTTTTGGTGCTTAAACACAGTGGTATAAATCCAAGTTTCTGCAACTGTTATGTTTATTTAATCTATTGTCCAAGGATGTATGTTTCCTTCTCAGTTTGGTTTTGATATTCCACATTTTATATTTATTCAATTCTGGTAGATATAAACCATTCTAATTCTCATTGTATTTTTGTGTTTTATTTACACAATACTCCAAGGATATATATTTCTTTCTCAGTTTTGCTTTGGTATTCCACACTTTATACTAATTCGACTCTATAAACATCCAAATTCTCATTGTATTCTTTTGTTTTCTTTCCACTATCCTGTTGTATCAACATTTCCTGTATCAAGAATGATATTATATTTTTTATTTTAAATCTCTTAATTGCTCATAGATTTCGGTATCCATGCCAATGCGAAGTCCAACGTTCAATTCTGGTAATTCCTAAGCTAGCGGCAATTTAATATTATTGTCATGAGCGTAAAGTCCGATACCCCTTAAAAAATCTGGCAGCATTGGAATGCCTATGTACATATGTTGAGGGTTAAAACCCTATTTCCTGATTTTTATCTCTGAAATGTCTGTGTACATACATTTAGATTTAAATCCTTGTTTCTTAATGTTTCTTTGCTTTCTCTAGCATTTGTGTCCATCATAGTGTTGTTTTGTTAACGAAGAAAGAGAAAAAATGATTTGCCCATAGTGTTGTCTTGTGATGATGAGGATGATGACGATGACGATGATGATGAACAATGATGGTGATGATGAGGAGGATGATGACTATGATGATGATGATGAGGATGAGGGTGATGATGATGATGATGAGGATAAGGATGAGGATGAGGATGAGGATGATGATGGTGATGATGACGACGATGATGATGATGATGACGGTGATGGTGATGATAATGATGACGATGATGACGATGACGACGATGACAATGAACAATGATGATGATGAACAATGATGGTGATGATGAGGAGGAGGAGGATGATGACTATGATGATGATGATGAGGCTGAGGGTGATGATGATGATGATGATGACAATGATGAGGATGAGGGTGGTGATGATGATGATGATGATGATGATGAGGATGATGACAATGATGATGATGACGATGATGATGAAAAATGATGGTGATGATGAGGAGGAGGAGGACAATGACTATGATGATGAGGATGAGGATGAGGGTGATGATGATGATGATGTTGATGATGATGACCATGACGATGATGAGGATGATGAGGATGATGATGATGATGATGATGGTGATGAGGAGGAGGAGGAGGAGGATGAGGGTGATGGTGATGAGGAGGAGGAGGAGGAGGAGGATGACGTTGATGATGACGATGACGATGAACAATGATGATGATGATGATGATGATGACGATGATGATGAGGATGACGGTGATGATGATGATGATGATGAGGATGAGGATGATGATGATGATGATCACCATCATTATCCTCATCATCATCATCACCATCATCCTCATCATCATCACCATCATTGTTCATCATCATCGTCATCGTCATCGTCGTCGTCATCATCATCATCATCATCATGAGGATGATGATGATGATGACGATGACGATGACGATGATGATGAACAATGATGGTGATGACGAGGAGGAGGATGATGACTATGATGATGATGATGAGGGTGAGCGTGATGATGATGATGAGGATGGTGATGGTGATGATGACCATGATGATGTGGATGAGGATGAGGGTGATGATGATGATGATGAGGATGATGATGGTGATGATGATGTTGATGATGATGAGGATGGTGATGATGATGATGATGATGACAATGATGACAATGAGGATGATGATGGTGATGATGTTGATGGTGATGATGACGATGACAATGAACAATGATGATGATCACGAGGATGATGATGAGGGTGATGATGATGATGATGATGATGATGATAATGAGGATGAGGGTGATGATGATGATGATGATGATGATGATAATGAGGATGAGGGTGATGATGATGATGATGATGATGATGATGACGACGATGATGATGATGAACAATGATGGTGATGATGATGAGAAGGAGGATGATGACTATGATGATGAGGATGAGGATGAGGGTGATGATGATGATGATGATGATGATGATGAGGATGAGGGTGGTGATGATGAGGATGATGATGATGATGATGACGATGATGGTGATGATGAACAATCATGGTGATGATGAGGAGGAGGATGATGACTATGATGATGATGATGAGGATGAGGGTGATGATGATGATGATGTTGATGATGATGACCATGATGATGATGGTGATGATGAAGATGATGAGGATGATGAGGATGAGGATTATGATAATGATGACGGTGATGATGACGATGATGATGAACAATGATGGTGATGATGGTGACGATGATGATGATGATGGTGATGTTGATGATGATGATGATGATGATGATGATGACGATGATGATAATGACGATGATGACGATGATGAACAATGATGGTGATGATGATGATGAGGATGAGGATGAGGATGATGATGATGATGATGATGATGATGACGACGATGATGAGGAACGATGATGATAGGTTTAGTTGAAACTTTGCTTTGATTTTATTTTCAAGCATTTGCCATGGAATGGTGATGATGAATAATGATGATGATGATGAGGATGATGATGATAATGATTATGATGAGGATGATGACTATGATGATGATGGTGATGATGATCGCGATGACGATGATGATCAACAATGATGGTGATGATGATGATAATGATGATGATGATGATGACGATGATAGAAATGAGATTTTTCCCACTTACTATAAATACTAATTACTAAATCTTGAAAACCATCGAAATCTTTAATACACATAATACACATATAAACACCCATTACACTGATGGCCACACACTTGTTTGAATATTCCTGGTACCAGAGGATCTGTTCTATTCTATGGACCATACATTTGCAGACATCGATGAACAACTGTCCACCCCTCATATCTCTCCCGTCCCCCCCCCCCATATAACTCCCATAACCATCCCTCCCTTCCCCTTATATTTCTCCTCCCTTCATCCCCCCGATATATGTCCCCTCCCCATCCCTCCCTCCCATGATTCCCTCTACACCTTCCTCTCCCTCCTTTGACTCCCCCCCCCCCTCTTAACCAATATAATGTTGGGCTTTGAGCCACCCCATAGACCGTATGGATGGAAAATTGGGGGTCTAAATGGTATTATAATGGGATAAGGATGCCATTACTCTTTTTTACTCTCGTACCAAATTAGTTAAGAAAAAATGCATATGCGTTATAGCTTATCCATATCGCATATGCGATATGAATAAGCTATAACGCATATATGTGTTATAACGCATATGCATTTTTTTTAAATTAAAAAAAATCGACGGGAGTAAGGTTTGGCATTATGTTCGAAAATAGCTTCGGACTATTGAACATATCGGCTAGGACAAATAAACCAGGGCTATTGCTTGTCTTTTAGAACTCTATCAATATGCTCAGTTTAGATGACATGTTTTGCTATGATAGACACAATATGTTTTTATGAAAATTTAGAATATTGTAGAGTACGATCTTACGATTCTGAATATGTAATTTTTTCCTTCAAAACTATGTTTTATTCATTAGAGGAAATTTCAACTCAAAATGGGCCTTTTAACTTTAACTCAAATTCCATGTCATCATTTGTTAGCCAATGAAATTGCTTTAAATTTGAAATACCGTATAGGCCATAAACACCTTTTTAATATAAATTTGGGGATAGGTATCATAAAAAAACTACTTTTTTTGTTTGTATTTTCGACATATCTCCACGTGTTTTTACTCAAATTTCGATCTGGAGAGCTCCTTGGATGTGGAATTAAATTCCGCATCCAACGAGTACCCATTCGGCATACTTTTTACAGACCCCGCTACCCCAAAAACAAGAAATATCTGAAAAAACATGATGATGACATCATCACCACATTTTTTCAGGTATTTCTTGTTTTGGGGGTAGCATGGTCCGTCAAAAGTATGCTGAGTGGGTACTCATTGGATGCAGAATTTAATTTTGCATCCAATGAGCACTCTTGATCGAAATTTGAGTAAAAACACAAGGATATATGTCGAAAATACAAACAAAAAAGTAGTTTTTTTCTTTTCTTCCTCCAAAATTAATAAATATTATTTTATTATTTTAACTATTATTTTATTAATTATTTTTAGGAGGCCCATTTTGACTTGAAATTTCCTCTAATGTATTTATAATTGTTTTTCTAAATGACATACATCAGTTTTCCAAAATAGATACATCAATTGTTTTTTATATAAATTTTGATTTCCATCACCATTTCCCAAGAAAACTATATGGTGCACTAGACGAGATCAAGCTCTATGATATTATATATAGAAATCAAGGATTTCATTAATTTTTTCCCCTAAAGTGTTGCACTTGCACATAACGTTTTCATTTCAAGCTTTTGTGACTTCAATAATTAATAATAAAAGAAATAGTTCATGAAAAATTCTGAATTAATAGTGTTGCACTAGGCCCATATGTCCTTTATATGTATGCAAGATTTTATCCCAAATTGACATCATTTACCTCATATATTGCTACAACCACACAAACATATATGTTAAGATGTGCTGAGAATTTGAAAAACCAATTTCATAGAAACTAATTTTATAATCATTTACACACATTTAGTCTACATAAATGCTATATATTATGAAATCTGATTCAATTACCTATCTTTTGTATTTTTACTTGATCTTCAAATAAGTTAGGGAAATACCCGTAATTGTCACCTAAAGTCAGAGTTTCTAGTTTTTTCCAGTATTATGTGGCATCTAAAGTGTCTTTAAAGGAGTCCATGATTGTGCATCAGCCCTTACAAGAAGTTCATAAGGTTTTTTATTTGCATCTATGTATGACATCATTGAGCTCAACATGTCCATGCTTTAAGTACTTGATCCTTGGACGACCATAAGTATAGAGACATAAATGTAATAAAGGCATAAATACAATAAGATTTTGGGCGTTAAATTTACTGTTACTTAATTATAATTATTTAAAGGTTTGAATTTAAATCTTAAATTAGATTAAGTTATTTAACTACAATACGTATAAAGTTAATTTAAGTTTTAAAAATATTAAACATATTTTTTATTATTTATTTAATTATTTATTTTAAAAAATACATATTTTATTATCTATTTTAAAAAATAATAATAAATAAATAAAAGTTTAATAATAATAATAAAGAAAATAATAACAATATACATATGTTTCTAATTATTTTTTAATAAAAAAAGTCAATTAAATAAATAGATTTTAAAATTTAATATATACATTTTAAAATTCAATATATAAAATATTTTTTTAATTTAAAAAAGTTTATTAAAAGATAATTATTATTATTCATTTTTATGATTAACTATAAAAACCAAGTTTTATATTTTTATCAAATTTTTTAAAATATGAGTATTTTTTTTTAAATCATAATTATTTAAATGTTTGAATTTAGATTATAAATTAATTTAAAATGTTTAACTAATGAAAATATTGAACATATTTTTTAATTATTTATTACTTAATTTTTTTATTTAAATAAAAATATAGTTAATAAACAAGTTGAAAAATAATAATAATGAAAATAAGAAGAGTATATAATTTATTTGAACATAATGGCTATTATTAATTTTTACAATTTAATTATAAAACAAGTTATTATATTTTTATCAAACTCTACTTAACTCACCTACACAAGGAATCCACTAAGTGAAGTTGAACATGGATGGAAGGCCAAGGATATCAAGAACTGATTCCATCTTGGTATTAAACCTAAGTTAAACTAAGTGATCGGTCACTATAAATAATTATCTTAATTTAGGCATGGGACCTTGAGAAATTAACCCTAGAGCTCCCAAAAGAAAGAAACTAAGGTCTCCTTCTTTTTACTATAATCATCTTGGGTATTAAATGAGAGATATATTAGTATTTAAATGCTATCTTAATAGTAAATTTTATACAAAAGTGACCTATCTCCTAATAAATATATAAGAGACAAAAATAAAAAGAGAAAAATATTGTTTTTTAGTGCTAAAAAGAGTTTAACTTTATATAAATATTGTCTCTAAACATATTTAAAGAAAAAGTGCTATGATAAAATATTAAATTCTTTTTATGAATAACAATTTAGACATTTAATTCTTCCATATATTAAAGACATTTAATTCTTCCATATATTAAAGAAAATATTAAGTAATTTAAATAAATGCACATGATATATTTTAGAAAGTGTAATATTATTATTATTATTATTATATTTTATCTTATATTATGAATGTGTTTAAAGATTATGTAACAAGTAGAATGTTTTTAGGAAATAATAAAGAAGCCCTCTAACAACTATTAAGAACATTAAAATGTTAGTTAAAGGCTTTAAAGAACAATTAAGAGTGGATCCTCAAGGAAAGATATTTGGCCATCCTCAAGGAAAGATATTTGGCCATTATGAGAAGGAGATGGATCTTTTCAATTGAAGGTGGGAAGGGAGATTGTTACATCTCTATGCAGTTATAATGGTTTAGCGGGGTTAAGAGGATGAGTTCAAAAGAGAGATGCCCAAGGATTGGAGAAATTGATCCATTCTTCAAACAAAATTCTGGTACATCCTGAACCAGTATTAAGATTGTTCCATTTCTACCGGTTATTATAAACAAAGTAACAATTGCAATAACTTCAACAAAGAGTGATTTAGGTAAATTCATGCTTTCATTGTAAGTGTAAATTCATTTAATGGTCAAAACATGTGCATTCCTCCTCTAAAATACAAATTACATTTTGAAGTGAAAAGTAGGTAAGAATGGTTATAGATGCTCATTACAAAATAAAATAACACTTTAATATTAGGGCATTGAAAATCAAATACTCTATTCCTATGTAGACTTCAAAATCAAATCAAATAGACATACAATTTTTAAGTAAGTCTACCATGTATTATTAAGAAAGTTTTTAGTTTTAGACCATGTTGAGGATAATGTACATTTTCAATATGAATATACAAAATCAAATATACTTGTACATTTTTAAAGTAATTTTACCATGTAATATTTATAAAGCATTGTAATTTATCAAAAGTGTTGAATTGTAATGTTTATTTTTTTCAAAGCTAAAAGACAACTTTATATTATAAAAAGTTGTGTTATACATAATTACAATTTTCCAAAAAGATTCCTAGACTTTGTTCAAAACTGGAAAAAAACACTAGCTACATACAAAAAGCTTAGTCAAAACTCATATATTACTCAATCTCTCTCAATGAGAAAAAAATTATGTTGGCAATGTAATTCCCTGTAGCTGCCTGCTGCAAACTACACAGCAGCCTCTTATGATATCTCCACCTTTAAAGCAGCTTCTTCATTTTCTCTTTCACCTGCAAACATGGTTAAAGAGAAACAACAGTTCTTGAATCCTGCAATCTCTGCAAACATATAAATATAAGTGACTGGCTGTTTATGTAAAACAGAGGATGCATTCAAACAACACTGTATAAAACAGAGCTATATCTGCACAGAGATAAACTTATCAAAACAGAGACAATCTAACAAAACAGGGGACATACTTATAACAAGGGAGCAGAGCATTTTGCTGAACTGAACTTTTCATTTACACATCTGATATTTATAGAAAATTATACAGCAGATTCATGAGGTATCTGGAGCCTTCTAGATATTGGATAAGCATGTGGCTTCATCTAGAAGCATCTAATTCATCAGCTGTGTGGAATCTTCACATTTACAATTTGTCAACACGGCAGGTGGAACAGGAGCAACAAAATTCAAAGAAAGGAGGACTGTGCCTCCATTTGGCTTCACCGACTAACAAATTAATACCAAGTAGCATAGATAACAACTTCATTTGCACATCACATAAATTACCATACAATGTGAAGTGTGAACATGATGAAATTTAACATTTATTTTTGTTTCTCTAACTTTTAAATATAAATATACAAAAATATTTATCTATTCATTTTGTTAAGTTTGGTTCATTTCTCTATGTTTTTACAAACTAAAAGATCATTGTTTACAAATATTATTGTAAATATAAATTTACAATATTTATGACTTTAAGCATGATAATCATCTATAGTCAAACATCAAGAAACAATATAAAAAGACTTTTAAATTGGTTTGTAGTTTAGTTTAAATATTAGTTTTCAACCTAGAAGTGTTTTTTTCAAATTAGTTTGTCCATTATATCCTTATTCTAGGATAATAATATAACTCTTCAATTCAATTTATGTTTCTATTCAATTTTTCTTTAGCTTTTTATTGCATCTTTTGAGGCCATTGCTAGTCTAAATTAGTTAACTTCACGAGGCCATTGCTAGGCCATCCTCGCAAGTATCGGATGATGCTACGTGTTTTCCAATAAAAATGACCACTTTTATAAGGATTTAACGCTAGTGGAAAACGTTTATTCTACGGAAATCAGGTTAATTTTGTCGCCCCTCTATCCAACTAACGTTCCCAATGACCACGAGTCTCCGACTATTCTGAAAGTTCATTCTGTAACTCGCCTGTCTGACGTCTGTTCCCGTCCTAAAGCCTATGTAACTATGCGTGTGGAAGAAGTTTGCATTTACCGCTGTTGCATGTTGGTCGTCGTATGTAACTATGGGTGTGGAAGAAGTTTGCATTTACCGCGGTTGCATGTTGGTCAGGCAGTTCCATGACTCTGCATTGTTCTCTCTTGTATGCAATCGGAATAAGAATGCCTATGTAACTATGCGTGTGGAAGAAGTTTGCATTTACCACTGTTGCATGTTGGTGGTCGTATGTAACTATGCGTGTGGAAGAAGTTTGCATTTACCAGGGTTGCATGTTGGTGAAAAGTTTGTTTTGACTCTGCATTGTTCTCTCTTGTATGCAATGGGAATAAGAATGGAATAACCTATCGACCCTACCATTTGCATCAATTCGATGCCTAACAAAGCACCGTCGTCACTGCCTAAATGAAACCCCGTCGTCACTACCTAAATGGAGCCCCGTCGTCACTGCCTAAATGGAGCCCTGGGATTGGTGCAAATGGTCTTAAAAAAAACCTATATTATCCCACGTCGCTATGAATTTGATGGTGGTCATTCATTATTGTTCTTTGCTCTGTGAAATTATTGTATTAATTAAATTACGCGAAGAAAAGCAGTGCAGCAGATATAGAGATCTGGCAATGGAGTATCGTGTTTTGTTACGGCTACTGCTGCGCATTGTCCTGTTGCTTTCCTTCGCGTCTTGCACTCTTCCTACCCGCTTCCAATGGAAATCCTCAACCTCCTCCTCCGCTTACATAGCAACCGGACGATTCTCCCAGTTTTCCGATGTAATCCGCTCCCTCCGTATGACATTCAGACAACTCCCCTCTGCCTCCCCCGTACATTACAGTGTGACATATGCCACCCACAGACCCTCTCTTTCCCGCTCCCCCTCCCCCTCCCCCTCAGGCTCTCCGTTCTCACCCCCGTCGTTATCCGGCTCTTCCTTCTACCCGAGTGGCTTACTGAAAATAGGAATAGTTGGAATCGCAATAGCTTCGATTGTAGTGTCGCTAGTTATCTTGATTTGTGTATGTAAGGCACTCAAAAAAGCCTCCCCCAAGCTATGGAAGGCATTCAAGATATCTGTAATTTGTGTATGTACGGCACTCAAGAAAACCTCCCCCAAGGTATGGAAGGCATTCAAGAAATGTGTAATTTGTGTACGTACGGCATTCAAGAAAGCCTCCCCCAGTGATTTAGGGGAGGGCATGGGCATACGCGTGTACACAACAGAGCAACTCCCTCCCACTAGTGGGAACTCTTTGGAGGGTCTGGTCACGTACACATCGGAGGAGCTGGCGAGGGCCACTAACAATTTCAAAACGAAAGTTGGACAGGGCGCGTCTGGATTTGTTTATCTTGCCAATTTACCAGGCGGAAGAATGGGCGCCGTGAAGAGAGCAACGGATTTAGATCTCAGTTCATTCAAAGAAGAATTATCAGTGCTTCTCAGACTTCCACAACATCCTCATCTGGTGAATCTCATCGGATGGTGTTTACAAGCAGGTGTGTCATTCTTTGAGTTCCCGTTATGAATATTCAACCATATTTGCATAAACATCGTTATTGCAAGCGATCTGTCTATAACATTCAAGATTCTATGTTTTGCCGGTTTGTTCTTCATCTATCACGTGTCTAGAAAAATATAAATAATTGTATAATTGTCTAGAAAAATATGTTGTGCTACTTTATATAAATAATACAATTATTTATAAAGTATAAATTAATTAAATTTTAAAAAAAATTGAAAAAAATAAATATTGTTGTTTTAAATTTTTATTAATTGAAAAAATATATATTTTTAATAAAAATTATTTTGAATACATTAAGTTGTCATATATGTATCATTAATTTTACACTTAGTTAGCATAACAACTATTTTATAGTATTTTTTCAAGAAGGAGGACACTTTATGTCATAACCTTATTGGGGCCTCCATGAGCAATCCAAGCTTGAGAGGTGTAAGAATGATAAGGATTGGGCACCTAATAAAAAATAATACACAACTCATGAAACATTAAAAAATAATTACCTACATACCAAGCAAGTTAGCAAAGATAGCATAACTCACGTCGGGGCATCAATTTTTTTTGTTCAACACTTGTCATGAAAGCATACATGTATGGGATGGAGGGGCAATGTAATCAAGCCTAGAAGTCAATTGAATCCTTGTAACTCATGTGAGTCCCATCAATCCTCCTTTTAAATTGAACCACAATACCAAAGAAGTTTATTAACGGCTAGATTTGAGAAAGTTCTAGGTGTGAGTAATTAAAGGCTCGAGGCTCCAAAATTTATTGTGTTATGTACTAGTCCGATTCACATAATCCATAGTCACGGGTAGGAATTTAAGTTATTTAATGAAAACAATTAATGTGTATACCTCTATGTAGAAACCGTTTTCCATGTTGATGCAAGCCATTACCCTCTTTATTGTCTGACCAAAAGACATGATAATGAGGAAGAAGACCTGAAATTATGGACTTCACCTTCAAAGAATGCCTTGCAAGCACATTGGTAAGGAGTGATAAGAGGATGAGAACAATCCAACATGTCAAATCTCAATTGACAGTGTTAATTAAAGACTTATATGATAAATTTAATATAAGACTTACTTATAGTTGTCTCTTACTCTTTGCATCTTAACACATTTAATATTTTATGGTTGTCTCTCGGCCTTGACCCAATTCGTATTATAAGGTGAGGATGTGCATGCATAATAATCCTTAGTTATGACTATGAGATGAGTATTTAAAGGGAAGATGATGTAAATACAAGTAATTTTTATATGTATTTTGGTGGCGCCGAGGACAAATGCTGCCAAGAAACCACAATGTTTGGAAGGACAGAGGGAGATTACATCACCATGATGCCACCCATGAAATTGAAGATTATTCTTGAGCCAACAATTGTGTTTTTTAGTTTTGTTAATAACGATTGTTTCTCCATATCGTGTGCTCAATGACACCTCTCTATAGCAATGCATAAATCGACTTCTACACAGTTTGTGATCCTAGCTACATGCCATTATTTGTATTTGCATGACATCGAGTGTTGTTTATAGTTTTCCCAAGTCCATGATATTCATGCTAGAAATGAAGTCTTGTAGAGGAGGACTCATCAAACCTTCCTTTTGAATTTCATTTTGACGAAAAAATAGTGAACATTGGTAGCGAGGTTCACATATGTAGTAGGCACAAAGTTTTGAGCTCATTTCAGGCATAGTAGTGTACTAGTAGCACTGTTCTTTTTGTTATAGTCCTAGTTGTTGACACATTGTCACACTTTAGATTGCAGCCCCAAGTGACTCGGGAGTCATGAGTGCATCACATGAATGAGTGAATGATTATAATTTATCATATTTCCAATATTTTGAATGATGAGTTGAACTTTATAGCACTTTAGATTGCAGCCCCAAGTGACTCGGGAGTCATGAGTGCATCACATGAATGAGTGAATGATTATAATTTATCATATTTCCAATATTTTGAATGATGAGTTGAACTTTATAGCATAGGAATTTCAACATCTTGATAAATTTATATAGATGTATAGCTTTTCTTTTTAAATGTCGATATGAATTATGTCCTTACAATTCAGATTTTAAATTTTTTTGAAGGGCAATTTTAACTTTACGCTTACACTCCTCGGAAAGGCTAGTGCCCTTTCAAAATTGAAAGCTGACCCGAATATATAAATTTTAATAAAAAGTTTAATATTAATATTAATTTTTTTTATGCATCATCTTCGTATTAATTTTTTTGTTTTAACAATGTGATGGATTTACAGATGAGAAAATTCTTGTGTTTGAGTTCATTTCCAATGGGAATTTGTATGATCGACTGCACAAAAACAAGGGTAGTACAAGTCCACTATCTTGGGCAGCTCGTATGGACATAGCATATCAGGTTGCTGTGGCTTTGCAATATCTTCATGAAGAAGCAAAGCCTCCTATCTTGCACCGTGATGTTAAGTCTTCAAATGTTTTGCTGGTGAATGATAACTGTGCTAAATTGGCTGATTTTGGACTTGCAAAGTTAGGCCCAAAAGACAACCAATCTACATTCACTGCGGTTCGAGGGAGTTATGGTTACATGGATCCGCAGTACATGAAAACACGCAGATATTCTGCCAAGAGTGATGTGTATAGCTTTGGTGTGCTACTTCTGGAACTTATTACAGGTTTGAAATCAGTACATGATGAAACCCTTTTGGCAGAATGGACTGAAACATATCGCAGCGAAGGCATAGAGAAATTCATGACAATTGTTGATCAAAATATGATAGCTGATCACATTGACATCATGGAACTGCAGAATATGATGATGATTGCTGATCGCTGCTTAGGTGAGATTACTAAAGAGAGACCTGCCATGAGAGAAATAGTGAATATGATGCAGATCAGAACTAGAAATATAGTTCATTCAAACGGTAACTTATCTGATAGAGTTGAACCTCCTTTTTTTAACAAACTGCAACATACCTGATGATGGTGCAAGAAATATTATAAATTCCAACGGAAACTTATCCGATGGTGGTGAAGCTCCCTCTCTCACAAATGGGAACGTATTTTCTGATGGTGGCTCGACAGCACTGTGAAAAAGATAGAGATCATAGTACAAATGGAAAAGTTAATTGATAGCGGTGCTGCTGCATTGTGAATTGAGTTAAAATCGATGCACTGTGTCTATTAAATTAACAAATCCATTGTTTATACACAATCATAGATTAGAAGTCTATTTTTTATATACCAGCAAAGAATGTATCTACTACCACTGAGAGGATGCAAACTAGTTTTTAGAGTAGAAATGTTGAGAAAATGTGTAATCTAATGCTTATTTGTTTATGTAATTTATGTTGTTTATGTAATTTATGTTGTTTTATATATATGTAATTCTAAATATTTTAAATTCAATTTAAGCTCATTTTTAATACTATTTTAAACATCTCCCATTATGGGCTTTAGAATGCACATCTTTAGTGCAATTATTACATTTATTTAGGTGTTTATATCTTAAAATTTGGGGTGGATTCATATCTATGCTTGTTCTAGATTGTTAGAAGATGAGATAAGTGTTCTCTCATAAGTAGATTCATATCTATGCTTCTATATTGACTCTATTCCACATTCAAAACAAACAATTGTAAAAAAATGTGAATTGAATTAAATCCATTTTTTTATACATTATTACATCTATTTAGGTGTTTATATCTTAAAATTTGGGGTGGATTCATATCTATACATTTTCTAGATTGTAGGAAGATTAAGTGTTATGTCTAGATTGATTCTCTTCCAAATTCAAAATAAATATTATATAAAAAAAATCAAAATAACTAGTAGCTCATACATGGATAGCTTATGTTCTATCCATATTTACCGACCACAAGTTAAAGAACTATACTAGTTTTATTATATATTACGCCGTTAGGCGTTTTCTTCCTTGAGGTTCTATACTAGTTTTATTATATATTACGTCGTTAGGCGTTTTCATCCTTGAGGTTCTGTTTGTAAACACTATTCACTTTGTTGACCCTTTGCTCAAATTAGATGATGCCACGTGTTCGATGTTTGTCTGCTGGTTTTCATGTTTACCCACTGTGTTGTCGTGCTCGTTCTTTGTCGGTTTTCATGCAGTGTGCCTAGGTTTTCACGCTTTCTTCGTGTTGTAGAAGCTACCTGTCGTTGAAGTTAGGTTTTTTTATGGCAGATGAAGCTTCCTCCAAGCGGGGATTGTGGGATCCTCAACTAGAAACATTATTGGAGACTTGCTCGATGCCTTGGAACATATAGGCTTGCACACCTTAAGGCCATTGATGGTACCCAACAGATGACTCTTGTTTCCCATCATTGCCGGAAATTACTTTCCAGACAACTGGTTTTAAGATCCATGCGGATATGGATATTTTGGAATGTACAGTGCACTTAATGTGAATGTTGTTCCCGAGTTCTTTAAAATGAAGTTTAGTTATCTATGGCAGGAGGAGAACAAAGTTTTACACAAAATGCACCGCCAAAAAGTAGCAGAGGTCGAGAATCTAAACCAAACTGTTTGTGAGCTTGAGGAAGTTGTTCTTGCTGGGGGAGCTGCTACGAATGCAGTGCATCATTATCAGCGGAAAGTTCAAGAAATGAATGTAACCGAATCACCTTTCCGTTTTTAAATTGTTGTTTAGCTCTAAGTTGTAACTGTATTTGGTTTTTGCAATTCGTGTATGCATTTGAAAGTTACCTCGTGTTTGATCTGTTCACGTGCATTACATTAGTGAGGAAGACATGAAGACATTGGATAGAGAACTGGAATGTGCAAAGGTTACTGCAAATCGAGTAGCAGTTGTGGTTGCAAATGAATGGAAGGATTCCAGTTATATCAGTAAAGCAGTGGCTTGAAGAAAGAAGTTTCATGCAGGTGATTTATTGAGTTCAATTCGAGTTCTTTGTCTGGGATAGTGAAGTAAAATTTCTACAAGTACATGGGTCTGGAAGGAATTTCTCGTTTGCTCTGCCACTCAGAATGTACTACATTGTTCCTGCAGGGTGAAATGCAGCAACTTCAGGACAAGTTATCCATTACTGAAAGAACTACCAAGTCTGAGGCACAACTCAAAGAAACTAATTTTCTTTCTTTCACTTCTTCCCTATTACCTTCCTTGCTTTTCTCAAATAATTTGATTCTTAAATTTTCTTGTTCTTCTTTGTAATGTGCTTGGGTTTCTATACATTGCTTGACATTCTAGGAAAAGTTCCAATTACAGCTAAAAGTCTTGGAAGATGGACTAAGGTCTTCTTCAAATGGTGTTGTTCGCCATGAGCCATGGAGTTGCAAAAATGGTCGTTCACGTCGTCAATCAATTGGGGGTGCTGAAAGTTTGCCAAGATCACCTTCAAATGGATTTGGACCGAAGAGGACATCTGTCTCCCAAGTGAGGGTTTCCATATCTAGGAACACAAGTACAATCCTAAAACATGCAAAAGGAACCTCAAGATCTTTTGATGGTGGCATATCAATTGAATGTGTTAGGTCATTGGATAGGAACAAGTATTTTAGAAATGGATTTGAGGGGCACCAATCAACCAAAAAAAGTAATGAGGTGTCAAGAGACACTGAATCACAAGATACATGGAAGGACAATTCAGATAACAAGCTGCATGAATTTGCAGAAGTTGGTCGGGATGATATGAAGTCAGGGTTGTTCTATGAAATGTTGCAGAAAGAGGTCATAGCATTCAGAAAATCCAGCCATGAAAAGGATCAGAGTCTCAAGAAAAAGGATGATGCAATTGAGGTACGTTTCCTTGTCAATCTGTCATAGATTGCATTTGTATTCAGTAGTTCTTTCCAAATTCCAATGGAATCTTCTTACAGTACTTTGCTTGGAAATTCACACTCAGATGCTAGCAAAGAAAGTAAACACCTTAACAAAAGCAATGGAGGTTGAAGCCAAGAGAATGCATAGGGAAGTAGCTGCAATGTGGATCGACAAGGAGCATGACCCATGGGAAAGACGCTTTACTAGCTCCAAGTCTGTGAATAGCTCTCAATTTCTTCTAGGAAGGTATACTTCAATAGCTTCTTATTAGATGCCAGTCTTGTGACTTGTATGAACTCAGAATAATATTTTTCCTAAGTATAGTGTCTCATATGGTTGATATATTCATATCTTGGAATAGATGGGATTTTCTATCCATATTTCCTACTAATCAATTGCAAAATAAATTTATTTGGAATTCATAGTTGTCTGCTCTAGAACATTAGTGATGGCATTGCACACACGCATAGTGACATGTGGATGTTAATGTATAAAGGGATGAATCTATCCATGCATCTGTCTGCTTGGAATTTTCAATGTACTGAAAGTGTGGGCCTGCTATACATGATCCCATGGAACTTCTCTGCTGGATGAGCTTCATGTTTCCTAACAACACGAACCTTGTGTCCTTGCAGATTGCCTTGCAGGGCTGAAAATCCATCCAGATTTTATATATTTGAGTACACACCATGTCTCTTATTTAAAGAGAAATTTATTCATAATACACTCTCATGTCTTAGAGCACCAAGTACAATGGAAAGTTCAAATAAATACTTCCAAAATTAGGTAAGTTCTTAGTTTCAGATATGTAAACTGTCACCAACTCCCCTAATGATATCATTCAAAATTGAAACCAGAGTCTTTATAGGCTTAATTGATTGATACATATCATCCATAAAGTAAAATACAAGACAATACATTTTTATTAATGTCCAACAAATGACCACAAAATTAGGCAAGTTGGACTAAGATAGAACATTCAATGCAAGTACAAAATGGGAGCGCAAAATCATTTCCTAGATCTATGCTAAAAGCATAAAATATATCAAGATGTAATAACAAGCTAGAAACTAAAAGTAGGTCTAGCTAAGAAAGATTATAAGATAAGGTGTGGATACAGTAAAGATAAAAACACCATAAATTGGAAGTTTCTGGGTTGAGCAAGAGAGATGGGATGTCAAGGCTACTAAAGTTGGTGGCTGAGGATGAGTGAAGGGACCTTGTGGGCTTATTGTCAGAGTTATCAATAATTGTGAAAGGGATGATTCATTGGTGTAGTGTATCCTTTGGTTAGTGGTCTAAGTCAACAAAACAACAAAATACTTTTGAAGAATGATGGTGAGCCTCCTTGATAATGAACCTTCGATAATTGGCCTAGAGTGTGAAAATATGGTCAATGGTCTAAGTCTATAAAACATAAAAAAACATTCAAAGAATGATGATGAGTGGCTTGAATGTGAAGAAGTGGTCAATGGTATAATGTTTTGGATAGGAACCTTCCTGTTCTTTGGCTTTGAGATGCCTACTCTCAATCTCATTTGAAAACCATAGATGAAGAATTGTAACAAATAGCCTTGAGAATGTGTGCCCAACCATGATTTTCTAATATATTTTTGAATATAAGTTGGCCCTCGATTAGAAAATTTTGGGTGAATGATAGGTTGGGACCATGCTCGAGGGAAACACAAAATAGTTGTGTAAACAAAATACCAATCTTTGTTTCTACTATAATACAAATTGTGTCACTTACTTGATTTGGGCTCAAATTATTTTGGTGCGTTTGTTCTCTTGTTTGTTTAGGAGTTTATACCTTCGTACCTATCTATATCTACACACACATATATCGATGAAATTGGTTGTTTGTTTGTTTGTCTATATTCCAGTAAGTGTGTATGGTTGACCTATATGGGTGTTTTCCAATATATATATATTAACCATGGGAACAGAAACCTCCCAAGGGTATATCCAACAGCCTGCAAGCCAAACTTTGTTAAGGACAACCTTGAGACTCTATTTCGGGTAACCATATTTTCTCAAGTGTGTTGTTCATCACAATGGTCGGTAACAATAAAATAACCACATGAAATTCCTTTTTTGTGGTACAAAATCTAATGGTTCTTTTTAGAGACAGTTTTAGAGAAGATGCATAGTTAATATCTATTCATGAAAGATATGCAATATATATGTAATCCTGGAAACACTACTGCTTGGAAGGACTTGATATTGGGATATAATTCACTCTTATCTAATGGTATGGCTTGTCTGGTAATTGTGACAGCTCGAGCATCAAATTATGGAGGCTGGTGGAACTATTCCTATGACAGAGTGAGCCTTTAAAGATTGATGAGTCTCACTGGACCATTATCGATGATTTGTAAATCTCTAGACATAGGAGTTGTAATATGAGGCTACCCAAGATGTAGTTGCAAGCATATCTTATATAAACCTAGGGAGGGTTTTTTACTTCAACGCATGAGCAACTAGTGTGATTTTCTGTTCCAAATTTCTTAACATCTCTTTATGGTGCATTTATATAGAAGAGTCATGTGTAATGTTAATCTTATTGTTAACCAAGTTAGCATTTTCCCCATTATCTCTTTATCCAATTGCTGCAATTGTTGCATTTCCACAATTAAAGACTAACTATTTGGCAAGATAAAATGGAGTTTTCTCAAGTACTTCATATGTCATTTTACTCTGTGGAATACAATTCATTTATATTTCTTGATACCCCTTTTTCAGAAATTTGATTATTGAGAAGAAGGATCATTTGAACACTAAAATCCTATAGGGAACTATGTTTGCAACTATATGGCCAATCACAGTATATTGGTGAGCTTCTAAAATAACCTAAATATGCTTTCCCTTATTTACATAAGAGATCAACGTGTCCTTTATCCTTAATTCCAAAATAAATCAACCTATGTGACTTGGATCTATATGGCATTTTAAATGTAGCCTATTCATTTTCATTTCATTCCAGGTACTTCGAGCAAAAGATGGTAAAAAAATGTGTCTCAGTTAAATTTTATTTCATTTCAGATAATTTGAGCCAAAGTTGGTCAAATCCTTGCAGTTTTTTAAGGTTACTAAGAAAGTTTTTTTGTAATTGTAACCTAGTGACATCATTCTATCCTACTAGAAAGAACACAAAATGGTTAGTATTATTTTCTTCTGTAAATATTACAATATAAACCTCATTACTGTGAGTGTTAATCCATGATTTTGTATCCTTTTCTTCTTTAACAATATTACAATAGTAACAATAAAAACCACATTAGTATGAGTTAATCAAAGATATCCAATCCATAGTGATGCAAATTTGAACGTCCATGTAAATAACATTAGTGGACCACAAAAATCAGACAGTTATTTATAACCAGAGGAAGCTTTTTTTGATGATGAATTTTCAATGGAGAGAGCACAGAAGGAAGACTCACATGAAGTAGATATTTATGACTGGAGGAAGCATCTTTCAAAGAATATTTTTCAATAGAGGAAGCAAACAAGGAAGACTCTAGCATTCAAGTGACATGTAAAATTAACGAGCCAAGTAATGCAAGGTACGTGTCACATTTTTCCTTTCAAAGATCAAAATTGTATTGTATAACCTCAGTTCTTTTGTAGATATATATACTAATGAAGTCAGAGAGGTAGATGGAATAGTATGGTGTTGTAATTGTTAACCTGAAAAATCCCTCACTCAGCTCTCCATGACCTACACCACCCAAGGACACCATTTCACGACTCTCATATCACTCCATTAGACCCCCACACCCTCAAAAAGGCTTAAGAATCAAGAAAAGGGCTTAAAAACCCCAAAAGGGAGCCTAAAATACTCTCCTAGGAGCTAAATCCCCCAAAAAGGGGCTAAAACCCTAAAAGGAGCTAAAGTTAGGGAGAAAGGGGCTAAAATACCAAAAAAGGGGCTAAAGCCCTAACCAAGGGATTAAAACCCTAAAAGTCCCCAAAAAAGCTATAAAAGGAGGGTGGGGGGTCACTCTTAAACACACACCTCTCGTGCATACTGTTATGTTGCCTATGGATGCCTTGAGACACCTTTGCCTCTCAATCCAACCGCATCCCTCTCTCCTCCATCCATTCTCCCCATTGAGCCATAGCTCCTCATCCCTTGTTGAGTGAGATAGGGAGGTGCTTCCTTCTAGCCAGGGCATGGTGGCCCATTTCACCAAAGAAGGTATAATCTTGTTTTGTTTATGCATTTTCTTTAGTAGTTTTTTTATTTCTGACCCATGTTTGTTTGCAGGTTTGTTTATTAAAATGTTTTATAGGTTTGTTTTTTGCTTAATATTTGTTTGCAGGTAGCCAAGGCAAAGCCCTAACATTTTCTGTAGAGGGCCTCACGACCACTATTTTCTTTCTATCTTTGCTTTCTATCCATTCAGCTTTCTTTTCAGCATTTTCACACGCACGAACCTACCCTTCTATCCTATAGATAGAAGGGAGCCATTCCTGCCCCTGTAGAAAGGAGAAATCCTTGCTATAGAACTGGCGACCATACCAGGTCGATCCCACAGGATCCCTGGTCCATTTTTTTTTTCAAATTTCAAGTTTTTCAGTTTATGCCCTAGTTTTAGAAATTTCTTGTCAAATCTAGCTTAGATCTAGTTTATTTCCAGTTTTTAGTATTGCCGAAGCCTTTGCAAGGCAAATCCAAGTCATTTTGGCCACAGTACAGGTTACTGTTGGCCAGATCTGACTCAGGATCAGAAAAACCCCAAATCTGGGGTAGGTCGCACTTATCAGGCCTGAACAGGGGATGAGGTCACTCTTTTTGGCCTAATAGGCATGACCAGGTCACCCTTAAACCCTCAAAAGGTGTGACTTCACTCAGAAACACAGACTGCTTCTATTTGTGAAATCTAGGCGACCCCCTCGCCCGTTTCTAGAAAACTTTCGCGACCCCCTCACCAAAATTGACCCAAAACGTGCGGTCTATCAATCAAAGTTTAAATTTCAGTTTAATAGGGAATGTTAGCGTGCCTTAGCCGACTCTTTCTAGCACAATAGAGCAATTTCAGTTTCTATTACAATTTACTGCAATTTCCTGTACAAACAATGTGTAAATTTCAAACAAATTTTAATGGCTTAATGAATGTAGCTTAACTAAAATTGACAATAATATTAACAGTCTTGATTACCCTTCATCCTCTACCCAGTCATCACCCTCTGGGGTATTCTGGGATATGACAAAGGGAAAGCTCATATATTCCTAGCCCCTTCATTGAATATTGTTCTAAAACATTAAAACCGGATGACCTGGAAGGTAGAGGGGGTAGAGAAGGAGGGCTTCTCATGGCTCTAAGCGTCCTCCCTGTTGACCAACCTTGCATCCAGGAGGTGACCTGTGGATATATGGATGGGATTAGTCCCATTATGTTGAGAGCCCAACACTTTCTCTTGGTTGAAGAGGAATATCAATGTAAGGTAGTCATCTAGTTAGGCCATAAACATTCAGGGTTAAAAACTGTATTTGCTTACAAATTTCTGATTATTCACTGCATGCACAATAATGATATGAACTCTAATACAATATGATGAATTCATAAACCATTTGAAGCCACCTGATACTAGAAAGACAGAAAAACAAATACACCATACCAAGTAATCAACCCAACTCAGTTCATGACGCTGAGAGAGCCTTAAAATTTATCAATTTACACTAAGTTCAAACAAATCTGTAGTCTTTGAGGACATAAGTCCTTGACTGCTTCAACCTTGGGAAGTACTTGGGATCAGCCTATAAACTCATTATGAGGAGTACCACGAGAACCCCAAAGTAGCTGGCTACTGAGAGGAATTTCCAAGCGAAACGGGCAATGACCCCCACCGATTTAGTAGAGACGCCCATGAGGAAAAAGCCAAGCGTTGTCTTCTGACAGTCTTGGTGGCCGAGTGACCACCTATAGCCAATAGGAAGCCATTGAAATGGGGGTCCAAACATCATTCCCATCAGTTTGATAAAAATCTAACAGAATTGATCCTCCATGCTCTTCCTCACACCTGAGAAGTGAACCACCACCATTCGGGACATTAAATCGATGCCATCAAAACCATTCTTAGTGATCTCCCACACCATCAGAAGGCCACACAGCCTCTGATTCAAATTCAAACTCATACCAGTCTGAACCAGACCTCCATACTACACCATCAAGCCCCATGGCCAGTGCAAATTCGGATCCATTTTCTGGCATAACCATAGCAAGTGGACCCATGTCCACATCACAACCTGTCACCAACAACCCTGCAGGTGGCCCAAGCACAATCATGCAAAATGTCATGATTCAGTTGCCACTTCCGATAGTGACCAGCCAAGCTGGCCCACTTACAACACATGGGGGTAGTGGCCCTTCCACACACACTTCCCCTACTATCATACATGGGGGAAATGACCCCTCTACATACACTGCCCCTCCTGCCACACAGGAGGGCAGTGGACCATCCACTTACATTGCCCCTACTATCATACATGGGGGTAATATTACCTCCACCCACACTGTCCCTCCCACCACAATTGGGGGCATTGGCCCATCTATAATGGCACAACCCATACCCCCATTTATGCAGGCACATTATGCACCAACAAACCCCACCACCATCCCTTCCCCATCTCACATCAACCTCGGGTCCAATCTGCCTTTCATGGCTCATCTTAACTTGCCTTATTTGGTTCGATTGAAAAATGACCCCATTCACCATCAAGTTTATTGGCCTCCAATGCCAACTAAGCTGCCATCAGACATCCCCAAGTTTGAAGGCAAGGCAGGGGAATGTCCCCAAAACCACATCATGACATTCCATCTATGGTGCTCGCCAAATAGCATCGTAGATGATTCCATCAGGCTGAGGCTATTCCAATGCACCCTTATAGGTGTTGCGACCAAATGGTACATTGAGCTAACGTAGGCCAAATACCCAGACTTCAACTCCCTAGATTTCATGTTCCTACAGTATTTCCAACTCCCTGTCAGATATGACGAAGGGGTGAAGATCCTGTTATCCTGTCGCTAAAGAACTATGACACATATAATCGATCACATCCATGAGTGGCGGCGATGTCGCAACTTATGTAAAATCCAACTTGATGACAAGATCTTCTTGGATTGGTTCCTCAAGACCTTGGTCCCGCCCATAGCAAAGGACGTCACATCCGAACGTCTCCAATCCGAAGAAGAGGCCATACTAAAAGCCCAATAGTTTGACCCGATGTACGCTCAGTCTGGATATCTGTACACTGTCATTCCAGACGCTCCCTGCGTGAGTGCCTCCTAACATGATGCACCGAGGGCATCCCATGCTATAGTTGGCATCATAGGCTCAGTATCCCAATAGCCACATCACTGTCTGACACCACCTGTAGCTCCACCACAACCAAGCTCCGGACTACACAAGAATGATATCCCAGTCCGGAGCAACAACTTCCTACGCACAACCTATGCCACCGCAGCAGTACGTGGGGAAAATTCCCATATTTGTGGCACCGCAGTCCACCCAAATTTATTATGCATCACCAGTGCAGGCAGTTCAAGCCCCCATCCCTGCTCCACCCGCTCTGTTGGGACAAGTATTTGCACAACAAAACTGTCCCAACTAGCCTACCCCCAACAATCAACAAGGGAAAGATAGAAATAATCGGCCCCATAACCAAGCCAATAACCAACCGCAAGGAGGCAGTCAACAACCAAACCCTCCCAACAATACCACAGCAAACCGACCTGCCCAAAACCCCCCTTGACAAAATGCACCAAGACCCAATGCCCCGTTGCGCACAAACCAACCGTGCACACTATGTGAGGTCTATGGGCACTATACATTTGAGTGTCCCCTCATGGGTCGCGCCAAGCAGGCCATTCAGAACGAGGTTCAATAGGCCAAAAATGCCATGAACCAAGCCCAACCCAACCCGGCACCAAAAGGACCTCCCCCCATCGTGCTTCAAAACCCACTACCAGTCCAAGGGTTGGTGACAACCTCACCCCCTCCCCAACCCAATCCCAACGCTCCGGGGACACCTCCCACGGCTGAAACAAGTGTTCACCACCTGCTATCCATGACTACTGAAGAGGTCAACATGAAAACGAGACGAAATTAGTACGGTACCACCACCAAACCCGCTGACACATCAGCGGCATCAACATACAAAATAGTCAACTTACCTCTTCAGTTACCCCCATTCCTACGCCCCCCCTGTACGAAGGATTACCAATAACACCACGGCTAGAGCTGCAGTTAGCTATAACATTGTGGATGATTTGGTCCAAATGCCAACCGCCATGTCTGCTCTTGCGGCACTTAAAACATGCCCAACACAGCGAAAACCCTTACAGCTGCCCTTGGGGCAGTAGACCCCTCTGACTCCAAGTTAGTAGACCCCTCCGACTCCAAGTTAATCACATTCGACACGGAGAAGGGAGAACCACGCATGCCATCCACCATCGCCTTCCAAATCTCGGTGTCTATCTGGAACCTGGTTGTGCACCAATGCATAGTGGATGAGGGGGCATCCATGTGTGTTATGTCAACCCTAGTTTGGCAGAAACTCGGATCACCAATTCTACAACCATCCTCCACAACTCTATGGGCTTATGATGGACACCCCACTAAAGCCTAAGGAATCCTCCCCCATGTCCCCATCACATTAGCCAAGAAGACAACGCTGATTGACATAGAGGTTGTCAACGCTCAACTGGACTATAACCTTCTCCTCGGAAGAAGTTATATGTATGCCATGAGAGCGGTTGCATCAACTGTCTTCTGTCTCATGATGTTGCCTCACGAAGGGAAGATTGTGACGGTTGATCAACTCACTTATCATGATCTGCAAGGGTTAACGACACCTGCCATTGTTATCCCAACCATCACCATCATTGAGCCACAAGGGACGACTAAACACACTAATGTCCTCCCTGCAATCAACACTATGGTTGACAACACACCAGCCTCCCCATTGTTGAATGTGTGCTTTGGGTTGTTTGTCGATCCCACCATGACGGCTCCTTTCCCCTCAGTGTCACCACCACTGACACAAAATGAGAGTGCGAACTTGTGCATGGTCTCATCCAGCACCGTTGCACCCAAACAACAACCGTAGCCGCAGCCCCAACCACAACCACAACATCGTCTACAGCCGCAACACCAACAATATCCACAACATCACCCGCAGCAGCAGCATTACATGCAGCTGCAACCACAACCGCATCCCCACATGCAACTAGCAGGGAGTTATCTGGGCTCATCTCTAGGCCATACAATTCCCTTCCTCTTTCCCCCACTTGGTATCATGAGCAAGACAGTAATGGCCACCTTAATCCTACCCAACGTTACATTGGGAATTCCGATATGGTATCTTGATCCACCAGCTCAACCAGTAATGCCCCAAGTTGTTTTAACCTCGGTGCAACCCATCACAGTCGAGTCTCACCCTCCACCTGGTCCACAAAATCCAACCGCCTCACCCACACCCATACCACCCCACCCAAAAAGGGCTAGGGGAAAGAACGCCAAAGCCACTACAGAGCCATGACAAGTTTCACCTTGTGTCGTCTGCGAGCAACAGGGCCATCCAACTCAGAATTGCCCTAAAATCCCCATGATCCAATCGCAATTGGATGCCATGGATACAAACGAAAACATCCCCATGGTTGAACTCCCAACAGCACCAATAGTCAGGAGCAAGGCATTGAGAACAAACCATGCTTGTGCCCTTTACGATTTGTATGGAAATTACTCTCACCATTGCCAAGACCTACCCGAATTTCGAATGGCTCTAGCTGACCTCCGTCAACATTCCCTTGAGTCTGAAATCACCTTGATCGAAGAAATGCACCCCCCACCTCCTTCTTCAGACACCATGTCCATCTACATGATGTCCAGTTCAACTGACCCGCTTATCTCCACCTCCAATGACGGTCCATCAAACCTGGCTCTTTGTTGCTTCAGCAACGATGAGGAGATACTTGAAGCTCTGACTGCACCAGAATACCCATGGGATGACATGCACCATCGCTCGTTCTTCCTCCCTAAAGAACTCGTGTCGCAGTCTGACCATTTTTCCATGGAGACCAAAGATTTCATCCATGGGAAATTCGACTAGTTGAAGAACCCCATCCCAGCACCAAACGCCTTCGAAGAAGGGAACATGGAGAACATTTCACCCACCATCAAAATCGACATCTTAACCAATTCTAAGATTGTTGAAGAAATCATGCTGGGGGCATCTTGCTCCTCGGAAGAGGTTGCTGCCAACAAAGCTCTCTTCCAAGAATTCTGCGACATCTTCCCCTAGTCATACACTGAAATGCCCAGCTTAGATCCATCCATCATGGAACACCACATCGACACATGGCTCGATGTGGCACCCGTATGCCAAAAGCAACGGCCCATTCACCCTTCCAAAGTGGCTGCAGTTAAAGCCGAGATAGAGAAGCTGTGCACTGTCGGCTTCATCTACCCCATTATGTACACCACTTGGGTTTCTAATCATGTTCCAGTGAATAAAAAACAGGGTACCATTCACATTTGCATAGAATTCTGTGACCTCAATGGGACATGTCCCAAAGACAACTTCTTCACACCCTTCATCGATCAGATCATCGATGCATGCGCCGGACATGAAGCATTTTCCTTCATTGACATTTTTTCCGGATATAACCAAATCCAAATCCAGAAAGAAGACCATTACAAGACGGCATTCACAACCCCATGGGGCACCTTCGCATACCGAGCCATTCCCTTTGGCCTGAAAAATGTTGGAGCCACCTTCTAGCGCACCATGACACACTACTTCCGTGACCTCATTCACATTATGTTGGTTTGTCTCGACAACCTCATTGTGCGGTCACAGAAGCAAACAAAGCACATAGACGACCTGCGACAAGTATTCCTACAATGTCGCAAGTACGGAATCCGCTTGAACCCTTTCAAGTGTGTTTTCTGTGTCCCAATAGACCATCTACAAGGATTCATCGTGTCACGCAAAGGAATGACCGCTGATCCCTGGAAAGTCCAGACGAATTTCCCTCTAACGTCACCCCTTTGAGTGACAATGTCACAACTTGTATTATATTCTTTCTCCTTTTTGTTTTACACGTTTCTCGAAACACTGGCCCTGAAAGAGGAACACCTCCTCATTAGCATCCCAGAAGCTCACCAGTGTTTGCATCAGCAAACGCAAGCTCTGCATGAGGGGTATCCTCATGAACTTCAGCAATCCGCAATGGGCTAATGTATCTCTCACATTCCCATTTTGTAATGATGCATCCCTGATACTTTTACAGTCTCTCTCTCTCCACTTGATCTCAGCCATCTTGCACGAGCAAAAACCCTGATGTGAGCCACTGCCATCATAAAAAAACACCCAAAAGAGGCCAAGTCGCACCTGTTTGGTCCAAATGAGCGACCAGGTCACTCAAACAGGCCCCACAGATGCGACCAGGTCACACCTTTTCCTTCGAAAAGTGTGACTTGGCTCCATGAAACCCCAAACTACTCATGGAGGTCCTCTAGGTGACCAAATCCAAAAAATAAACCACCAAAAATATGAGATTAAACAAGAACTCTTACCTGCAAGTTGTGGCACTCGAAACTGTCGATTGGATGAAGAGAAATTATCAAATGAATATTTAGGGCCCACCTCTCCAACTCCACCATGAACAGTGACAATGACACCTCATCAAGTGGATCCCACCCTTATATAGGCCCCATTTGACCTAATTTCTTCTGATCGACATAACAGGACCATACGGACTCCGTTTGAGACACCGTTTGTGCCACTGCTTTCAAAATTATGCCCTCTATCTCTTTATGAGACCATCATCTCATGTTTAATAAATTAATTTTGGGACCATTTCCCACAAGTCACCTCGATTCACAAGCCATGACATGACGATGCAAGTGTCTACGGACCTGTGCTTGTATCACACTCCCCTACCGCTACTCATGTGATTTTTCAAGCCACCGCCCATTAAGGGTTACCATTTTTTAGTTTTGTTTTGTATTTTAACATGTAGTTGTCCTCTCCATTCACTGCACCTTATGCGGATCTTTGGACCATTGTCCACAAAATGATTTATTTGGCATAGAACTGCCCTCGGACTTGCACTCACATCACATGTAGTCAATTCTATCCACCGCAACACACACACATGCTCTCCTGGCCTCTGTCCAAGATCCACCTCAGTTTGCGTGCCTCTGCTCCACCGACTTGCGAGCCTCTGTCGCGATCTATCCCACGCATGTATTGGTAAGTTTGAGAGCCTTCTGCTCTGTCCATACTACGTGGATGACCTTTGGACCACTGTCCACCGTCCTGACATGGGGCACCGCCTGTGACACCGCAACTGGTTGACCATACTGGAGTTTCATTTAAGCTTTTTTCTGACTCCCTAAAATAATGAAAAGATAGCTGAGCGCAGCTGCTTCCTTTCCCGCTTGCTAAAGTATAGGAAAGGACGTCTACATCATCTCGTTTACCTCCTTTTGAGGACCATGTAGACCATTAAATAAAAAGGACCACCTTGGCATATTCAAGCCAAAATCGTTCCCCTCTACACACTTTTATGCTTTCTTGGGCAGAGGGGTCGCACTTTACGAAAAATCTCACCACGGGTTTTCGTTAAGCTCTTTTCCAGCCTTCTCATCAATAAAAGATTGCCGAGCAAACTTGGTTTCGTTCATGCTCATAAAAGTATCTGAATGACCGTCCAGTCAGTATAGGTTTAACCTTTTCTAGCCTGGTTGGACTACCAACGGTAAAGAAGTCTCTCATCCTCTATAGGATGGGCGAGCTCTCCTATGTATACTTTTATACTTTTTCGGGCACAGGAGACTACCAACGAAAAAGATCCCCCACTGGAGTCTTCTTCGTGCTTTCAGACTCTCTAAAATTGAAAGCACCATCAAGCATTTACTTTCTTGAGCTCACCAAAAATCCATGATATCGTACCATAACGGTGTCCCTAGACACCACCCCACAGAAACCAGTTTGGCGGCTTCCCCCCTTTGGTTTGCCTTTGTTTGGAGTACTCTACAATGTGTCTTCCTTTGATCCCATCAATATCAAAAGTGTCCACCTCCTCCAAGCATTTCCCATCTGCAGTGACATTCCTGGTATTACAGCTATGATCCCATTCCCATGAGTCAGTTTCATTTGTTTCCTGGTCCGCCCTGTCGTCATACTCTGAACAAAGGAAGTTTGAGTCTACCACACTACCCCTATTCAATTCTTTCCCTCCCCCTCCCCATTCAGTGGGTCAGTTCGCAAATTGTCACACACCTTTCGGTTATCTTCCTCGTGCTTCTGGTCAAGGAAACACCATTACCTTGACTAGGGGCAGGTCTCTCTCTGTCAACGACAACACACATATTCTAGAGGATAGACCCAAAGGTCCCTGTATCTTGGTTTCATTAACCTCATTGATGAGTTCCTTGGACCACTTCAGAGGAGTCCTTAGTGCCTCTCAGGATGGTTGTTTCTCACGTGCTCGACTCCAACTACATCATCGTACCATTGAGATTCGTACAGGGTTTGGTCCGCACAGTACTTGGTCGAAGACCCCGGATGTCACCTAACTCTAGCACATTGATGAGTCTATTCGAGGGACCTAAACAGGTTATGTCCCTTGTGATTTCCAAGTTGTGTTGGAGACAGTGTTCAGAAGCCCCAACAGTGCTTCTATATAGATTTATGATTGATACAACATACTTGTACCACAGAGACTCTGACTCTCAATCAGCGAGTCCATACAGCTATGTATCGTTCCAAATACAGCACACTGTCAGTCATGAAGATATAACATTCCATAAGAATGCCATGGGTCCAATGTACCACATCAGCGTTGTATTCAGCCTCACATTGAGGCAACTATCCTTGAATCATCAGTTGTATATGATTGGCTCTTGTATTTTAGAGCATAGATCAAGTTATTCCTTTGACATTGTCACAAGCATGGGGATGCCCACCTCGTCCATATACATGTCACACATTATTTGTATCTCACCCATTGATGGGAACCATATTAATACAAAAACAAAAATCCACCATGCCCCAGCCCCTGGAAGCACCACCTCTTTGCAGCAAATCCTATGATGTCCGTCGGCCATACGATGAGCTCCTGCCCTCACACATCAGGGGGAAATCTATTAACCTCAAAAATCCCTCACTCAGCTCTCCATGACCTACACCACCCAAGGACACCATTTCATGACTCTCATATCACTCCATTAGACCCCCACACCCTCAAAAAGGCTTAAGAATGAAGAAAAGGGCTTAAAAACCCCAAAAAGGAGCCTAAAATACTCTCCTAGGAGCCAAATCCCCCAAAAAGGGGCTAAAACCCTAAAATGAGCTAAAGTTAGGGCAAAAGGGGCTAAAATCCCAAAAAATGTGCTAAAGCCCTGACCAAGGGCTTAAAACCCTAAAAGTCCCCAAAAAAGCTATAAAAGGAGGATGGGGGGTCACTCTCAAACACACACCTCTCTTGCATATTGTTATGCTGCCTGTGGATGCCTTGAGACACCTTTGCCTCTCAAGCCACCCACATCCCTCTCTCCTCCATCTATTCTCGACATTAAGCCATAGCTCCTCATCCATTATTGAGTGAGATAGGGAGGTGCTTCCTTCCAACCAAGGCATGGTGGCCCATTTCACCAAAGAAGGTATAATCTTGTTTTGTTTATGCATTTTTCTTTAGTAGTTTTTTATTTCTGACCCATGTTTGTTTGCAGGTTTGTCTATTAACATGTTTTGCAGGTTTTTTTTTTGCTTAATAGTTGTTTGCAGGTAGCCAAGGTGAAGCCCTAACATTTTTTGCAGAGGGGCTCATGGCCACTATTTCTTTCTGTCTTTGCTTTCTATCCATTCCGCTTTCTTTTCAGCATTTTCACACATAGGAACCTACCCTTCTGTCCTATAGACAGAAGGGAGCCATTCCTGCCCTTGTAGCAAGGAGAAATCCCTGCTATAGTAATAACCACATATCTTACTGAACGTGACCTAGAAGTTTTGAATAGTATGGTGTTGTAATAACCACATATGTTACTGCAGCCTATATATTGTGTTATTGATGTATGTTCAAGCATTTTTGTACTTTGGTATAGCAATCATCTGTTGGCACAATTTGGATTTCCTTCTATCATTATATTGCTACATATCTCTTTATCTCATATTAATATTTACATGGTTTTATTATATTATGGTAAACTTAACACATTGTTTATATCTATCTGAATACGTATATCATATATGTATAAGGGTTGATGTAAGTTAATGCTTTTCTCTTATGATAAGTGAGTAATAATTTACCAAGAATTATTATAATTTTGTTGCATCTCGCTTTTCTTTGTTGAAATAAACAAAAAATGTGGAAAAGAAAAGGAAGCTTTTTAGTTTGATTGGAGGAACCAAAATAAGGTTGCTTCTCTTTTAAGTAAATTAGATATTGAAGTTGGTATGCGACCTCTAATGTGCTAAATTTATAGTTTGATATTTAGATGCAATTATTGAGTAAATAGAGAAGAAGAGTTAATAGTCACAATATCTAACCCTCTCTGACCTTATATTTCTAGGGATAAATTTGTTGGATATCAAATTCTAAACATAGATAAAAGTTTTTATAAATTTCATGATATTAATATAACAGTATAACTAATATAACTAACTGTTGTTTTTATTTATGAGAAAAATCCTAAGTATCCCATATCACAAGTTTCAAAGGAATGAAGCCAAGCATGAGTGAAAATTAATAGAACTTAGTTTCCAAAAACCAAACCATTTAGTGAGAAATAAGTTGAGGTACCCTTGCATCCTTCTGCATAAACATGGTGTCATGCCTTGGTTAAATATTCAGTTGTGAATAAAAAACTTATTGGTTACATTAGAAATAATGTTTTTAAAGTGGTTTGTTTAATAGAACCAACATAAATCTATTTTAAATCCAGATTTATCAAGCACTATTTTGGTGTTTGATAAAACTGGGTTAAAGATGGACCTATGCTGATTTTATTTATTTTTTGTTTTATGAGTCAAGTATGGATTTTTTTTTAAGTTTTTCAGTTTGATTTTAATTTTTTATTTTATGAGTGGATTACCACTCAGTGTGTATATCAACATGTATGTATCAACCTAATACTTCAACTCCAACCTGCATATATCAAAGTCTATATCAACCTGTATGTATCAAAATATATAATATTCCTCTATCTCACATGCATGTCTCCATTAAACACAACCAATGCAAGTGAATACTGAAACATACACTTTATTTTATTGAAACAACAACGTTTATCTTAAATTATTGTTGACAATATTGAACTGGCTACTTATTAAAATAACAATATTTGAGCTCTAAGTATTTCTCATATCAAGTTTGGCAAACTCTGCAAGGTGTTGCTTCCTTTGAGTTGTCTGGAGAGGTGATAACGAATGTAATCTTTTTTAATAAACTTCCTATACAAGCATGGATTTTGTTCATCCACTAGATTTGTCGTTGGGGCCACCTCTGCATCCACACTTGCATTGTAGAAATTAGCACTAGAAAACCTTCCTCTCTCTTCATTTGTCGTTTCCTAGTGATCTATGCTCTTGTTGCTTCCCGATGATCTACTTCCTATAAAAAATTTAAACATAAAACATTTCACAACATAAACATAATATAATATGATTTTATTTGCAAACCATTAATAACTTGTAAGGCTAGTAATTATTTTTAACTGTAATTAAATTCGATAAACCATTAATTCATGCATTACTAATAGCCATATCCTACCAAAGTTGGGGTCAACTAGCCACTCATATAAAGACTTGTAACCTCCGGTGTGTGATGTATCCATTTCCATTGCCACTTCCATTTTTATTTTCACCCTAGGAGAAGAAAAGCAAAGCAAACCAGTCGCACCCTATAATAAAATAAATCGGTTTTGGCAATCAATTTCATTATAATTACAAGACCAAAATAGATACCTCCACCTCCAAGAAAATAAATGTATGTATGTAGTGGAGTACATGAAATTGAGAGGAGATAAAAGATGTTTAGTAGGCAATTGCTTTTGGCTCCTGTTTGTAGGATTCTTATAGTACATGGTTTTTCCTAGGCTCAATAAACTTGCTTTGTGCCCTCTTTGTGACTGGTCAGTGACTATGTATGCCCTCTAGGCTTGGGACTTGAGCTATGTGAGCCTCCCAAGGGCTGGTAGGTGGCTATTGTGACCTTCTTTTGCTTATCGTGGGCTAAGGTCATGACCTCCTTTAGCTGCCCATACAAAGATGTTACCTCTTTCTTGTTGCCAAACTTGAAATGTGGCCTTCTTTTCCTATTTGTACTAGATGTTTTCACTTGTTCGGCTAGGTCATCCCACGCGCCATACCTAGAGGGCATACACAACCACTCTCTAGTCTAGGGAGGTCAGAACATTTATAAGGTGCGTGTCACTCCTTTCCACATTTCTTGACCTTAGCTTGAACTGATAAAGGTTAGATGTAGTCTGTTTGGGGGATGCTTCCTATTTGGATAGGACAAGCCTAGACTATGATTTCCATGTAAATACTCTATGTACTTTCAAATTACTTTTTATGAATTTCCATACTTAATAAAAATTAGGTTATTATTTTTTTAAATTAATTAAAGTCGAGAAACCATTAATGCATGCACTAATAATTTAGCCATAGTCTATCGAATTTGGGCTTGGTTAGCCACTCGTAGAAATACCTTTAACCTCTGGGATGTGCCATAGCCATTTCCATTTCTTATTTTGGCAATCTATTTTGTTATATTTACATGTCCAAAATAGATAGCTCCACCTCCAAGAAAATCATTTTTTTTTTGTGTGGAGTACATTAAATTGAGAGGAAATAAATATTATTAGTAGGCAATCGCTTTTTCCTCTTGTTTGTAGGTTGCTTATACATGACTTTTCTTGGGCCTTCTCAACTTGATTTGTGGCCTCTTTGTGGCTGGCCAGTGACTGTGTATGCCTTGTATGCTTGGGCCCTAACCTATGTCATCCCTCCAAGGGCTGAGACGTGGCTGCTATGACCTTCGTTTGTTGGTCGAGGGCTAAGGCCATGGCCTTCTTTAGCTTCCCATATAGATTTGTTATCTCTTGTTGGTTTCTAGACTTGAAACATGGCCTTCTTGCCATGTTCAAACTTGATGTTTTCACTTGTTTATTTTGGTCATGCCACGCCCCAACCCTAGAAGTCATACACAACCACACTCTAGTCTAGCAAGGTCAGAACATTCATAAGTTGCGCGTCACTCCTTTCAACATTTCTTGACCTTTGCTTGAACTGATAAAGGTTAGATGTAGTCTGTTTGGGGATTGCTTCCTATTTGGATAGGAAAAACCTATACTATGATTCCCATGTAAATACTCTATGTAATTTGAAATTACTTTTCATGAATTTGCATACTTAATAACATAGCTACACCTATGATCTTGTTCAATGTCTACAAAACATCTGTTGACCAAATAGAGTGTCCAACTTCCAATATTATTGAACAATAATATTGTTTTGTATGGATTTTTCTATAATGACTTGAACATTCTCTACTTCCAAATTTCTACCATGACATAAAATATAGATGCTAGATAATCTGATCAAGGAACTATTATGAGTATTACAAATAGTTTTTCCCATTTTTTGCTGAAACTTTCCCCTGAATTTCACATGGATCGATATCCAAACACAATGTAGTTTAAGTGTGTGACTACATGACATGAAATGCAAAAAAATATGTTATTTATTTTGCTTGTTACTCCTAAATGTGTTTTTCCCTTGGAGTCTTTGTTGATAACACTATATCATTCATCGTCCCTTCCACAAATCCGCCTTCTACATGTGTCCTCCTGCTCTCCTCCTTCTTTGTTGATGCGTGTCCTTTGTGTCCTTTTCCTGCTTTGGTTGAATTCTGGAGGCCCTAGGATGCTTTTAAGGTTGTTTTTTCCCTCATGTTTGTAGGCTTCTTACACATGGCTTTGTCTATCCCTCCTTATCTTCTGTGTGGTCCCATTTTAAGGCTAACTTTGACTCCTCATTGTAGGATTCTTATACATCCCTTTGTCTGGGCCTACTAAACTTGTTTTGTGGCCTCTTTGTGATTGCTAAGTGACATACTTGAAATGTGCCCTTCTTTTCCTATTTGAACTTGATGCATGATTTGTTTTTAGATTTAGCATGCCACACCATATCCCTAGAGGGAATTCCCTTTCTCCTTGTATTATGCATACACAATATACACAAGTCTCCGCTAAAATGGCCAAGATGCCCCATTTTCCCCGAACATTCTTATTTCCACATAAAACAATGTGCATAAAACAATGTTCATCTCACGAGACCGATACTCCAAATCTGTCACGTCCACTCCAGTTCCCACTCGAATTAACCCAAAATATATATATTCACAATAAAGGAAGATTTATTAAAATATCTTGCAATGCATTGTGAAAAGAGTAAGGGTTTCCAGCGCTACCCTTTAGAACCACTTCCTCTTTGGAATTGTGGTCTCATCCACTCTGTTTCCCACTAGGTTCCTTCATTGTATCAGTTGTTTTGTTGGTTTTCTTCCTTGAATGAGACGCAAACAATCATAACCTTCACGTCACTCCCTTCAGCGCTTTCGATAATCCATTGATCAACATTGCATGTGACCACCTCATGAGCATGTCTCTTTGCTACGTTGAAATTGATAATTAATTGATAGACATTGCATGTGACCACCTCATCAGCACTCTCTATGCCTCCCAACCCTGAAAGATGGATTTTTTTATCATTAAGCAAAAAAAATGCACAAATGAGGATGAAAAAATTGTTCTCTTCTCTGAAGCTATCAACCAGCCTTATTAGCCTTTTACTCATGGAGTAAAAAAATGTCATAACTTGTTCTTCATAAATAGGTTATAGTGTGTTTTTATTGGTTTAAGAAAGAGGTAGTCCTTGTTTTCTACTTTTCTAAAGGAGACATCCAAACATAATAGTCATTTTTTTTGTCGGTTTGGCATGAAAATTTTTACACATAAAATGTATTACCTTAAATAGCTTTATTTTGTTGTAAGAGGGGCATTTGAAGGTCTCTTAAACGCTTATTTTCATGGTATATTAAGCCTAGACTTATTGTCAAATTAAATATAATTACATGTAAAAATATATTTTTACATCTAAAAAAAACCAACATAAAATATTTATGCTCTTCTTATATTTTTTTAGCATTTGTTTACTATAATATATAGTACTGAAATTACTCTTAATGATTAATTATCCAATGGCCATTTATTATTTCTGCATTGACTTAAAGTAATTAACCTTTAAAAAAAGTATTCTACCAAGGTTTTGGTATTTGTTTTTTCATGTAACTATACTATTAAATCCGTTTATTTATCTATTTTAGATATTTCAAGTAAAACAATGAAAACATAAGTATGAAGTAGATAAATTAATACATAAATATATACATGTTGGAAATCATTTTTACTTATGCAGGTACCAACGAATCACATCTTTAATTTGGATTTTCTTGTTATACAGTGATGACACAAAAAAATGTCTACATACCTTGAGAGAGAGAACGTAGTAAAGTCCTTTGCTGACCCGTAACTATTCTTATGTCTTCTTTCTGTTAATTGATGCCCTTAACTTGAAGTAAAACACACTGGTTGTAGTCTGTTTGGGGGTTGCTTCCTCATGGATATTGCATACCTGGCCTAGCCTTTTTTTTGTTTTCCTGTTGGCTTGAACATGCCCATGGTTATCTTCTCCTGAAAGGCTTTTCCTGTTTGAATCCTTTTTCCTTTGGGTTGTCTTTCTTATGTATTTCCCATGTCTATACATATATGTCTTAAACCCTGGATCATACGTCAAAAGTAGTGTTACAACTAACTATATGACCTTTAGTACCCTAACCTAAATCAACCTAATCTTTATTTTATTTTATTAGTAACTATCCTACAACTTAGGGATTACCTAAGGGACTTTTATAGAAGGGTTTTAAATATTTTACATTTATCTTTCACTCCTCCATTTGTAGGGGCCACCTGGGCAAGAGAGAAAATCAGATCTACTTATTTGTCTACTGTAGACTTGTTTGTTGCTCTTTTTTCCTTTCTTTTGCTTAATTCCCGTGGTTACTTTTTCTTTTCCTTGACACCTAGGTTTCATTATGATCTTTGAGTGGTCCATGAAAGGAATTTTTAACCCTGGGGTGTTTGTTGAGACCACTGTAGAATTCATCCTCCCTTCCTCCAACCTGAATTCCACATGTGTCCTCCTGCTTTATTGACTTGTGTCCTTTAGGCTCTTTGACTGCTCCATTTGGAATTCTTAAATCCCACAGTTTCTTTCTTTGCTCCAGCCGCTTCTTCCCCACACCCTAACAGTTTATTCCACTTCTCTAGTGGGCTCTTTTCGCACCATGGTTTCTTCTGCTTCAGTAGTATACCATCGCTTCAGATTGTTCTTCTCTTGATCTAATGGACTCTCTTTAGCCTGCTACTTGTCCGCATGTTCACACACTACAACAAATCCTGGAATTAGCGTCCCATTTAGCATCCCTTTTTAGTGTAATTTTTTTTACATTGAGTGGTCAAACTAGACGCTAAATGGGACGCGTCATGGACAAAACTTAAAGCGTCCCAAAAAATGTCTTTTTTTGCTTCCTAAATAGCATCCTCTATGATGTCCAAAATAGCGTCTCTTTTTTTGCTTCCTAAACAACATTAAGGTTTGCTTCTAGTATAGCGTCCAACTTTGCTTCCTAAACAATGTCAAGGTTTGCTTCCTAAATAATGTCCTACTTTTCTTCCTAGCGAGTGTCCTCTTTTTCTTCTTAAATAACACCCCCGTTAGCGCCATATTTGCATCCTTAATAGCACCATGTTAGCATCCAAATTAGCATCCATTTTTGCTACCACTTTAGCATCCCATTTTGCACCATGTTTTACTTCCAGATATGTGCCAATTTTCGCTTCCAAATTTGCACCAATTTTTGCTTCCTTTTTTGCATCATGTTTTGCTACCAAAATGACGCCAAATATTTCTTCTATTGTTGCACCATATTTTTCTTCCTATGTAGCGCCATGTTTTGCATCCAAAGTAACATCTTATTTTGCTACCATATCAACGCCATGTTTGGCTTCATCATTATCACCATGTGTTGCATCTTTTTAATGCCTACTTTCATGTCTCTCATGTTTTGGTCACTAATTTAGTTGTTTTTAGTATTTAACCAATATTATAATATAATTAGGGCATGGAGGAATCGAACCACCAACCTCATGCTTGTAAGGCAAGCACTCTTCCATTGAGCTAGAACCCTTTAAGAATTTGAGAACCTAACTTACAGAGTCCTCTATAATGGTAAAAAGGATCAATACACAACTTTGAGTATCTAATGGTCAAACAAGGAAATAGAGAAAGAGGCTTTTGTAATACCAAAAAGGACACTCATCAACATCAATAGTGTTGCATGTATCAGAATATGACAATGTAATAGTACCAATTTGGTTACCTAAAATCATGTAGCTTGGGCATTCTGGTTATATCAGGACCTAATAAGCCATGTGATTAGCAATACACATTAGTGCATGCACATGACCAAAGAAAAAATCAATATTCCACCAATCTAACTAACAGCCTGGTTACAAACATGTAATATCTTGCACCTTATTCTAGTAGACCGACAATTCTACTGCTGGTCCTAGCTACATGTGATTACACACGAGATAAGTTATAACTTATGTACCAACATAGTTACCTGCATAAGATCAGTTCTAATAGAGTGGAGAAACAAGAGTGAAAACAAAGAGAGTGTGCCTTGAAATATATTTATATCATTGCAATGAATTGTGAATTTTCGATTAAAGCATTTAAAAGCATGAGAATTGAGAATTAATTGCAGAAATGCATGTGAGAAATAGCATGAGTGCTATAAGGAAACTTAATTCCAATGTCTTTAAAGATCTGTAAGGTGCAGCAGGAATAGACCACTCACTAAATATGTTGGGGGGTGGGGCTTAAAGGTATTATGGAAGGAATTTTCAGTGGAAACAGCATACACTAAGAATCTACAATATCTTCCTGAACATCAAAAATGGAAAGTACAAAAAAGTAATGTGGATAAACTACATCGAGTGGATAATGGTAATCATTATGATGAAGGGATCAAAGGGATCAAAAATAAAGTTTAGAGAAAAGACTAGTACCATTTCTAAAATACTGACCATTCCAAGAACTCCCTAGGAACGGTTTGTTGGCGTCCATTTCTTGTCATTTTCTGGGAACTTTTCCAGGTTGTATCCTTCAAGAGATGGGTCATTCCCATAAAACAAATGCAATAACAATCATTTCATCCTATAGAGTGTATTTTATGCCCTCATTTAGATATAAAGGAAACAAGCATAAAGTTTAAGAAAAACCAACAAGAAGCTTAGGTTAGTCTGACATAATATATTGCTAGTAATCAAATACTTAACAGAAGTCAGCTATGATAATTCATCTAGTTATCAATGAGAAGCTAAATTTACCAAGATATAGATATATATATGTACATATATGAGAACAAATTGGATACAATATGGTTGGATATGCATATATAAAAATACATGTAAAATATGTGTGAGCATTTAAAATACATGTATTTCCTAATATTTCCAGAGTTTTTAAAAAGTATTTCCCTTTCCTTAATGCATTTCCTAATAAAATGCTCTACAAAAATAGCTATTGACCCATTTTCCATTTTTCATATGGCATAGAGATCCTATTCAAAACGTTCTTAAGCTCAAAGCTTGGCCCAATGGAAGGGTGCTATCTGTTATAGTTGATTTTACCACTCCAGGTGAATCACACTTTGTATGGCCTTCCCCCGTCCCTCTACAGCCTCCTTAGACCCCTTGGACCATTTTTTGTCCTTTGATGTTTCCTTGACCATCCCTAAAAACATGTGAAAAATGATACACGCAACTTTTAAACCCTTATTCGCACATATACGTAGGTTTGACCACTAAAACTATGTACATAGAGATGTGTACAAAATCCAAATACTTTTGGAGTTTTCCTTGACATGGATCCGACTCACTTAACTCCTGGATTTCCCTATGCCTTGAGATCGCTCGGATTCGACCTTTCATTACCCATTTGAAAAGCTATATGAGGAACTCTATGGTACATTGAAGGCATATGAGAGAATTGAGAGCAAAGAAACTATAGTCCATTGTTGCCAGAACTTATGCTTGAGTCTGCATCCCTTTGTCCCTCGGAGCACTTTTGTGTTCTTCCCAAGCTTGCCTTTTTCTTGTGAGCTTGCTAGAGATGGAGGATTGAGGTGGTGGAGGCCCAAGTGCGGGATTCAGTTTCTCCGATTCGCAGACGTGCTGACAGAGGTTGTATCTACTGTAATCTCTGATTTTATATTAATAGAAATATCTTTTCTTGTCCAATAATGTGTGTTTGAATGAATATTTTATCCATGGATGTTTTCAAATGCTTATACATTGTTGATTATATATGCTAGAATAGATCTAACACCAATATATATGGTATGCTTGTATTGTTTACTTGTTGTTGAGGAAGTAATCTATCAATTCAAGCTAAAATTGGAAAGCTCAACGGGGATCTACTTCAACCGTACGGAATAAGGTACGAGGTTTGATCCTTTAGTGTTAGACATTTAATTTCTATTGCATATTGGAAAGGATTGATTTTTGGAGTCAAGCTGTCTATTGTGGTACCCCAAGCCATAGGAATTTCTCTCCGTAACAGAATTGGTGACTCTGCTGGGGAGTTACTAGTAGTTGTCCTTTGGGGGTTTTCTATCGACATTCAATGACTTTGAATTGCTCTTTCTCTCTTGTTTCTGTGTCGGGTCTGGGGGCATGTTTTCCTGGTAGTGTCTGATTGGTGTGAATTTTGTCTCAGCTTGTCTGTTTTCCTTGATTTTTATGCACCTTTCTTCCTGTATGTGAGTTTTTAACTCATAGTCACGTATACACGCGGGTTTCTCTTCTATTTCTGCATATACAAGTGGGTTTACTGCAAACAGTCACATATTCCCTTAATTTTTCCTTTTAGTGGAATTTCAATGGTTGTTGGGTGAGTTGTAATGATTGCTAAGTCTCCTTTGATACTGCCTGAGTCTGTATACACCTCTGTTTCTGACCAGAGACGTTTTTTTTAGGGTAAATTTTTTTTAAGAAGGTTCTTGTCATGGCATTTTCAATTTTTTGTTTGGGATTAGTGCATTATATTTCTTTTACCTTAGTGCTTTTCTTGAGTGTTGCTTGAGTGTGCTTACAGAGTCTGGGGGTTGTAGAATCATTCTTTTGCTTTTTGTATTTCATTTTATTTCAAAAAATCCAAAAATATTTGCTTATCATCATGCATTGCATTTTGCATTTTGCATAGTACTTGCACTAGATTTGCTTTGGAGTATTAGTCAGGATTTCATATAGGAAATCTTGCATTCATCATTTGAAGAAAAATTGTGCATTTCACGTAGTAGCATACCCTGTTTTCATGGACACGTTGCATTTGCATTGATTGTTAGGTGTGCATTTTACTTCATGTTGTGTCATAACACCATTAGTTGCACGGCCATATCCCTCTTTTGAGTAATAAAACCAATAAAAATCAATGCTTAATTAAAATGAATTACACTCTTTTCTTTTATAGGGTGCACCAACAAGATTAGGTTTTAGGGTCTTGGAATAGTTCATTGTGAGTAAATTCTCCAAGACCACTAAACAACAACATGTATGTGTCTGTCTAGGTGAGTTTGTGAAATCCTTGGTATAACGAGTGTTTATTAGGATCCTCCTCTCAAAAGGGAGTTAAGCACGAGGCAGTGTGAGTGGTTATTGATTGGGATGACCCCTAGTCATAACTAAGTAGGACCGGAGATATTTCTAGGATTGTATTCGTATCTGGGGGCTCTTTCAAGATTTTCGGGCTTTGCTACCCTGCCCATACGGTCAATCCCACCTGCAACTGTCTGCCTGAGCATTGATTATATTGAGTTGACCTTAGTGACCTTACCTAGGATATCGAGGGGGTACTTCGCAGGGGTTATTCTACAAGTGTCCTGGCTAGGTTGGGGTCGGACAGCACAGCCGCTTTATGTGTTGAAGCTGAGGGCCACAATAATTAGTTACGTACTTCCGCTTGTTGTGTATGGGAGTCTCAAGCCTCTCCTAGGAGAGACATACCTGCTTCATTTGGGAGATCACTTATCCTACCCTTGATTGCTTGCATTTGGCTTTAGATTTTATTAGTGATTGCTCTGTGCATGATAGCTTGCCTAGGGTTTTCATAGATAGAGAGTCTTTTCTATTTTTTGAGTCATTGTGGATTCGGGTGCGGCTCCTCGCCATTCTCATCGTTTAGCAGGACTTTCGCCTTCTACATGTCCTCCTCCTTTGGGAGAGAGACATAGACAGTCCAGGCCGACTACTTCGCACATTGATTCACACACCATGGGAGACCATATAGAAGGTATTCTTGAACCACTTTCTCCCATTCATGTGGAAGATGGGGAGTTTACTCCTACCTATGATCCTTCACCCGACTTGACTGAGTTAGGTCTTGTGATTTTTGACATAGGAACCTTTCATGATAGACCTACTCACTCTAGGGTTGATTCCCCATTGACGCATTACCGATATGGAATGCCGAAGGATGCCGAGACTCAATTTGAACCCCCCTGCACTAGTTATGGTAGTTACAGTATGTATGCTTTTCCCACACAGGATTTGGCATTTCATGTTGAATCTGAGTTTGAGCCTAACACTATGCCTGGGGGCACTCTCATTCCTTACCATGCGGAGAGGTTTGGGAGCACTAGTCACATTGCACCTTCCATCCGGGTGGTGGAAGTTACATCACATATTCCTCCTAGGTCTAGGGTTAATGATCCTATTAGGATACCAGATCTGAGACAAGTGACTATACAGAATAGTACGTACTTAATTACACAAATCCCTTTGTCCTCTGTCCCTAGTTCTTCAAATGTTCACCCTCCACCTTATTCACGTGGTCCTTCGGGCCAAAACGTTGCTACGAGTTATGTCCGTATTGCGGTTACTAGACCGGTTGTGTCTCAGCTTCATGTACTGCCCGTTGTTTCTAGAGGTCATGTTCATACTTGTAGAGGTCACATTCCTACTTTTGAAATGTATATTCCTACTTCCAGAGCATATGTTCCTACTTACGGAGTGTCTCATGGGACATCTCATGCGATGAATTATGGACCCTATTATGGGGCATAGTATGGACAGGGTTCTTCACCTTATGGGGGCAGGTATCAGCAACCTGCTTACTCTCCAAATTACGGCTTTGTAGCTCCTAATAGTCAAGGTCCAACACACTATGGTGCTTCCTTGCCACCCTATACGAGTCAAACGACAGGAGGGCACTATGGCCAAGGCCATGGTGGTAATCAGACCTATGTGAATCAGAACTATCAGGGAGCGGTCCATCGACCTCATCATCCTAGGCTCCCTTTCCTTGCGACATTGAATCTTCCTGACTTGTCAATATTGACGAACAATCCTATAGCTCATGACCCGGCTTGGCCGGCTATCCCTACTAAGCTTCCCTCAGACATACCTAAGTTCGAGGGAAAACTGGGAGAGGATCCGAGCGAACATGTTACTACCTTTCACCTATGGTGCTCTTCGAATTCCTTACACTAGGACTCCATCCATTTAAGGCTATTTCAACACACCCTTATAGGGCCTGCCGTGAAATGGTATATAGAGCTACCTAGGGGGGCATTCGCTTTGTTCGACGACCTAGCGATGACTTTTCTTAACCACTTCCAGCTACCAGTGCGTTAAGACGTTGGTACTGAAATATTGTCAACATTTCATTAGGATAAAGCCACACATAACCCGGATCATATTCAAGAGTGGAGTAGAAGGAAGAGGTTAATTAAAGCCTTTATACCGCCAGAATTCCTCCTCGAATGGCTCCTTAAGTCATTATTGCCGTATATAGCGAAGGATGTTTCTACATTTAGAGTGCAGAATGAGGAACAAGTGATTTTTAGGGCACAGGAACTGGACTTGATTTATGCTAAGTCCGGTTTATTATATGAGATTATTCCCAATGCTCCGCGTTCTATTTTCGAGCCCAAAGTCAAACCTGGACCACATGCCGATGGCATTGTTGGTTGTGCAAGTGCTAAACCTATGGATTAAGTTGCAAAACAAGTTAGTCAATTGTCTATCAACTAATCTGCTTCGGGACAAGCCACGGCTTCATCTCAACCTGCCCAAATGGCGAGTGTACTTTCGGTGCAATCGTCGGACCAGAAGGGTAACCAACAACCCGGATGGAATAGAAAGAAGGGTAAGAATAATTGTAAGGGTGGGAATAAGAATGAGAATGCTAATAATAATGACAACAACGCCTGTAATAATGGGGGGGACAAGCAAGCTAAACGTAAGGTTAAGTTCCCTTGCAAGTTGTGTAAGGACGGTCACCTCACTTACTTGTGCCCTCATATCGATGAAGCCTCGAGATTCTTGGCACAGGGCCCAGCTGTGCTAACTAACCCTTTACCTCACAATCAAAATATGAACTTGAGGACCCATGATCAGTCTGGTGGTGATCAAGATCCGTCAGATGGTAGTGGTCGTGGTTGCATTAACATGGTACGTGCTGTGAAAGTTGTGACCCATGCGAAGGACTATGGTTCGTCACAACCCAGCCCAGGAAAGGAACCTGAACCACCAGGGTCTCCTTTGCATATTGACAAACCTATAGATAAACCTGAAGCTGCACCTCACATTCCTAAGGGATTCCTTAAGCGTTCGGGGCACAATCCTAATGCCCGAGCCGCCCAGCACTATTCAATTGTCGAGGATTTGGGCCACACTCCCTGTGCGCTATCTGCATTGGAAGTGCTTCAGAGTTGTCCTTCGTAAAGGAAGGGTTTGCTTTCTGATCTTGGTGTGAATGATGATGATTCTTCCTCTGTGATTAAATTTGAAACCGTGGGGCTTCAGCCTTGCTTGCCTTACTATGTGTCTCTTTTGATTCACATAGAATGTCTTAACATGACCATCAAGTGCACTGTGATTGACGAAGGCACTGCCGCTTCTGTGATGTCTTTATCATGTTGGAAGGGTTTAGGTTCCCCCGAGCTGTCTAAATCAACGACCATGTTAACTACATTCGATGGGAGATCGTTTAAGCTGCACAACATCCTTCCTTCCCTTAAGGTCTGTTTAGGAGGGAAGACCATTGCGATAGAGGTCGAGGCGGTTGATGCGCCCCTTGACTACAAACTCTTGTTGGGTAGGAATTCGATGTACAGTATGCAAGTTGTTGCTTCTTCCCTATTTCGAGTTGTATGCTTTCCATTTAATGGGAATATGGTCACGATTAATCAAACAACATTCAAGAATCCATTTGTTACTGCATCTTCAGAATCTTCGATCTCGATCATTGAACACTCTCAGCCGACAACTGGGAGTGTGGGTGTAGGCATGTATCCATCCCTCATGGGAATCTTTAGTTGTCCTACACTGATCCTTATGATAGGGTCTAGTTCTGGTGAGGCTTCGACATTTATTATGTCGGTGTATTTTTGCACGAGTCATATGGAAGATCCTTGGATTATTCCTACACCGAGTACTCTGAGTGAGCCCATCGTGACGGACGTGTTGTTGCCTGCAACTATGATAACTTATCAAGCTAATCTTAATTCTATTGCAGAGGCCAGTCCTTCCTCTTCACGGATGGAGGAGGAGGACCCTTATGTGCTGTCGGCATGGGTAGTATAGTCTTCTCATGCGCACGACTGCCTTGATATAGTTTTCGCTTCAGAGGAAGCGATTGTTGTGGCTATGTCGGGAGTTGAGCCACCATGGGAAGAACTCCACCATAGATCTTACTTTCTTCCCGAGCTTGACCGCTTGGAGCGTGAGGACTTTAGGGCGTTTCTTAGTGAGAGAGTTGGTAGTCCTATGGTTCCATTAAGCTCTCCTGGTCCAATGGCTGATGGAAACATGGCAAACATATCTTCAACGATTCCTATCAATATATCTAATGATCCTGGGAGGATAGAGAATGTCTATATTAGGGCAGAATGTTCCCATGCTAAGATTCAAGAATACACCGAGCTATTTAAAGAATTCTGTGATATCTTTTCTTGGCCTTACAACGAAATGCTAGGTATCGACCCTCATATTGTCGAATACGAGATTAAGACTTATCCCAACGCTAAGCCTATTCAACAATGCTTGTGTGCGGTGAATCCTAGGAAAACACCCGCAATTAAGGCAGAGATAGTGAAACTATTGAAAGCTGGATTTATCTATCCCGTTCCCTTGACATAGTGGGTTTCAAACCCCGTTTCGGTGGATAAGAAGCAGGGAGAGATCCACATATGTATCGATTTCCGTGATTTGAATCGTGCCTGTCCTAAGGACAATTTCCCCACACCATTTATTGATCAGATTTTGGATGAGTGTGCGGGTAGCAAGGTTTTTTCCTTTATGGATGGCTTTTCCAGATATAATCAAATACAAATTAAACCTGAGGACCAACATAAGACTGCATTTATTTGTCCTTGGGGAATGTTTGCATATCGAAAAATTCATTTTGGCCTTAAGAACGTCATAGCTACTTTTCAGCGGGCAATGACCTTGATCTTCCACGATCTCAAGTCAATTATCGAAGTATTTTTGGATGACCTTGCTACTCATTCTCACATGAGAATGCATCATTCCTATCACTTGAGATTAGTAGTTGAAAGATGTCGGCATTATTTGGTTAGGTTAAATCCTCATAAGTGCATCTTTTGTGTGAATTCAGGTCACTTGTTAGGATTCATCGTTTCTAAAGAGGGTATAAGAGTTGAACCTTTGAAGGTTGAGGAAATACTTCAGTTGTCTCCCTTGAAGAATATTCGTCATCTTCAATGTTTGCAAGGCATGGAAAACTTCTTACAGATATTTGTTGTCAACTTTGCCAATTTGACTAGAGGCTTCATTCATCTTTTGAAGAAGTAAACCACCTTTTGTTGGGATGAGCGAGCCCAAGAGTCCTTTGATGCACTTAAGAGAGCCCTAGCATCGGCCCTGGTGTTTAGTCCCCCAGACTATAGCCGTGATTTTCTACTTTATGTGGCCGTGTCCATGGAGACGGTTGGTATGGTTTTGGTTCAAGAGGATGAGGAGCTCCAAGAGCATGTCATATATTATCTGAGCCAGAACCTTATTGACGTAGAGATTCGTTATTCTCATGTCGAGAAGCTTTCTTTAGCTGCCGTACATGCGGTTCAACGGTTGAGACATTATATTCTCCTTCTCTAGACCTTGGTTGTAGCCCATGTCAATCTGTTTCAATTCGTCCTCACTCGAAGGATGATTGGGGGAAAATATAATAAATGGATTGTCATCCTACAAGAATTCGATCTCGAATTTGTTTCGGCAAAATCGAAGAAGTCTTTAATTTTTGCAGAGCTTATATCATATTTCCCAAGCGAGGTCGAGGAGCTGGTTTGTGAAGATACGTTTATCGATGAACACATCTTCTTAATCTAAAATTTAGACCCATGGTATGGGGATATTATTATATATTTACAAAAATTGAAGGTCCCCACTCACCTCTCATGGGATGAAAGACGACGATTACATCACGTGTCTAAGAATTACCTCATAGTGGATAACACTTTGTATCGTCGTGGGGTAGATTCCATTTTACGAAGTTGTTTAACCTATGAAGAGCTTGAGGTAGGGATGAATGATTGCCACAAAGGGGCGTGTGGTGGTCATTTATCTGGGCTTTCTATAGCCCAAAAGATCTTAAGAGCGGGTTATTTCTGGCCGTTGATCTTTAAGGATTGTGTAGATGCGGTCAAGAGGTGCCACCCTTGCCAAGTGTTCGCACATAATATGCACTCAAAACCTGCCCTGTTACATCCCATTATCACCGTCGGTCCCTTCACTAAGTGGGGGCTTGATTTTATGGATTGCAACCCAGCTTCAGTTGGGGGGAATCATCATATCATAGTGTTTGTTGATTACTTCACGAAATGGGCTGAGGCTATGCCTACAGTTAAATCCGATGGTGAGACAACCACCCACTTTGTATTCAACCATATTATTACTCGGTTTGGAATTCTGAAAGAGCTTGTCACTGACCATGGCTCGCACTTTCATAATTGTATGATGGAAGATTTGGCATCAAAGTTAAGGTACAAGCAAGAGGATTCCTCCTCTTACTACCCTCAAGCGAATGGACATGTAGAAGCAGTGAATAAATCACTCAAATTCATTCTCCAACGAACCATCGCACAGAGCAAGAATAATTGGCACATCATGTTATATCCTGCTTTGTGGGCATATAGAACCGCTGTTAAGACTGCCACGGGTTTTTCTCCATATCAACTTGTACATGGAGTGGAGTCAATATTGCCAGTTGAATGCGATATTCCTTCTTTGAAGCTAGCCGTAGAACTCTTACCAAACAATTCACCATTGGAGGAGTGTTTGGTCCACCTTGAGCAACTTGATGAGCAACGTCGAGATGCCTTGGTGGCTCTAGAAGTAAATAAACGTTGCGTAAAGGTCCAGTATGATAAGTCTATCCATCCAAGGAGGTTTAGTGAGGGAGACTTGGTCCTTTTTTGGGATCAACCAAAAGAACCCTTGGGTGCAGGAAAGTTTAACCCCATGTGGCGTGGTCCTTACGTTGTCAAATGTGTGTTAGAGAAGGGTGCTTATGAGTTAGTGTATTATGAGGGAACGGCCTTGGCGGAGCCTAGAAATGGGATCTATCTCAAGAAGTACTATGCATTATTCTCAGCCAAGGCTGGTTATTGTATATTATTGTACAGTTTTGCATAGTTAGGTATTTTTCTTATCGTGATTAGGTTTGTGATTAGTTTCCTTTTCTTTTGGCAGATGTTAATGGAATCTTCCACCTACATAGGATTCGCGGATGGTGCGATCCGTCACACTCAACACTCAGCCTCTGATGCTTGGGTGATTTATACTCCTAGGGGTCAAGTACTGTCTTCAGGAGGCATATGTTTGCTGCAATCTTCCAACAATGTTGTTGAATATAGCACCGTTATTGAACTTCTACGGGATTCCATTTCACATGGCATTCTCTCTCTTGAGGTACGTCTTGATTCGGAGTTAGTAGTGTCTCAGCTTAATGGTTTGTACCATGTTAGAGATCCGACGTTATTAAGAAGATTCTTACATGTGAGATTGTTAGAACGACAATTTGACAATATAACATACATACATATTCCAAGAATTAATAATAAAGTTGCTAACTCATATGCTAACTACGTGTTAGATTGGCATTTGTTTCATACACAATAAATTTGTCACAAACACAAATTTTTACACATGTAAATAAATAAACCAATCACCATAAAAAAAATTATATAACATCCAAAATGTGGTAATACATAGTGTCATGATACAAAAATGGGGCTCTCGAGCCACCAACATATAATACACGGTAGTACAAAATGTATAGACTCCCAGGTATCTAATCCTGTGGAGGAGGAGGGGGGTTGTGATCATGGAAGGTCACTACGGCTCTAGCTAGCCGTCGGAATAATCGCACCCATGCTCTTGGTACACCCACCACTTGGCGCTGCATAGCCTCAGGCAAGTCCTTGACTTGCACCATGGGAATCTTGTGTGTCAGCCTCACAAAATTGGTATGAATGCTCTGGAGCGTCCGCTCCGCATCCACACCCATGATATCATCTCCTCTTCCCCTCCATCTGTGATGAGGGAAGCCTTCCAGCCACCATGATCCCACATCTGCATACAAATGGTAGATGTCACTATGTATTCTCATGCAAAAATATGTCTTTTGATTCCATATAATCAGAAAACAAAAAAAAATTAAATAACCCAAAAATTAAAAGAGAGGGTCGAGATTTGTTACCTATATCTCCATATGCTGATCCTGGTGGTAGCGGCATGTCCAGGTTCCCCCGGAAATCTATCCCCGCATAGGGGTAGTCATCGATGGCAACTATTTGTCGCCGCCACCATGGAAAGAAATCAGCTGGATAGGGGTTGGCCACCCTACCTCCCCCTAGTATGCACATCGCATCTGCCCAACATCGTTGGGCTGGATATCGAACCCCGTGAAGAGGAACGTCAACTCTGGGGCTCAATCCTGGAACACGCTCGAAGAAAAACATGCTCAATATACTGCTGAACCCGAAGTTTTGCACTCTGCCCGCCTTACACTCACTGAGCTGATGTTTCATGTTGCTCAGTAGTGTAGTGCTCCAGTCATAAATCGTGGGTCTCATGCACTCCACTGCATAGAACATCAGAGGCGCGAGGCCTGGTGGAGTGATTCCAAGCCTATTATCCTACCCAATGTCAATAATATGGCCTTTAGGCCTAGCACCTGTACAGAGTTGGTAGGGACCTGACTCCCCACCTTCTCTGTGTCTAGATAGTAGTACACTGCAATGTACTCATCGATAGTCAGGCCACCTCCTGGCTCACCATGAGAACAAAGGTTCACTACTTCCCCCCGTCGAGAAATCCCAGTAATGAAGTATATGTCCTCCACCTTTATAATGAGGGACATCCCATCTATCTGTAAGGACTCAGAGTCTGGATCCCAGTAATCCACCAGCATCTGCAACAGTCTTGGTTTAGCCCTCAAGCCACCAAGACACCAAAACTTATAGAGTCCACATGCACGTAGAGCTTGTTGAGCCATTAGATCGGCCCTTACTGCCTCCTCTACCTCACTATGTTCATGCTCTCTCCATTCTAAAACCATCCTGCACAAAAAATTGCAAGTTTTCCCATTAGATTACTTGAAAAACCTTATGCACGGCCTCATACGTGACTGTTTCCGAGACAGCCACATATGTACGTGAATGTGGGGGCATTTTCCATGTATATCTAGCCCTTTACGCAGGAAAACCCTCGATTTTTGCGTGGGCCGCAGTGCCCTTTTTAGTTTGGCCTAGAAACCTCAAATGACCATGGAATTTGATAAAAATTGCATCAAAAATGGAAGAGAAGGGCATGGGTAAGTACCTGGAAGAAACGATAGTGGATTCCGCCGACTGGATCTCCTGAAATTCGATGTTGAAAATCTGAGCTCAATTGGTTAAAAATTTCAAATGTTTTATAATATTTGAATTTTTGAAAAATTTTACCCTCTTTCCTATAGTTTCGACAATTTCTAATCATTTTGGACCGTTTTTTGACATAACTCATGATGTAGGAGGCCTTTTTCAGTGTTGTTTCAACCGTTGGATTGACCCATTCGTGCCAATCTTAGGTATCATGTCTAAACTAGCGTATAGGTTAGGTTTCATCGCCATTTGCATTTTGCATGACCTTATGACCGTTTCATCATAACCTTAGGTACGAACCCACTCTATTATGTCACAAAACATTCTTGCTACTTTAGAAGTGACATGATATGAGTGGTAGAGCTTGACCTTACATGGGTACCCTAGTTAGCGCCTTATTTGCATTTGGTGCCCATGTTGACGTTTCATCCTTTAGGGTGTGGGAGTCTGTTGTATAGTACTGCCATGACATTTCGCAAGAGCCTCATACTCCTCTTGATCTTTTACTGGCCTATTTCCCTCAGGAATCCCTTATGTCAAGCTGTGATTAAATTATCATGAGCTTTGCCTACCTTATTGAGCTTTATGTCAGCTTCCCTGACATTGCGCTTTAGCCATATATCCCAAGATTGTCTCATGTCTAGCCATGCAAAGCCATTTTATATATCCTTTGTAGCTTGATTCCCTTTTTACCGGGAGGGGATTTTCCCCCGAGTGTCGATATCCTACACATGTATCCTTGCATTGAGCATAGGTATGTTCCACTGCTTGGAACTAGTTTGTTTGCACCTATGACACTCGTCTCCTCCTAGTTTGTAACTATAAAGCAATTTTATTCTTTTTCAAGCTTTTTAAATATTTGAAAAAGTCCAAAAAAATCAAAAAACCAAAAATCCAAACAAGGAAAGATGTTATCTTTGGCAGCTATCGAGTCATGTCGCCTTCGAACAGAGCACTATATATCACATCCATTGGTTAGGTTTAGAGTTTTACTTTAGGAGCTGTACTCATTTATCTGATTTTATATCCACCGACTGGTTAAGCTTCCAATCCCTATGGAGCCTCTGTCGATGCCTCCTGCGTCGCAGAGATGTCCCAGTTTGTATATCGAGTATATGTTGCCTTTATTTAGTCACCATATTCCGTTATGTTCTTGTTCGAAGGAATTTGAAACCTGAGTCAGCCATTCCTCAGTTATCTTGACTTTACATGTCAGCCATTCCCAGTACAGTTACTGGTTCGTGCACCTTATGGTCGAGTTCTTCCACATTATATAGCTTTGCTGAGTACCTCATGTTGAATGATGGGGTATGCCTTAATTCCCTCCTTCCAGCGGATTTCATCCCATCAAATTCATATCATTTATTCTGTGATTGGAATCTAGAGTCATTTTCAGTGCCTTGAGACTTGCAGTCATCAGTGGCAGGTTCTCTCGCCATCGACAGTCTTTGGGAATACATCAATGTCCCCTAATCAATGGCTCCTCTCAAGTGTTCGACCTCAACACATTTATTCACACTTTTTAGTTTGCACTCTAGTACCTTGATTCCCATTTTCATTATCGATGGGTGATCTCGCGTCTGTTAACGGTATACATCAATGACTGGTAATCAGACGATGGACTACTATGTTTGACCTCGACACCTCTATTCACATAGTAGAGCATGTACTCGTAGCAGTTTGTGTATAAAAATTTCTAGATTGGTGGCATCTCTTATATGCTACCTCCTTGATCATGCCATTGTTCATGATATTTCAGCTCTCATGACTTGATTCCAATATATGTCAGACATTTCCAACCATTATGGAGATCTTGATCCATTGTATATCTTTATCCATTATGGAGATCATGGCCCTTTATATATCCTCATCATGGATATTTTGATCTATGTATATTGTACATGGCGATGACCACTTCTGTGATATCTTGTATCATGCCTATTCATGGCCATTGTACTCTTATGTATCCAGGATTGCTATATGTATTTGCAGTTATGTGCAGAGTTATATCATTGTACTATGCTGATTGGGTGGCTAGTATTCCATTTGGGATTCTTCATCACTCCACTTCTGGGATGGACTTATAATGTATTTCGGCCATCGTATGATCCCTCTGACCTCACACATTAGGGGGCATCTGTTATAGCTGATTTTACCACTCCAGGTGAATCACACTTTGTATGGCCTTCCCCTGTCCCTCTGCAGACTCCTTAGACCGCTTGGACCATTTTTTGTCCTTTGATGTTTCCTTGACCATCACTAAAAACATGTGAAAAATGATACACGCGACTTTTAAACCCTTAATCGCGTATATACGCGGGTTTGACCACTAAAACCGCGTACATCGGGATGTGTACAAAATCCAAATACTTTTGGAGTTTTCCTTGACATGGATCTGACTCACTTGACTCCTGGCCTTCCCTATTCCTTGAGATCACTCGGATTTGACCTTTCATTACCCCTTTGAAAAGCTATATAAGGAACTCTATGGTACATTGAAGGCATATGAGAGAATTGAGAGCAAAGAAACAATAGTCCATTGTTGCCAGAACTTATGCTTGAGTCTGCATCCCTTTGTCTCTTGGAGCACTTTTGTGTTCTTCCCAAGCTTGCCTTTTGCTTGTGAGCTTGTTATCAAGAGATGGAGGATTGAGGTGGTGGAGGCCCAAGTGGGGGATTCAGTTTCTTCGATTCATAGACGTGCTGACAGAGGTTGTATCTATTGTAATCTCTGATTTTATATTAATAGAAATATCTTTTCCTGTCCAATAATGTGTGTTTGAATGAATATTTTATCCATGGATGTTTTCAAATGCTTATACATTGTTGATTATATATGCTAGAATAGATCTAACACCAATATATATAGTATTCTTGTATTTTTTTCTTGTTGTTGAGGAAGTAATCTATCAATTCAAGCTAAAGTTGGAAAGCTCAAGGGGGATCTACTTCAATCGTCTGGAATAAGGTACGAGGTTTGATCCTTCAGTGTTAGACATTTAATTTCTATTGCATATTGGAAAGGATTGATTTCTGGAGTCAAGCTATCTGTTGTGGTACCCCAAGCCATATGAATTTCTCTCCGTAACACTATCCTTAATGGGGGTTATTAAATAGTTAAAAAATATATAGCTTTGTTTTTTTCAAAATAAGGCCCAAATATGTACAACTAACAAAGGTTTTCATAATTTCATATAAACTAAATGTGTACCTCGTGATTATGGGCTCGCTTTTGAAAAATCCTATCCTCATATGTTCCAACAGCCTGAATAAAATGCTCCACCCTATCCAATATTACCTGCATGATAAAATGTTCCACATTCTAGTGTGATATCATCTTAGCTGGAAATGCTAGCTGTATCCAATCCAGTTAACACCCTTTCATTCAATGTTCAATAATTTCAGACACAGGATATGTCCTATATCCTTTATAAAAATCCATGTGCATTTGAAATTTCAGAAAGAGAAAACATTATACAACTTTAATGCCAACAATTGGATAAAGTTGTTCAAGATGAACTCGGTATCATTTCCATCAATCTAGGGACATGAGATCTTGCAATTCAAGTGAGAATTACAATTTCAAAGGCCACACAACTTCAGATTGCAAGATTTAGAAGACCAAAGTGAAAATATCACAATATCTAGTAACATATAGTGAAGTCCTTCGGTCAACATAATATTTTCCAATAAAAATTATATAATAAATGCAATCAATGTCATAATACCTCGCCTGCCTCTGTCAAATAGCCACCCATTGCACTGAATTCTTTCTTGTATACAACCATGAGCAAATTAATTGCACCCTGTAAAATAAAAAATAGCCACCAACAAATTATCTTCCAGGAGAATATTGTCACAGAACCAAAATAGAGAATGTGAGCTGTAAAAATAGATCTATAATAAACTTTCTACACACTAGAGATAATCATGCTTAGAAGTTAAAACAAAACAATCATCTTGGACATAAAAATATTCCAAGTGTTTCAACTGAAATGAATTTCAGAACATAATGTAAATTTAGATAATATTTATTCAGCGACTATTTAAGGAATTCAAATAGAATATAGGAGGTGTAACATCTCTACATACAAACCTCACAAATTACCAAAATTTAGACATTTGGTTAAGACCAATATCCTCCTATGTAACACAGCTTGCTATATAAGATGATCACACAGGCATAGGTATCAAATGCTCCTCTTAAGAAGATAAAATGCGACAACATCAATGGAAAACAATTATTTTCACAATATAAGAAAATTGAAACACAATTGTCAAAATATTTCAATAAAACAATACCATGTCTCTCAATAAATAACACAGTACAAGACCGACTCTTATCAGAAGAAATAATCTGCCTCGTATTTGTCTCTCTCCTCCGAGAATAATTTTGTGTCAATACCTATGCATTATTTTTAAACAACAACCAATACAGAGCTCATTTAAGAACTCATTTCATTACAAGAACATCATATGAAAACCAACTATGCAATTAAAATAGTTATATATTAGTTGATAGAGACAGGAATGAATTTATCTACAATTGCAAAAAGCACTCGAGCAGTTCAATTTAATGTGAATACTTAAATGCAACTTCCTTAGGTTGTCTAATAAAATCCTAATGCATGTTTATACTCGACAATCCACTGGAAAACCTGAATGATAAAGGCAAGATAAACACCCTTGTGTCTGTAAAAAATTATCCACCAGACATAAGCTAAATGACTTGCACTTATTGTCCAATATTGGGAAAAGGAAGAAAAAAAACAGACTAAAATTTCAAATTGTAAACAAGGAAAATTACTTATATCGTCATTTCAGTCTCAATAAACCATGTCTTCCAATCTCTTAATAAGGCCATGAAGTTTTTCCAAGACTTGTTACAAACTCACCTGGCATATTTCTCAACATGGTTCTCAAAGGCAGAGTACAGCATTAGTCTAGACCTATATGCAGGGAATGAAACTTCTTGAAATAAAAAAGCATAGTCAACATGTGTCCAATGCTGACATCACCTTATCTGAGTAGTTGAACAAAGTAACCCAGAAGCATCAGAACCCACAACTGCAAGCTCACATATAGTGCAGAGGTTCCCTTGTATGCTTGGAACAAAGTGTGTTGTACAGTATGGACAGGACACATCCTTTTGACCACGGTATATGGGTGTGAAAGTTGCTCCACAAACAACAAAAGGATTTCTAAAGTCATAATTCAGTTTATTGGCATCTTGCAACTGCCTCTCACATGCCTGAAGAACTTATTGGGCCTTTGTTGCATGGTTAGCAGGGGGGTCACTTTCCAACAGCCGTCGAGCAAAGTTAATAGCTGTATTGAAGTTCCCTCCATTGTAGCAAACACCCATGGAATTTAGCAAATCCAACCTCAAATGGACTTTTTGAAGGTTGCAATGAGTAAAATAGGCTGGAAGATCTTGATGCCGAACAACATCATCCTTAAATTCCTTTCTCTTGACCTCCATTCAAAGACCTAGGACATATTCTTTACCATTTCCAATCAATTCCTTCACCTCATCAACCTCTCTTATTGAATCTACAACAATAACTGGAATTGTGTGCAAGATGGTAAGAAATAGCCTCAATGTTTCACTAAACTTCCCATTTGTTGTGGCTCTATAAGCTAGTCTAATTTTTTCATCTAATAAAGAAAACCTAAATACCAAATCTGGTGGACCTCTAACATTTGGACTAGCAGTCTCAGTCCACCCTCTCTCTATTGCTAAGGAGACCACCGGTGCAGAAACAAATGCTAGAAGGTATGTATGGCTGCCCGTGTAAAGATGCAAAAATAAGGGTTTTAATGGAGTGAAATTATTAATACCAAGTTGTCGACTTAAGAGGCGCATATATGTATCAAAGTTACCAGTAGTTGCATTGCTCACCTGCAAGAGAATATTTTTGTATATAGATTTGGCTTACTGGCATACCTGGTGATGGGGTAACAAATGAAACTGTATGAGTTGTACCTGCAACATTTTCTATAGTGACATATGCTGGTAACTCCAAATATTCTAGATCCCATCCTCCTTCATCATCATCCTCTCCTCCCACTTTTGTATCATCTACCACCACAACCTTGCCATTTTTGTCCTTCAGCTTCAACAATGTCAAGGTATTCACCCCAATTGGCTTCGACTCCTTCATCCTCTTCCTCATGGACTGCACCCAAATTGGCTTTAAATCCTTCATCCTCTTCATCATGGACTCTGTGTGTGTGGAGAATGCCTTTTCTAGTGCAAATTGTGTCATTGCATGAGCCTTGGATGTGCCTCGTAAATATGAAGTTACTAGTGAGGGTTTTTGGCCATAGATAAATTCATATGGGATTATTTTGGTAGCACCGTGGTAAGTGTATGGTACCACCACTCTACAAGGGTAGTCATTGTGCCCATCAGTGTGGACTTTTTTAAGCAAAGCATTGTAAATAGGTTTCTAAGCACTTCTTAACCTTTTTTCACTAACCATCAGTTTGGGGATGGTACATAATGCTCCTTTTCAACTAGGTACACTAAATTTTAAACAACTCCTTCCAAAATTTCATATTAAATGTGGAATCCTAGTCCAACATAATGGAAATTAGCATTCCATGTAACTTAAAAATATAATCCACAAATACTTGGGTAGCTATGGATGGTGTAAATGGGTGTGATAAGAAACAAAAAAAATCTCATTTCGAAAGGTGTAAACTACTACCATGACTGGAATTGTTACAAACTTAAAGGAAAATCCTTTAAAGGAGTCAATAAAATAACATATGAGGTCAGGCAAGTGCTAGTAAGAAAGAATAACCCAGAAGAAAAAAATATAGGATGAGAAAAGGGAGGTTGTTGCTACGCTAGTAAAAATGGGACACCAACGAAAATTCCTCTCAAACCTCAAGGAGGTATCCCCTCAAAATATAAGAAGGATTAGATCATTGGATAAAGAGATAGAGCCAAGTCCCAAGTGGTAAAGAAACTAGCAATTGTTCCACAAATTCCTACCATGGACAGTGTAGAAGAAGCCATCCCTTCTGGCCCAGCAAATAAATTTGAAGAAAATCATGGGGTAGAACACACAAATAAAATTCAATTCAATACTAAGGACCTTATTACTCAACTGGAATAAGTACACTCCTTGTATGGAAAAAATTAAAGAATCTAGAAAGTAAATAGAAGGTACAAGAACAGAATTTTCTGTACCTCATCATGAGCAACAAATTTCAGGTTTACAATAAAAGTTTTAAATCAGAAGCCATCCCTTCTAGCCTAGCAAATAAATTTGAAGAAAATCATGGGATAGAACACACAAATAAAAGTCAAGTCAATACTAAGGACCTTATTACTCAACTGGAATAAGTACACTCCTTGTATGGAAAAAAATTAAAGAATCTAGAAAGTAAATAGAAGGTACAAGAACATAATTTTCTCTCTACCTAATCATGAGCAACAAATTTTAGGTTTACAATAAAAGTTTTAAACCATTTGATGGTAGCATTTAGAGAAAAATAAACAACTTTAGGATAAAAATTTGGCATTAATACCAAAACTGGAAAGGAAAAACAAAGATATTGAAAGCAGAGTTGATATATTGGAAGCATCAATTACCAAAGTTGCTGAGATTGCAAAATATATGAGGTAAAAATTCTTTGAAAGTTAGAGGCCTTGAAACCTTCCTAGTTCCTTGAACCTTTAGTATCCATAGATGTATGTTTTCTCACATTCTTAGCTTCATTTCTCCTCCCTTCATAAATTTGATGCATTCGAGATTGGCCATAAATCATACTTTCTTCTAACCTCGGTCATGATGTTATCAAACACCATATCGAGATGAGCAGGGGATAGATCAAAGGGCTGGTCATCATGCCGTAAAAAGGCCTTCTCTTGCATCTATTCTTCCTCTTACCTCATGATAAAACCAAGTGATTCAAGTGGGGGAGGGAAGTATTTAGACATATTTATATTAACATTGAGGTGGAACAACATATTGATATCCATGAGATAATCAACATACTATTCAAAACATTTCTTATCATACTCCTTATAATAGGGAGGGGAGGTTAATTATTCATGTTCTCTAAAGGTATGTGGCACATATGGACCCCTTATTCTATTATATCTTTACATCACATTAGGATCCCTTCTGAACTGGGGCTAGTTTATGACAAGATTATTTTCCAAGGCCCTCGGAGCAGGTCCCAAAGAGGAGTGGGAAAACATTCCCTGATTTAACTTGGTTGAATTCTGAGATTCTCATAGGGAATAGAAGCACATATAGTTTACACATATTTATTTTACTAATTGAATCTTTGAATCATGGGACTCTACCTAAATGCTTTGTTATTGTGACATTTTGAAAAAATAAGAAGATGAACTAAGATTCTATATATTGACAAATTTTGAGATTCTGAACTGAGATTCTGTATATTATTACCCACTTTTGATTTGCTTCTTCCTTGGAGGCATATCTACCTCTCATGTGCACAGCCTATGTGGGGGTATAAATCATACCCTACACAAAGTCTGGGACCTTGGACTGATCTCCATCCCTGGGTGCAAAGGAATCAATGTAGGCTTGGGATAACTCCCTGAGGTTACCCCTAATAGGTAAGACAACCACTTATACTTTAAATAAATAAATAAATTTCATACCAGCATCTAGTAGATCCTTCGCGCACTAATTCTTACCGTGGTTTTTCTTTTTGATAGATAGGCCTTCTCATAGTCTCTCTAAAATAATATCTATCCCAATTCTTTCAAATATGCAGCAGGGATATCACTGTTTTCATATTTAAGATATTTAATATTCCTTTCAGAAATCAAAGGAATAATATGTAGGACATATATTATTCCTTTGTAAAGTCCATTTATTATTCCTTGTAAAGTCCCAATCATTGTCCTTTATCTAATCACCATAGATTCTACATATTTTATCTAGTCCCTTCAACTTTGTCAAAACCCTTTGACCTTGTCTCTGACTCATAAAGTTTCCCATAGAACATTGATTTGAGTTTACAATAGCTTAGTTATATGTGTTATAGAAAAATGATGATGGCCCAAAACCAGCGTCCACGTGAACTTTTGGCAATGTCCCACTTTCTAATGCCACCAGGAATATCTCCATTTTCACCATCCAAAAATCCTCCTCCATACTTCTGAAGTTCCGTGCAATACAACCAAACAAATGTTGGAAATGGATGCCAAGTATATATCAATTTATACACCTTACAAATAGAACATTTCGTGGCCCATGGTAACTCTTCTTGATAAATTGCAACTAATATTATGTCTACTCATGATGAAAACCAAGACTTACAAGGGAAAGCCTACTGAATTGGTGACACATTTATATTTCTCACTTAAGCTAAATGCCAAGAAAAAATACACATGTTAGTATATCATTAAACACAAGAGCCCGAAGAGATTAAATGCTGACAAGTTCCATTCAAAAGGCTTGGAGGAAAAGGTTAAATACCAAGGAAAGTTGCAGTTTCAAGTGCATCATTAACTACAATTAAAATCTTGCTTGAGTCCCTCTCCTTTCATCTTACATATCGAAATTAAATATGTTTTTGATGTTTAGTTGAATGAATCCACTAAGTAGGAGACTCACTTAAAATAGATTTGTCCCACTCTTATTAATCAAAAGACTAAGACAAATCTTAACCCACACTAAACATGACTATCTTGCACATATATTTATAATTAATAAGATTTATTTCAAAGGTATCAAGTTATGCCCTTCCTATGCCTATCACACATTAAGTACTCATTTTCATTTTAGTCTAAAAGCATGGTTGTGCTTTATCTTAACTTAGTCCTTCAAACGTAGATATTAGATGTGCTTCCTTCCAATGTGCATATAAAGCCTATTTATACTTTTAGGACATAAATATGTGGCAGGAATGGGATCTACCCTATTATGGCTCTCCTCCCAAATATACATAGCAAAAAAAACCAAACACTCGATACAACAAATGACGGGAATGCTCCCTCTACCGACTTTATTTAAAGCATAATTACTGTGTGTAAATATTAAATATACATAGAAATTGGTAGGAAACTACAGCTAGTTCAAATGTGTTTACATCATTATGTAATTAAGAATCCAAAATAAATTAAGGTCAAACGTTTCTCTTCCATGGTACACATCAAAAATAAAAATAGAAGTGAGGAGAGCCTGGGACTTGCATCATCTCCAGCCAATGCTAACAACAAAATATAAACTTGTGGAAATACTGGGGCATGCGTCCACATAGAACATGCTCTTTAGTAATACAAAAGAGTTATATTGATTATATCTGAGAAGAAAATCTGCTCTTTTCTTAGATGATATCACGGGTCATATTTGTTTTAACCATCCATTGCAACCTCTATCAGATGAAAAAGATTGCTAGTAAGGAGTCGACTCGAGGGAGGATATGTTTTTCTACCATGAAATCTTCCCAATATAAAATGACAAAAGGTTAATCAAAGAGGATGTCATTTTCAATAGAATATAGTGCAAATTCATCACAATAACAATCTGTTACATTTAATTCGAATCTTCTAATTCATACTACCCTAGCAGTAGGGCAGTATAAATCAATCATGAAAGCTCAAGGATGCATTCATGACTTTTCCCCATTAGTGCATTCATCACTTTGTTTGAAATTCATCCTCCTCTCTGAAACGCTTGGCCAAGTTTCCTTTAGACTATAATTTACGAGTAAAGACTTTTTTGCACACACTAACTTGTTCATCATGTTCAAAGACAAGGGTAAATGGAAGAAAGATGGATATCCAACCTGAGGCTAAGAATGAGCTGATTTAAAGACAAGAAGGCATTCACAAATGCATTTCATAATGTTTGGATGCAAATACTTGAGATGAATTGATCTAATGCATTTTGTAAAGTTTAAATACTAATCCTAAGATATTTCCAAATTTTGAACAAAAAAAATCAATTCTAGTCACATTTGAATTTTGAATCATTACAGAATCCCTTGCTTCCATATGCATGACCAGTGAACACATATTCCCCTACAATGATACTGTTATCATAGCAATATGGAAGCATGATTTCTTGGCATAAACTTCTGTGAAGGTCAATAATAAAATTAATGACAGGGATGACATATTCGTACTAGAAAAGATATTTTTTTCCCCTTCAGTCAGAGAACACCTCTAGATGAAGCTAAGCTCTAGGAAATTCATTATAATCAGTCCCCTGAGAATGTTTCCAGATAACAATACTCAATCTTTCTACCAATCCTTCCATGAACAACACTTTTAGCTTATATTCAGCTGACCTATTAACTACATCCCAATAAACTATGAAGGCTGACAATAGGGTTGTCACTGAGACTAACGTGGTAGCCTTTTAAGCAATTTTTAAAACCCAGCTTCGACATAGTCCAAAGATAGTAAAAAATGGTGTTGACAAGGCATAGGCCAAAGGCATAGCAATTTTTAAAACTATAAGGCATAAGCCAAAGATAGGAAAAAATGGTGCTGACAAACATGACTCTCCTCACACTGAAGTTTTGTTTTAATTGTAGGCTTCACCAAGCTTGGTCAACCCAGTTTTCCTTGTCAATAATGGCTGCTTCTAATGCCTTATTTCTCTCTAGGAAATTTTTGACCTTTACGGGGAGGGAGCCAGGCAACCTGGGCTTCCCAAATTTCATACTCTCTGCAGCATTGTTCACAGAAAATCCTTTTATAGACTTTATTACTATATAGAAAACTCTCCCTGTGTTGAAGATGTGAGAAATAAGATCAAGTGTAATGGAATGCAATTGTAAAGAGGAGTTGGGAATTATATGCATAAAAATTTTCAGTGGAGAGAGACTGAAACACATTGTTCTAGGGAGTAAACCTAATTAATTTGATTTATGTAGCCAATTTTCAAAATATCTTTTGGTAATAAAAAAATTCAAAAGAGGTTCTCTATGAAGGGAAGACAATTGTTTTTCTTCTAGTAATAAGTATGAGTTTCCTACAAATAATAAGGATAGTGATAGTAATAGTAATTTTAATAATTCTCATAATACAACCACCACCCCCAGTATATTTTTTCCTAACAAGTTTGGCTTCTAACTTAAGGAAGGCGATGCAACTCCCATTCAATAAAGGAAAAAAAACAATAATAGTAATCAAAAAGAGAAAAATGTAGATTTAAGCATATCAAGAGCACCTATTCCCCACTTTAGAGCCTGATTCAATCTACTCTTGCTTGTTTCCCACGTTTTGCATCCATCGTCGCCTTTCGAGCTGCTTTGGCATTCTGGTACTCAAAATGCAACAAATCATGAATATGTGAACTATCCATGATGCAGAGGTATTCACATATTGGGGTGCTTTCAAGTAGAGGGAATGTATGAACAAGCACAGAGTTCACAAACCAAAACCATAGAGCACCCAAAAATATCCCTAAAATCCCTCATGCATACACCTGCTCCATAGGGTGGTACCCCAAATACACTCTAGAATACATTGTGAGCACCGTGAAGAGCCAAGGAAGGGTAGCAGTGACAATTTTACTCCATTTGTTTGAAATTACAATCCCTTTAGAGACAACTAGGGAGAGATACACAGTGAAAAAGGCCATGTATTGTGAGTGGCTTGAGGGCCAACCATGGGACTCACACATCTCTAATGCTACGCAAGTATCAGGGTGGGCTTGTTGAACATATTTCTTTATTAGTTCATTTATAAACTATGATATAAGAATACCCAAAGTGAAAAATATGGCTTGAAGCTCTCTTCTAAATATAAAATGTGTCAAAAACCCACCTAGGCCAATGAAAACAGGAATAAGGGAAATACACGCAAGGAAATGACCTAGTTTGTCACGTGTCTCATACCTTACATGAGTCAAACTTATGGCTTTTAGGGCCATAATTGTGCATCCAATTCACAGATCCTGATCTTGAAAATACCCAATAATGGAGATTTGATAAGAGATCAGGGACTTCTTCTCTCAGGATCAGACCCACATCAAAAAATAGTTCAATGGTTAAAACTGAATCCCAAAATCTAAACCATATAAAGGGTATTGAGGATTATCAAATGGGTGTTCTGTTATTTTGAGGTCTTGAAGGATACCCAGACTATATTGCCTACCATTGATAAACAATTGCCAAGGCTTGTATTGCAGAGAATCTGATCTGTATCCATATGTTGTGGGGAAAAATCAACTATAAAATGTTGATACTCCTTTCATACCAGCAATCACATTGGCAGAGGAAATGGCAGAGTCAAACTAACCCCGAATGGAATATGGAATTCTGGCATAAGTAAAGCCAAGTAGCCATAGGTGGAGGTCTGGGCCAATGACCAAAAAACATGTGAAAAAGCATAAAAATGTGGACGTGTGTTAAATAAATTTGTCAATGATGTGGACCAACGTTCAAATTGAACCCTTCCCAGCCCAAATCCATCCTCCTATTTGAATTTCTATGTTCTAAAGTATAAACGAGATCAATTGTTTGTTTAGCCAAGGATAAAAAAGTCATGTCTAATCTAGAGTGCACTCTAGCGTGAGATTTCATTTTTTTTCAAAGAAAAAAACCTTTTTTTTTTCTATTCATTTTGAATAAGAGAAGAAGTTTCTTAGTACATCAAACATCATGCCTTCCCAGAATATATCAGCTGACATAAGAATTATGCTAACATCAGTTTCTTAACTGACTACATTCGATAATTCAAAAACTTCCCCTCTATAAGAAAATGGACTACAAGAGAAATACCATAAACAACTAACTTGCCGACATCAAAACTCAAAATGAAAAAAAAGACAAACACCATTAACAAAAATCTTTCATTCCTTCGTTGATAATTTGTTCTTCCAGCATTTCTTGATAAAGTAAGAGACCTTCCTTAAATGAAACAACTTTTTTTGATAGGATATCCAAAACCATGTTGTTATTTCTTGAAATATTCCAAAAAGAAATCCAAGAGAAAAAACATGCTAAATATTTCACCCTCGAGCACTAGTGCTTAAGTTACAAAAGAGGGTTTATAAGTGTAAAGTTAAAATTGTCCTTAAAAAAAATTAAAATCTCAATTTTACCCTTTCAATTAAGAAGGGCATAATTTATATCAACATTTCAAAAGAAGGAAAACATTTGAAATTACTCATCTATATAGATTTCTCAAGATGCTGAAATTCCTATGCTATAAAGTTCAACTCATCATTTGGAATATTGGAAATATGATCGATTATAATCACTCACTCACTCATGTCATGCACTCACTTCTTAGCTATGCAAGATGACCAGTAATCATTGATGACTACGAGGCACTAGCCATCGAGATGTGACTCTGACTCCCGAGTCACTTGGGGCTGCAATCTAAAGTGTGACAATGTGTCAACAACTATGGCCATAACAAAAATAACTACTAGTCTACAACTAGGCCCGAAACGAGCTCAAAACTTTGTACCTACTACCTATGTGAACCTCACTACCAATGTCCACTCTTTTTTTGTCAAAATGAAATTCAAAAGGTCGGTTTGATGAGTCCTCATCTACAATACTTCATTTCTTGCATGAATATCGTGGACTCATGACAACTATAAACAACACTTGATGTCATGCAAATACAAATAATGGCATGTAGCTAGGATCACAAACTGTGCAGAGGTCGATTTATGCATTCTATAGAGAGGTGTCATTGGGCACACGATATGGAGAAACAATGGTTATTATTAAAATTAAAAAAACAATTGTTGGCTCAAGAATAGTCTTCAATTTGATGGGTGGCATGATCGTGATGTAATCTCCCTTCGTTCATCCTTCCAAACCTTTGTGGTTTCTCACAAAATTTGTCCTCAGTGCCACCAAAATATATATAAAAATTACTTTTCTTTACAACATCTTCCCTTTAAATCCCCATCTCATAGTCATAACTAAGGATTATTATGCATGCACATCCTCACCTTATAATACGAATTGGGTCAAGGCGTAGAGACAGCCATAAAATATTAAATGTGTCAAGACGCAAAGAGTAAGCGACAACTATAAGTAAGTCTTATATTAAATTTACCAATAAGTCCTTAATTAACACTATCAACTGAAATTTGAAACGTTGGATTATTGGGATCTTCTTATCACCGCTTACCAATGTGATTGCAAGGCAATCTTTGAAGGAAAAGTCCATAATTTTAGGTCTTCTTCCTCATTATCATGCCTTTTGGTAAGACATAAAGAGGGTAGCAGCCTGCATCGGCATGGAAAACGGGTTCGACATAGAGGTATACACATTAATTAATTGTTTTCATTAAATAACTTAAATTCCTACATGTGACTGTCGATTCATTGAATCATGGATTGGTACAAAATAGAACAAATTTTAGAGCCTCGATCCCTTATTACTCACACCTAGAACTTTATCAAATCTAACCATTAATAAACTTCTTTTGGTATTTTGGTTCAATTTAAAAGGAGGTTTGTTGAGACCCAAACATGCAGTGAGTTGCAAGGATTCAATTGACTTAGGCTTGATTCCATTTTCCCTCCATCCCATACATGTATGCTTTCACGACAAGTATTGAACAAAAAAAATTGATGCTCTTGCCCCGGTTATGCTAGCTTTGCTAACTTGCTTGGTATGTAGGAATTTTTTTTAATGTTTTCTGAGTTATGTATTACTTTTTCTTATGTGCCCAATCCTTATCATTCTTAGATCTCTCAAGGTTGGATTGCAGGTGGATGCCCCAATATGGTTATGACATAGTCTAAGTAGTCTTTTTGTATAATGAAGTGTGCTTCAACTTGAAAAAATACAATAGAATAGTTGTTATGTTACTTAACTGTAAAATTAATGATACACATATGACAACTTAATGTGTTCAAAATAAGTTTTATTGATTCCCGAGGCTGCAGCCCTAAGCTAGTATTGAGGCGAAAGGACTGTGAATTTTACCATAAATCAAATTTTGCATATGATAAAACGATACTTCAACCATTAACTTGGTTTTATTACCAATGAGTAAATTCTAAATTTCAACCATTAACTTGGTTTTACTAGTATACCCTCATAGTGAGGGAAATGAAACATCTAAGAGAACTTCGATGTGTTGCGAAAATGAGAGAAAGTTGTGTGTAGATAATATAAGTTAATAGTACCACCCAATAAAGTCCTTGGTTAATTCTTTCTAGGGCTAGTCCTTCATCTATCAACACAACTCATAAGGATCTTTTTGGAAGGGGGTGTCTTTGATTAACTTGGCCAATAAGGTCTTATACAACTCCCTCTTGCACTTTCCTAAGACACAAATATTTGTTCTTGTTGAGCCAACCAATGAGTAGGGATCATGAAATACACGCATAAATATATTTCTTATTCACTATCTTGTTCAAATTAATTAGTGAACTAATAAAAAAGATAATATATTCATTCACATAACCATTGGCATGTTTATATTGACAACTAAGAAACTCCAAATTCCCATTAAGTTTGTGACAATGTGTTACAAGGTATGGACAACTTGAAGTTGAGCAAAATATCCAAGTAACCAACTATTCAAGTATTCACAATATCATGATATGTCATTCATCATTGGGACACAAACATTTCAAAGTCTTTTAGTCTATTCAATATTGTGTATAATGAACAAAGTACAGAAATTTCCAAATTGGAAGAGACAAACAAGGAAGACGATTTGTCTTAACTATTGGCATTACATGCAAATTGTTGAGCTCCTCAACTACTTCAATATGTTATGTCTACAACAAGATTCATTAGACTATGTTGTGTAATGCATATCATATGATTGAAATTTGTGCCTATGTAACTAGGTCACAATACCACAAATGTGTGACAAAGAATATTGGTGTGTTTATACCACAACATTACTTCCCAAGTTTAATTTGTGCCAAATATTCACCATTGTAATGTGCATCGAACACCAATAAGTTTATACTAACATGTATATCAAAGACGACAACCAAATCCACAAGTGAGTGCTTAAACAAATTCTTAATGAATCTCATCAATTCAATCAATCAACTATGCTTTATCAAACTCTCAACCCTTTCATTATCATGAGTTTTTGAGCTGCTTAAAGTAAACCAACACATTCTAAAATTCTAAATCAAACTGATATTGAATCACAAACACCTAGCCCCGGGACTACCAAATGTTGGATTTATTCTTTCACAATTTTCATTATAAAATCCCTATATTAGAAAGCAATTGGAACCTGGCCCAGTAATTTCCAAATTGTAGCAAAAATAGAGATTTCTTCATGTCCATATTTCTCCAAATTATAAAAATATTGTTAATGGTTTTATTCGGTTATAGGTTTCATTTCAATTTTCACCCCGCGAATAAGACTACCAAGGGAAAAGATTTGGTGAATACCAATGTTACCGCTGGCAAATTGAGTGTTCCTGCTAGCAAATAGTTAATCCAGGTAGCATGATACTTCAGTGTGAACAAAACGTCCAGATTGTGATGTGTGATGAGGTAGGTGGACCATCTAAACTATTTGTTTTGGTTTAATCCACCATTATGTTTGGCAAACCAAAATCTATTGCGATAGCTAAACCGTTGGAGAGTGACAGATGTTGTTCTCCCAAATAAATTCAAATATAAAATATTTTGAAACACATAATAAAAAAGCAAGCCATCAGAACTCTGTGCTACATCAATTGTTCAATCCCATACGATTTTATCCGGAATGAGTTGTTGGAAACATGATCAAAAGGCAGTCCCTTCACCTCATAGGGTTTAGGATGAGCCGGTAACTCCATGAGTCCAGGTTTTGAATCTCCCTGTATCTTTCTTTTACCCTTTAACATTTAGTTTTCCCACATACATGAATTTACAGTTGGGAGGTCTCTAATGTCTGTCTAGCTCTAATGAGTGAATTATATTGGTATTACAGTTGGGAGGTCTCTAATTCCTGGGTAATTCTAATGAGCAAATTATATTGGTATTTTCGTATGTGGTTGTGCAAATTCGAGCCTTAGGGTTCCTCTAATAGGTTGCTCATTAAATATGTTCAAGGTTAGGGCTTGTTTAATATTTCTACTAAAATTGTCTTACAAGCTAGGAACTGGTTGTGTTGCTTTTTCCATGCTTATAAGTAGCACAATATGCAAAGACAAGGGTTCTGACAAAGAAATATGTGATATTGATGCGCAAGGTTTAAACACCCAGATGATGTTTGATCAGTTTTCCTCTCTAATGTTGATATTCATTTTCCTGTCCATGTGTTGAGTAGCGTCAACTTCTTTAATTATGTGCTTGGCTGCCCTTGCATTGCAATCCTATCAACGACCAAAATTTAATCTTATCAACAACCGTAATTCTTGTCTGTGTGTCAATAAACTTCATGTGGTTTGCTTCCTATACAGAATGAGCTAAATCAATGGATTATGCTGAATCCATTAGTTTTCTTAATTTAAAAAAAAAGAAATTAATTTGGTAATTCTTGCATGTGTGTCAATAAACTGCCTGTGGTTAGCTTCAAAGAGGGGTGATAAAATGCTAATTGTATCGCCCCACGTAGGAGGGCACTGAACATTCTTTGCTTGGGAGTGATTGATGCTTTTTTTCTTTCGTTTCGAATCTAGTCCTTTTTCCTTGATGCTTTTTCATTTCATCATCATCATCATGATGCAATAAATCAACATCATTGTCATCATTGTAGTCATCATCAATATAATTGTGATAATAACGAGCAAGGAGCCATACTACCTCAGAAGAATGGATGATATCGTCTTATATTTATCAAATCATATCCATAAGCTCCATCACAATTATCGTAATGCATCATCGTCATTTTATTAGGGCCAATCATATTCCATTAGGGTCTATCAAATGTTGTTGGGGACACACAAATGCCATTAGAGCAATTTAGGTGACATTAAGGTAATTTACCCCTCATTAGGATTAATCAAGGTCTAAAAGTGCCATGATTACGATCATTTAGGTGCCACTATGATAAATCAAGATACAAAAGTACTAAAATCGTGATCATTGACATTGACATTGAGATATCTGACATTATGTCGGACATTTTCCGAACACAATTCCTAGCTCTAAACCTAGTGCAATTTCTAGCGTGGTTCATTTCGAAATTTCTAGCATTATTCCAGGTGCTATACCTGGATCTATACCTGGCGCTATGTTGGATGTTTTATAGACGCAATTCCTGGCTCTATACTGGCACTGTGTTGAATGTTTTCCTACCGAAATTCATGGCGCAATTCCCGTCACTAACCCTGGATTAATATATGGTGCTATGCTATTCATGACATTTTTTTGGAGGCTATTCTTGGTGTTATATGGGATTCTTTTGTGGACACTAATTGGGATGCTAATTGGGATGCTAATTTGGATGATAATTATGATGCTAATTGGGATGCTAATTGGGACGTTAATTAGGATGCTAATTATCATCCAAAATAGCACAAAATTTTAAAAAGAGATGATAATTGGGATGCTAATTGGGACACTAATTGGGATGTTAATTGGGACGCTAATTGGGACGTTAATTGGGATGCTAATTAGCATCCAAAATAGAGCCAACTTTTAAAAAGGGACGCCAATTGGGATGCTAATTGGAACACTAATTGGGATTATAATGGGGATGCTAATGGGGACGATAATTGAGATGCTAATTAGCGTCCAAAATAGCACCAAATTTTAAAAATGGATGCTAAATGGGATGTTGATTGGGACGCTAATTGAGACTCTAATAAGGACGTTAATTGGAACACTAATTGAGATTCTAATTAGCATCCAAAATAATGCCAACTTTTACAAAGAGACGCAAATAACGCCATTAAAAGCACCATCCCATGGAAAAGTGTCCAATTTTTCCAAAAAATGATGAAAAATACACTAAAAGTGATAGTGGACGCTAAAAAGGAAGCTAAAAGAGACACTAATCACAAGTTTTTGTTGTAGTGACAATAGAGTTGAACCTATTAAACCCCAAACTGTAGCTGATAGATAGCTTGCTTTGAGTTTTTCTGTTGACTGCACTAATGTGTTTTGTAACAAATACTAATGCCTCAACCATCTAATCGTCCTTCAATAATTTCATTGGGTAGACAGACTCTACATGAATATAAGATGGAATTGTTTTTTTAAATAACCCATTCATGAGGGTCACTTGGAATTTTTTCAATCCATCGCCCATCCCTCATGCATTCATTGTGTTTTGCATTGACATTCATTTTGGTGATCTCAAACTACCAATGATTTCATAGGTGGAGTGACTTCACATGCTTTGCAGTACTTGCATTTGCACAAACAAATTACATTCAACCAATTTGGAGGAATAGAGTTTGGTGTTCGTACAGAGTAGGGTTTGCATTGGGTTTGGTTTCTATGTAGATGCTAAACTTGGTTTGTGTCCTTTTAGTGACTGGTAAGTGAATATGTATGCCTTTAGGGCTACGTCGTGTCATGTGTTGACCCTCCAAGGGCTGAGTCATGGGTGATGTCCCTTTTCCTACTACCCATGGGTTGAGATTGTGAACTCCTTTACCTGGCCATACATAGCCTTTCATATTTGTTGGTTGCTAGTTTTGAAACGTGTCCTTATTCACATGATTGGAATTGATGCCTGGCTTTGTTGAACTAGGTCATGCCACTACCAAACCCTTTAGGGCATACATATTCACTTCACATACTAGGGAGGTCACAACATCCATAAGCTTTGCATCGCTCCCTTCAACATTTCTTGCCCTTGTCTTGAACTGTTAGAGGATGGATGTAGTATGTATGGGGGATACTTCCTATTTGTATAGTACAATCCTAGATGCTTACTTTTTTAGATGCCTTTTGGATTTCCCATTAATCTGCTTATCTTGTGCAACATTTCTGGAATTTCAAATGATTTATGCCCTTGTGTTTGGAATTTTTAAGAAACCATTGGGGACCTTCCTATCCATGTACCTCTAAGATATCATATTCCTTCAGAGGTTCCTCTAACTCTAAATGTTGTATTTCTTCTCCCAACGCAAAAAATGCATCCTTTTGTAGGTTGCTTATACATGCCTTCCTATCCGGTTGCTAAAAAAAATTGTGGCCTTTCAGTGACTAGGAAGTGATTGTGTATTCCTTTAGGGTCAGGCTATGACCTTTGTTATCCCTCCAAGGGCTAAGTCGTTGGTGTTGTGCCTTCTTCTCCTGGCCATGGGATGAGAATGTGACCTCCTTTAGCTACCCATACATATCCTTTCGCTTTTGTTGGTTTTCAATTTTGAAACGTGGCCTTGCTCATATGTTTGAAATTTATTCCTAGCCTTGTTGAGCTAGGTCATGCTACTGCCAAACCCTTTAGGGAAAACACATTCACTTCTCTGCCTAGGGAGGTCACAACAGTCATACACTGCACATCGCCCCCTTCAACATTTCTTGACCTTTCCTTGAACTATTATAAGATGGATGTATTATGATTGGGGGCTTCTTCCTATTTGGATAGTACATGCCTAGACTCTTGTTTTTTTGGATGCCTTTTGGCTTTCCCATTAATGTGCTTATATTCTCCCAACAGGTTGTGACTTTTTCTATCTATTTTCTACTAGGTTGTCTATATTCTTACTGGCCCATGGTTGTACATAATCTCTCCTATCTTTCCCATGCATTGTGATTCCTTATCCCACCTTACTTTAATTGTGCTTTAAGAAAGACTTATTGTTAAATCAAATATAATTACATGTTAACATTTAATTGTACAACTGAAAAATAGTTAAATTAAAGTAGCTAGTTTTTTTTGTATTTTTTCATTAGATTTTGTGCTTAAGTATTCATTTTAAAATTCTGCATTAACTTAAATTAAGTACAATATTGGAAAAATATTGTACTAAAGATTCTACATGGCAAAATATTGGATCTAAATATTTTAAACAATTGGGAAATCAGTAGAAATACATGTATTATGTCTATTATGTATTTAAGAATTTACTTCTTAATTAGATATAGGAGCTAGAACAATATTCACACATGAAGTGTTTGACAAAATGTGCAAGAGAATCAATAAGAGACAGAAAATAGATGGAATAACACATGTGAATGGTGCTAATTACTAATCATATTATTATCATACATCCTTTAGATGCTATGGTACACATTTATAATACATTGTACAAAATTCGAGTGGCTCTGGAAGCCAATTGGGAAAGTACAAGTGTCTTGATGAGATTTGACCTCAATACACCCTAGGTGGACCAAAGGAGCTCCAAATCAGCCTAAACAATCACGAAACCTCATGTGAACATTGGTGAGGTGTGTTGGTTCATAAATGGGTCCTAGGAAAGCATGGGTGAGAAGATAGAGGTGAGTGGGGTGCTCTAGGTGGCAATAAATGCCCCTGTGAGAGCCAAAATGGACCAAATACACCACTAGCGCCCCCTAGTCAAAATCAGGTTACTCAAATCAAGTATGTAGTGCCCCACGGCATTAAATGAGGTGTGCATGTGCTGGTTTTACCAACTAGGGCATTGTTGTGGGTGTGAACAGGCCAAAATAACCAGTTATCTCGTTGATTTAGCTCTCCTAAGTCTTAAACCATTGGATATCATTGCATGAAGGAAAATAAAGTTAGACTAAGCTCAAAACTATGTACTAAGATTGTATTACTGCTCCAACACACCCCCTTAATATAGACTTAGTACATTTTAATAAAAAATATTTATTAAGGCCTTGGCAACTAAGGCACCAGTCACCTTTTACAACAAATTTTATTGATCCATGTAACCGAGGTAAAGAGGAAAACCTCACGAGACAAAACCTCTCCTAAAAAATGGATATGGAAGAGATCAAAAATGTCTTCAACAGGTCCTCTTCTTCACTTGAATGAGATAAAAGAAGAACTTCTTGGTGATGGACTGGTGAAGATGTTATGGATGCCAAGATCATGCATCAATGCATCAAAGTGTTGTAAACAAAGGTCATGTGGCGAAGCCCTTTGATGGTCATCATTTGATGATGGAGGGGCATCATAAGAATGTATTTTTCTACAAGCATACTCTGAGAATATAGCATAATCAACCGTGGAAAATATATATCTGCATACTCTTTCCCAAATAACATCAAAAGATTCAACAAAATATGCATTATGTGTAGTTTCCATATCATGAATAAAACCATGAATCTTTCTCCCAATTTGATGAAGAAAATTCACAACTCTGTAACAAAGCTCATGAGGCTCTGAAATATCAGAATATATGTCATACATAGCAAAAAATATCAGAGGTATGGTGTCTCCATCAGTGAATGGATCCATAGGAAGAGAAGAGTGAGCAACTAGATCACAATTGCAATTGAGCGAACCTGGAAGGTCTGGAGACTTGAGATTTGAACCATGGGTGGTGAAACAAAGTATAGACATATGGAACAGAATTCCCATGAAGGCTAATGATATGGATTTCCAACCAATGAATTACATACAATACATAACAACAACATATACAAGGGACATATTATTGGAAACTAGGCAATTTTCTGAATTTCCAACTAGTGAATTTGAGGGTTGATGGTATTTTGGTCATGATTTGGTTGGGGAAATGAGTCAATGATTGTCATAGGCTGTATATCATCCTATATATAATCTTCAGAATCAGAAATGGAAATATCTAAATGAATTGGGAAAGGGCTTTTAGAAGGCACATCAAAAGCTAGTGAAAAATGACTAGTTTTGGGAGGAAGCTTTGATGAAATGACTGGGAATTTTTTCAAGGAAGGGATGGAGTTTTCAGGTTTAGATATATCAGAATGTGAATCAGAAACATAGAAAATAGGGTTTTACCCATGCACCCAATGCATGCTCAGTCTTACCATTTCCTTGCTTGCGCTCCCATCTTTTTGCAAATTCTGGAAGAGCAATATGGTTCTCCTCAAGGAGCTTGATCGTGAAGTCCATTTTATTTCTAAAGAAATATTTCTCAAGATGTGAACCTATGCAATAATCACATATGGTTATTTCTCTCTTGTTTCTCCTCCTCCTATATCTCGAGCTCCCATCAGTAGAACTAGAGCTTTCTAAGCTTGATTCCTTCTTCTCTTTCTCCCTTTGCTTCAAACATATCTTCTTACTCTGGGATTGATTTGATACACTAGAAACAAGGGCTTGATCCTTGGATTTGATGATGGTACCCATTTGTATGAGCTTGTCCTGCTCCTGAGTCAAAGAATCCATGAAAACTGCTAGCACGGGCATCTTCCAATTTCTAGTTGTAATTTTGCTAGAGTGAAATGTTGAAACATATATAGAATACTTCGGCCCCAACTTAGAAAGGATGGACAAGATAAGATGATCATCTTTATTATCTATGCCACATTGTTTTAGTTGAAGTACTAGCTCTTTAAACTTGTTGAATAAGTATTCAATGGTCTCGTAGTGAGCTGGGCTCAGTGAGATCAGCTCATTCTCAAAAGGATGGCCTCTCATTTCATCCGTTTTCTCGAATAGTGACTCAAACTTGACCCAAACTTCATTTAGTGTGCCAAGACTTTCTATGTGAAAGAGAAGCTCTCTTGAAGTTTCAATGCAGAGGATATTGAAGGCCTCATCAAGCCTATTAAAATACTTAGCTTTCTCCACAACAAAATTTGGCTCGTTCTTAGTTCCCATGGTGACCCGGTAAAGGCCCTTGGACCTCAACTCGATTACCCTATCGGCATTCCACTCAAAATAATTAAATGGAGTAAACAGAGATTGATTTTTCTCCATCTTTCTTGTGCAACCTGTGACAAAAATGATGTTACACTTGCAAAGCAAACACTCAAGTTTTCTGGAAATATGCCCTAAACAACAACTCAAACCTCACAATATTTTTTTGTGGCTCCATTTATAATACATTAGACAAAATTCGAGTGGCTCTGGTAGCCAATTGAAAAAGTACAAGTGGCATGATGAGATTTGACCTCAATCCCCCCTAGGTGGACCAATGGAGCTCCAACTCAGCCCAAACAGTCACGAAACCTCATGTGAATGTTGGTGAGGTGTGTTGGATCATAAATGGGTCCTAGGAAAGTGTGGGTGAGAAGATAGAGGTGAGTGGGGTGCTCTAGGTGGCAATAAATGCTCCTGTGAGAGCCAAAATGGACCAAATACACCACTAGCGCCCCCTAGTCAAACCCAGATTACTCAAATCAATGATGTAGCGCCTCAAGGCATTAAATGAGGTGCACATGTGATGGGTTGACAAACTAGGGCATTGTTGTATGTGTGAGCAAGACAAAATAACCAGTTATCTTGTTGATTTAGCTTTTCTAAGTCTTAAACCATAGGATATCATTACATGAAGGAAAATAAAGTTAGCCTAAGGTCAAAACTATGTACTAAGGATGTATTACTGCTCCAACAATGTCTTCATTGTCTATTATTTTCTCGAACTGCTACTTTGATATTAGAAGCAGATGTGCATGGATCCTTTGACTTGTGTAGTGAAATATGAAATCAAGTTAAGGAGGCTATTTTCAACCTAAAGAGTTTGAATTCTATCGTATTCCATGCATTATTTTTTAAGAAAAGTTTTTGTTATTGATACCCTCAACCAAGTAAGATATTTGGCTTGGTTTTGAAGTTAGATGTTGTTCAAGGTTGGAGGGATTGTTCACTACATTGATATATTTTAAAGAATGAAACCCCGTTGATGAATATGATATCTATCCTAATATAGAATGAAGTGGTATATGGGGGATATATATCAAGAGCCAACATCTTGAAATGCTTTTGTTCTCATTATAAATTGATCATTGATATCTATAATCATTTCAAGAAGTCAGGTACTGTTCAAGACATTCCCCACTACATTGGCTGCCAAGGAATCTCAAAATGTTTCAAACCATGTTTCTATTACATCCTAGGTGAATGCCTAGCTCTATTGCATCTATTTTGAAATGTTTTTCATCTCGTTATAAATTGATCATTCATGTATATAATTATCTCAAGAAGTGAGGTACTGATTTAAAAGGCTGTAAATTCTATTAGTTATTTTCCAGGATCTTTGAGGTATTGGAATACTTTTGGAATCCCCATTTCACATCATATATCTGCTGAGAGGAAAGTGTCTTTGTTAAGAGGAGATTGGTTATTATGGAGAGGATCATTTGAACAATAAGTTTGTTTTTCTTCAAGGCATGTTGATGGATTAGAAGTTGCTGCAATTCATCCAAGATTGCAACTAGCCCAATATGTTTGGAACACCATGTTTGAATACATGTGTTCTTATCAAACATGATTTTCCTTCTTTATAGTTATAACAACACATTGGAGTCTTTTCTTCATGAGATAAATTTCTCCCATGCCATAGCATGTTCGTTGTATAATGTGATGTTAATTGGAAAGTCCTATTTGCTATTGTGTAAAACTTTTAAGTTCAATAAACTTGGTATCTATTCTGAGTTTGACTATTCTCTATCTTTTGATAAATTTGGTGTGGTATTAATTGCGGTCTTGTTTTAACTTCTAACAACCACCTTATCGACTTATTATTACAGCGCATTACTTGGCAATTACAAATATATTTTTCCATTTATCTTCAAAAGATATAATATCTGCAATTTTATGACTACCATTATCCTCCATTTACCCTATGACTTTCGAATTGGGTTTGGGGTGTCTAAATATAGTTTTTTACATTTTTAGAGGTCCTTGAAAAGTCATAATTGGGTTTCGGGTGTCTAAAGTATAGCTTTTTACATTTTAGAGGTCCTTGAAAAAATTATCAATGACCAAAGTATAAGTTAACATGGCTGGTTTTCAGGTTTTGATCATATAATCACGGAACCTTATGTTTTGATTTCACGTCCCCAAACCTGTACTCCGTTTAGATGAATTATTTGAATTTTTATGATTTGACGTCTCAAACTAATAACAGTCACTCTCTATCTGTATCGTTATCTACATTGGCAATTAAAATTATTATTTGATTGTATTCATTAATATTATTTTCAACGAGTTAATTCAAATAAAAATCAAAGAATTTATTAAACCCTTGTGACAGCTTGTGACAGCTATTCAATATATGCTTATCAAATCCTTAGTAGGTTTGTTGACTCAAATAACGTGACAACTTTTAATGAAAGAGACGAGTAATCTTGAATAGTGTTTGAAAACATGTCTCATAAACCAACTTTTTATATTTTAATCCATAATCCATAAACAATTGACCTTCTATTAACCATTATTTTGACCAAAATTTGATTAGCATTTTTTAAAGTTAAATATTATGATATAATTTTATATTTTTATAAATATAATTAACTATAATTTCATTGGGTTGTAAAATAAAGCTTTTATTTCATAATCATTTTAATGGTAATTTCAAAATATTATATTATTAATTTGTGATTGGCTCAAAGTAATGATTAATTAGACAAATAGTTTGAGACAATTTGTGAGGAGTTTAAAATTTAAAAATAAATATTGTTTTTATTGAAAGTAAAAGTATTATGTTGGTGATTTTCATTTCATAGGCAAGAGCCATTTATTGCGCTGCTGTAAAGCATTTAATGATGCTGCAGCAAGCTTGATGAGCAAGCTTGATGATGGTTGGATCTTTTGCTGTTGCAAAGCATTTAATGAGGCTGTATGATGGTTGGATCTTGAGCTGCTTGAGATCCAATAGTCATCAAGCTTGCTACAACTCCATTAAATGCTTTGTAGCTCAATGGATAGCTATTGCCATAATTGTCCAACCTCTAAAAGCTTTCAATAACCTCAAAAAGCTTCTCTCTTAACTTGAGCTGTTCTCAGGCACGCAGTTTTGCATTTGAATTATACAGAAGTCCATCAAGCGCAAGGAGCTTCCGAGCTTTTACAAACTCACAATAAGGAACTTTGCCGATGTAGTCTGAAGCTTCGTAATGGCAGCGAAATCGGCTTTCGGCTTTGAGGCGACAATGAGCTCATTTTAGACCATTTGGGGCGGCTTTCTTATTAGAAGTGTCAAATTTGTTCTCTTCAAAATGGGACGGATAGTACTAGATTCTTTAATTGGGATAAGGGGTAGTATATGACTATGACGACTACTCTCTACTGCAAGCTAATGTAGATTGATTTTGATCCTGATGAACAACAACAGTAACAACGAAGGGAAAGGACCAAGAAGAAGTGGTAAGCGGATCGACTCCAAAACCGGGGGCCTTTTATTCCCAGCGCTGGTATCATATTGTTTGGATGTATTACATTCTGGAACATGTACATGGGAAAGCGGAGAGGCTCTGTGAATGCATGCATTGTTGGTAAATGAGGTGACAACCAATTTCTTATAGATAGTAACAGTAAATATTCAATTATGTAGTATGGTAAGCGTTTAAAGAAATGTATTTATTTATGTATTCTTTTCTGCTAAGTGTGTGAATGAGTCTGGACTCAAATTATATGGTTTCTCCAATACAGTTGTAATTTCCTTTCTTGAATTAATAAGAAGACTGATATCAAATTGATCGGCGGATGTTTTCTTTGTGAAAAGTTTTACCACCATAAAAAGTCTATGTGTCTTTGTATGAGTTATTCATTCTGTATCTTCTGTGTATTTCTTTCAGTCTAGCTTGTTGTGCTTCACCAGCATTTGCACTGTTTTACAAATTGAGCACCTTATTGTACTTACAAAATGTCTAAAACAGATAAATTAATAAACAACATAAAACACTTCTGTGGGGATTTGATATACTGACTTGGAACAAAGGTATTTTGAGCACTGTCATTTATGAAGGGAACGTTCTCTTGAACACAGGCCAAGCTGTAGAGAGTGGATGGCGAGATCTAAAACTCGTTTCTTCCCAGAGAAGCAAGCAGGGTTTCCTTTGTATCGTTCAAACGCACAATAACATCGCTGTAACGCTCGGTATTAGCGGTCCACGGTACTACTACAGGTCTAGTTACAAGTTTCAGGGAAGGGGTTTGATATAAGACTTCCCCCCAGCAGCTCGGTGCAATTCGCAATACATTCTTTAAATTTAGAGTTCAAAGGTGCTTTTCAACTAAATTAGTATGAAAATGAGTTTTAATGAAGTCAAGATAAATTATTTGTCTCGGCGTTTTCTCTGTTTCAATCTCTAGAGTTGTTGGGTTTGCTTTTACTCTATATTTCTTAAATTGATCCAGTTTTTATACTCAATTAAATGAATGAGTAATTTTTCGAGAAGAAAAATAGCAGTTTCTTGATATTCATTAGAATCAAAGGTAACCGATATACATTTCTATCATACTAGGTATCATATGCAGCCAAAAAACACAAACAGTGCTAGGCCCTTAGTCAATGAAAACCATACAGCCTCTAAGAAAAGACTATACTGACAAGTACAAAGTACCAGAACTTACAACTAAAAGCAAAAACTTCAGCAAGTAACACCCTATAATAGAGTTTACAAAAAGGGTAAAAAAACACTCATACAAAAACTGCTTAAGAGAGCAAAGTAGCAAAAAGAAAAGCAAAACAAAGTTGCAACAATCTATACCACCAAAAAGAAGCAAAATACTTCTCCATCTATAAAGTAAACTAAACGAAAAAACCTGTAACAAGTCTATACCAACAAAAGGGAACAGATACTCATAGAAAAGAATGAGTAATTTACTTCCTTGTATGTTACACTTCCTTCGACATTGATGATAACGAGATGGTCACCCTCTCGCAGAAGGCTCTCCATTGTCCATTTCAGGCCTGCTCTACTGTATGCAGACGTCCATCGCCGCTCCAACTTTCTCCTCCCCCGTATCCAACTTTTCTTTTGGACTCTTCAATATATCTCGCTTCAAATCCAGGAGGAGATGTGGTAATGCTCAATTTTACAGATGTCGAATTCTCGTATGCATGTAGTTTAATTCTCTGATTATAAAATCATAGGATAATTCATATAGTTTAACTGTCGATTATCTGATTATAAAATCATACGATAATTTTTTTTTTCTTTCTCAATAGTTGTGTTTTGGCTCTGCGTTTTTTGTGTTACAGTTTCGTTTGGCCTTTGTGAAGAACTCTGGGTGTGAATGGTTTTATCGCTCTTGGCACCTTCGGCTTGTTTCTACTTCAATTCTTTTTTGAAGCATTGTGTTGGAAGGTGTTGGCATCTGTGCGTCTAGACCTTGCAAGTGTTCAGGGTTTTCCTCTCTTTGCATTCAGTTAGATTTTGAAATTGCGGAATTGAATGTTGTTTGCTACTATATTGAATGTTATTTTAACTTGCGATAGTGCCTATGGAACATAGATATTGGAATTCATTTGCATTTGATGTGTGTTTTCATATAGAATAAATAAACTAAAATTTATTTATAGGTTAAATAAACTGGTCCAGCTACCTATGATTCTGTACCAACCTATTATTCTCCCATGACTACTACTGCTGAATATCGGTATGGGACTGAGCAAAACGAAGTTAGCTCTAAGGAACGGAATATGCTACATAATATATTGGTCCTACGTATGCTTAGGATCGGCTTCAAGCTCTTGACCTGGTCAAGATGTTGCGTTTGCTTCTGCCACCAGAGGAGCCGCACCTGAAGGATAAGGATGTACATAACATTGCAAAGTATTGGTGGTTCATGGATAAGCCTTTGAGAAGAACACACAAGAAATGTTTGCTTTGTAAAGAACATGCGAGAATAGGTTCTGGACTTTGCAGTCCCCTTGAAGCACCTACATTGAATGGAAACACCAAATACAGATGGATGAGTAGATATGATTTTAATTATTCATGAGTTGTTATATCATTGTGCTAAGAGGCATTCTACAGCAGAATACAGGGAGGATGTGTAACTCCTTCCGTGCTTATAATCATACTTATGAAAGAAGAAACACTTCCAAATTTGAGCCTTAGTTTTAATGACCCACTTAAGGCAGCTTGATAAGAGGGCATCTATAGCTCCAACAGATCTTCCCAAGTGGTCACGGGAATGCGGGGATAACCTCGTCCTTATTGGCTCCCTCTTTAGAAGGGGCTTTGTCGACTCAAATAAAAATAAAAACTAAAATAAAATAATTTAAATATGCCAAAAATTTAATAGGCTTATAAAAATAAAATAAAATCAAAACATAATAAAAAAATAAAGCCAATTATAAATTTATATATGAAGCTTGTTGAGTTTCACATTTCCTCAGCATGCTTAAGCTTTCATTTTAAACTAACTAAATCACATAAATGGGTGAGTATTGGATTCCATAGAGGGGAAAGGGTTTGCACATATTTGATCCCTCTAGATGCTTGGTAGAGCCACCTTTAAGATGGATCTATGCTGGTATAATTTGGTGGTATTGGTGTTTTGTGCATGGAAATTTCGAACAAATTCGAATTTGTCGAAAATTCCGTTTATGTGTAATAAGAATACATGTTAATTTTAAAAATTAATTTTAAAAAACCAAATTTTAATTATTAAAACACTATAAAATAAATACCTTTCAATTTCATACATAATAATTCAATTTAATAGGAATAAAAATATGTCAAATAAAATAAATATGCAATTATTATAGCAACACTAGATTTATTGGTTACAAAAACCATGTGCCCAAAACCACTTACATCCTTGCTCATTGGGGAGTCAAAGTTAACTAAACATTAATTAATTAATTCCAATGTAAATAGTGGTAAATATTTTTACTTTCTTCTTAAAATAATTAATAACTATTAATAACTTAGAGTTTTCTCTCTTATATTATAAGGGCATTGTCTTTTTGTTTTTAAAAAGTAATTTTGGTTACAAAAAATATGTTTAAAAAAAAATATATATATATATATATATATATATATATATATTAAGTTTAAAATTTAATGGTTAATATTCAATATTTCATTAAAAATATTGTATATGTTTAACTATATATAAATGTTATATATATCGTTGTATATTTAATTAAAAATATTATATATATTCTCGTATATTTAATTAAAAATATGATATATAAAAAGTTTACTTCCATATTTTATTCGTATTTGATTTTTTTGTTACGTATTGTTTCCGTATCTAATTGTATTCATATCCGTATTTGTACTCGAATTATGCTACTATGCTCTACATGGGAAGCCATGGAATGGGTAAGGAGGTTTGTTGTTTAGTCAAGTCACTCAGTATTCACTAGGTGAAACTATGTCATAGTGCCTTCTTTCATGGGATAATAAATAATACCCCAAATTTCACTAGATATTGATAAATACCTAACAAAATTCATTTGTTGGTCCCCCTCCCAATACATATATCCAATTAGAAAAACCTTATTATTAAGAGATATTCCCTATTTTTACTCGATACCATTTTTATAACACCGCAATCGCCATAAACCCTCCTTACCCTTCTACCTACCCCGCTATTTTTTTTTTAACGGAAACTGTAAAAGGGGTAGTATTAAACAGGCTGTGCACAGCCATACACTACAAAAAAGAGGTAACTGAGAGTTCTTGTTGTTCAAAAAAGGAAAAACCAAAATTGGTCTAGAAGGGAGACCAAAGAACTCCACACAGAGTTTTTACATAGATTATAAGGACTGAGGTAGTATATACCCTGATAAACTGCTGATTAAGGAACATACAAAAGAACATTAACTAAGAAAACCATTTAAAATTTGCCTGGGTGCTTCATTGGCTAAACTACCGACTCCTCCTCCATAGGATGGGCTGCTACTGCAGGAGTTTCGTGAGTCTGACTGCCTTGGTTCATGCTTACCAAACGCTGGAGGTCTTCTTGGACTCTGTCCACCTTGCCCATGATTTCCTTGAGGTTCATCTCTGTATCATCAATCCTGGAGTCGTGGTTGCTTATCTGATAAGAGGTGTAACTAACCACATCCCCCATATTCTTTACATCTTGAGCAACTTCCTTGTTATCCATCATTTCATACAAATGCCTAATATTTTTCTTCAGGTCTGCAATCCATGCATTCTCATTCGTTGGGTCCATTTTTCCTTGTCTAGAATTGTGAAAGTCAAGAGCTATTCTAGAGAAGCTGTTATGTAGATATTGTACTGCACCTTCAAAATATTGAGCCTGAAATCCACAATAAAAATCACCGAGAACCGAGTTGAGAATGCTAATTTCCCGCAGGAGAGAGTCACGGTCTTTCTTACTACTACAGGAGAGAGTGCCGACCGCTCCTTCCTTCCACCCAGAGCAATTACATCCAAGAACCGAGTTACTTCTAGCTATAACAAACTGATCATCAACAGGAAAACTAAGCCCAAAACCAGAGTTCGAACACCACAGAGGACCGCCGGCATGGGGAGAGCAGAAGCAGGAGAAGAAAGAGGTAAGGGCCAATGTTTCTTTAACAAAAACCACCCCGCTATTACCTACGTCAATATATTGACTTTATTTTTCACAATTTGAAAACCCCCTTTATGAATGAACCTAATAAGATATTAGTAAACAAGGTGAATCCTCTTGAACTAGGAATATGAAAAGGTTGACTAAAGATCTTTTATTTTAGATATGATTCACTGCCTTAAATTTTATTTCAAACCATGTTGCCATGGTAAACAATCTCTTCTCCAATTACTCCGACTTTGTTTTTGTGTAACAATTCCTTAATTGAACTCATCCAACTTCATAGATTCATAAAGAAGGGGTGTCCTCTTGCTCTCTATTTGTATGTCCTTACTACTTATGCATTGGGCTATTTACTAGAATCTCTATTTGTATGTCCTTACTACTTATGCATTGGGCTATTTACTGGAATCGGCTAAGATGCAAGGAAATGCGTCTTATTACGCCAAAGGCGTATATATGTTAGAATTTTGGGGTGGACTACCATCTATGCGTTTTCATCTACGTATGAGAATGACACAAGTGTACTGTCCAGATTGATTTTATGGGCGTCGTCCAAGATTAAACGAGAATGAGAGAAGTGTTGTGTCAATATTGATTCTATGATTGTCATCCAAAATTAATTATAATAATTTCAAAAAAATAAAAAAATAGCTTAATCAACATGTTATAAGTACACTTAGTTATTGTTGTAAAAATTAAAATTAATCTTCAACTATTTGACTCTTAGATACAACTACGAGCTTAACTCCATCTATTATTAGATACAACTATTGCCTTAACTCCATTGATTCTATAATCTTCACTTCAACTCTAATCACAGTTATATTGGATAACTATTACATACAACTATTAGCTTAACTTCAACTCTAATCACTTAATGCTTAGTCCAATTGCATTTGGCATGTATGAGTCTAGCTAATGTGTAGTCATGTAAGAGTCGAACTCCTAATAAACTCTTCCAAACTCCTAATAAACTCCTACATCTTGTAGTTGGGCATCTAGCTAATATACAGTTCGTATCTTCAGCTTCAACTATTTGATTATTAGATACAACTTTTCAATTTTTAACTTAAATACAAGATGATACAACTATTAGCTTAACTTACTTTTAATTGAATTGCAATTGCCAATATATTAATTTATAATTAACTATTAGATACAATTATTCACTTAACTCCAACCATTTTACAATTAGTAGTTTAGATTAACTCCAATGTTCCTACAACTATTAGCTTAACTTCAACTCTAATCCCTGATATATTGGATAACTATTAGATTATTCCAATAGTGATACAATTATTAAATTAAAGTTAGACTCTAAACTCCATCTCTTAGCATGAGAAGTTGACCTTGATTTCAGTGAAACCATGCACCAAGAACAATCACTTAGGTAATGTGGAGCTTATGTGATAGTTGAACTCCATCTGGCTTAGTCTAAGCTTTATATTAACTTTTAAATTAACTATTAGATACAGCTATTAGCTTAACTCCAATGATGATACCACTATGAGCCTAACTTCAACTATGAGCTTAACAACAATAAATTAAGTGGTTGTTATATTAGTTTAACTGTTAGATACAAGTAATTGACACATTCTTTAGTTAAAAACATTATCAATATGTTAAATATATACCTCTCGAGGTATTTCAAACATATTAATCTTAGTAATATAATTGTTGTTGGTTTATCTATTGAATGGATGTAATAGGATTAAAATAACCACTAAATGCTTACTACCCCCATTCTCTTTGGAATGGAGGATAAGAAGGCATTGGGGTTTATAAATTACTCAGGGCTACGCTGACTCTCTCTCGTGTAGGAATAACCCTGCAAATAGAGTATATGCTAGGGTCTATCAATTTGATTAAGAACTTGTATTAAGTATACCATTTTGATTAAATATCTATATTCACGTATGTTTGGTGTTCTACTATTAAGGGGTTTGTCTAAGTTAAGCAATTCAATCGACTCTTTTAATACATTGATAGAAAATTTATTGAAGTATTTATATTATAGTATAACGCGTCCGGATCCTCTTGAGCAATTGACTAGATAAAAATTAATAATATGGATTAAGGGAAATATTCTAATCCATGAATATAATATGGATTAAACGAAATATCCCAACTAAATAATAATTTTGAGGTGTAATAGAGGTTTGATTGGTTGTATTTTAATGGAGGTATCGTAGATGAATTGGGCAACCTAGTTAATCTTGAGTGTTTGTAAAACTATCACTATACCATAATAATTTTTAATGTTATAAATTTTATAGTCTACTTACACTAAAACTTGATTTAGCAAACATAATTAAGTCCTTCAAATAACTAACTTTAACACAATCTTGACCATAATTATGTAGCATCTTAATCAAAAGGAGAGCCTTAACAAAATATATGTCTAATTTCAAAAGAAAAAGACTTATGACAAACTTTAAATAGTTTTTTCAATAGTTTGAAAAGTAAAGATAGAAATGAAATTCCAGGTGGAAGACATATATGTGAAAAGAAAATTTATAATTTTATTATATTATGAATCGTTTTCCTCGAGATATGAGGATCTCAAGACCTACGAAAATCTTACAGTGAATTTGATATAAAAAAAACAACCCAATCTCCCACTAAACGAAAATCTTAGAGTAACTTTGAGCGTGGGGTGAGCAAATGATATTCTCTCTCTCAAGGGTAATGGACCCAAACAACCCAATCTCGCTTAATCCATTATTGTTCTTTGCCCTGTCAAATTAAAGCAGTGAGATAGAGGCCTAGCAATGGATTCTTGTGTTTTGTTACCGCTGCTGCTGAGCATTGTCTTTATGCTGCTTTCGTTGGCGCCTTGAACTCTTCCTGACCACTTCCAGTGGAAATTGTAACATTTCTAAATTTCATAAATAAATAAATAAAAATATTTGAAGGTTAACTGCAAATACATAATGTAAACAATCCAAACTAACCCTTTCATCGTAATCTTTAACTTGCCCTTAGTGTTTTATCCATGGAACATAATCACTCTATTACGACAAACTTTACCTATACAACATATCATTAAGCCAAGTTGGTTTCCTTGCTGTAAAAGAATGTTGTATTTACTTATCCACAATTAGAGTTGTTGTGAATGCCTTGTTATGTTTTAGATTACTTTCTGGCTCTATTAAATGCTAGGATAAGGGGTTTTACAGGGCTTACTTAGCTTCTTGGCTTACGCAAAACCTACTTAAACTTTTGCAGGTGCTTTGTGGAGGAAGCTTGCCTCACTAGGGTAACCTCCAAAAGGTCTAGACTAAGACACAAAAGTGAAGGGCCCTAACTATACTATGCAAAACAACCATGTCCAAACCACAAATTCTAAGCTTACCTTGGAGCAAGTGTATGCATAATGTAATCATGGTAATATTTAAAACAATGGAAAAGAGTAATACAATGGTGATTGAAACTATAGAGCTTGGGATAAAATCTAAAAACAAGTGGCATTTAAAAAAGCCACGTGAAGGCTTACGACCTTCCAGCTATAAAGCATTAAGCTGCCTTGAAAAACCCTAAGGGTTTAACTTGCATCTGCATCGTGTTACTTTGTCTATGCTCTTTGAAACTTTGCCTCTACACTATGTAATGAATGGTGAAAGAGTCGAGGCTCTTGGCCTTCTCCCATCCTGCGACACACCCAAACTCTGTAATTGCACCAGTAGTTGAATTAGGTTGGCTCTTCAACCAACAACGTTTATTTCTTTGGCGTTAGTTCTATGGACTGTCTGCATGACCATCGTTGCCATCGTCAGCTCTGTAAGGGTAAGTGACCTTTGGTTGCATTAATGTTCTTTGTTGTTCTAGAATATATTTTTAAATCTGTATTTGACCTCTGCGTTGTTTGCTTGCAGGAGATTCTGGCTGGGGTTGCTGCGTCGACTTTGAACCGAATCTCCATGGAGGTGGAACATGGTCTTGGTAAGACTTGATACCCTACATCCCTTGCTCCTTCTGGATCTCTGGCTGGGCCAATGTTCTCATTGGTTGGAATCATTTACACATTCCTTTAGTCGAAGTGATAAACTCTCTTGTGGTTCTTCCTTATGGTATTTTTCAGTTGGGTTTTCTTTTAAACAAAAGTCTTTGTCATACCGTGGAGTCTGAAGGGAACTGTAATGTAATGCATTGTTTAGTTTACTGTGGATTCGAGCTCCTACAGAGCTTTGTAAACAAAATTTTTAAGGTTTGAAAAGAACCATTTTCGCAGGGGTTTATGATCCTGCAACTTACTTCATTTCGGGTGTAATATGACTGAGTTTTACTATGGTTATATTGTGTTGTACTTTGACTACATCTATGGTATTGTGGTTTTATTACTGTATTTTGTAAATTGGGGTCGTGAGGCCACTGTATTACGGAGTTTGTTAAAAATAGATTCTATAGATGCTTATATACACACTCTATAAAGTGTTATCGAAATTCAACAATGTTTTTGTAACATTAGTATTTATTTTGTAAATTGTTGATTGGTTTTAAGCCGAAAATAAACGCTTACAGCCTGCAAACACAGGATTGCGACCTGTCAAAATTCAATCGTGATAAAATGTTTTAGTTCCCTTTTTGGGGTATTTACCGTATGTCTAGTTTTAAAGATTAAGTTCGTGAGGCCACTACGTTCTTACATCATTATTTTGATATGTCAACATTTAAACTAAGGAAATCTTGTAGACTGCTACATATATTTTTTTGTTTTGAGCCGTAAGGCTTCTATGTTTTCTCTAAATGCGTAAATTGTTTATTGTTGATAAGTTTACTTGTTTGTTTATAGTTTAGATTTGTTGATTAAAACCCTTATAAGGAAAATGACCCTTACAGGTTTTGAACCCACGACCTAAACAGTTAAAGAACTGTGTCCAAATCTATAGCGTTATACTAACGTTTAATCTGGGAGATCGACAAGTATTGAAAGGAGATATTTATAATGGTTATTGTTTTACTCGTAGACATGGCTACTCCTATTTCTGTGAACTTGTTTACTATGGCAGATTTTAATTATTATCTTTTTCATTTAAAGGAAAAATAGTCTTTAAGTTTTAAAACTTAATGTGTAATTTGTAAATTATAAATACCGCCTTGTCCAAAGAGGGCTTCTCAGCTGCGAGCTAAGTAACTTAGAGTAAAGCCTATCGGCTAGAATATGTTATAAGAAAATATGTGTTAAAGGGTTTCAATTTTTTATTTAAAGACCTGGTAATTTAATTTGTTTTGAAAAATTATCTTAAGGTAAAAACTAAATGAATCAGGTTCATTGATTACTTAACAATGATTATAAAAATCTATGAATGTAAAATAAATGAAGCTTAAAGAACATCAGTAAACTAAACTAAGAAAAGTTTATGATGCTATATGTATACATTTACAAATTTTTCCTTTACAGAGCAGTTACGAAAAATCTATAGTTTGCCATTAAACTTTGTAAAAGAAAACTATAGCATTCTTTATAGAATATTATACAAAAATAAGATCTTTCTAACTCATTCTAATTCAGAAATAATTCACAATTTAGAGGCTCCCTCAACATTCTTAAAACCTTCAGATACATATATAAAATAAATTCACAGATAATAGACTAAACGTCTTAGAACCTGGGTAACTGTAGAAGGGGGACAAACACCCAAAGAAGATGGTTCCTCCCAATCATCTCCTAAAAGCATCCAAGATCACTTGCTTTAGGACTATCAAGCTTTTTCACTAAACCACTAGGACGAAGATGTTGTGTAACAACCCACATAGTAATCTCTGCAACTTAGCAAACTCACTTGCAAACTTAATTCTCATCAATCTCACTTTAGTTATCCCCTCATCGAATTCTTCTTGTGTGCCTAACTTTTCAGTTTTCAGCAAATTCACAAGGCTCTAATCACTTGGAATAGAATGTAATGAGCCTCCTACTCCATTCGATGGTATATATATGCTTGCCTAGGTCTTTGGGTCAGTTTTGCAATTAAATGAGCCACCTGCTTAGTTCCTCTTCTCAAGGAACATGACCACAATTTTAGGGATGTTGTCTCCCCCAACAACTAGAAAGTGAATGTTATTTTGCTGCCACTTGACATTTGGATTTCTACAACAAATCATTCCTCCTAGTGGTCAGTGAGCACTCTTCAACAGTATTCTTTGGATAGGTGTCTCCTCTTTTAATTATTTAAATAAATAAAATATTCCATTATAGTCATCATTGACCATCCTTCGTCATAATAAATTTACAATAACATTTAACATAATGTTTTTCTAAAAACCGTTTTTTCAGTTCTAGGTGGGTTACAAACACCCCCTCTTAAGTTCAACATCGTCCTTGATGTTTCTTAAGTGTCTTCTTATTCTTCCTCGAACAAAATTGGATATGCCTCTCGCATATGTCTCTCAAATTCCTACATTGCTTCATCTGGAATGAGGTGCTTCCATTGCACTTGTACCTGTCCAATGGTGTGATTCCAGAGAAAAAATTCCCTCCCGTCGAGAATGCAGTCTGGTTCCACCTGAAAATATCCTTTGGGTTCTACCTTCTATTTCCACCATGGATGTTTAATGATCAGCTTGTCGATTCTCCAAGGCTAAATCAATTCCGGGAATTTCATTTGCTACATCTCCATCCATTTCTTCCTCTTGAATGGTATGTACATTGCTGTAATTTCTCATTCTGTTCGGATAGTCTTTTGCATAATGAGGTCCCTGACATTTCCAACACTTTACAGGTGCTTTTTGTTCAATTTTTTTAACATAATTATTAGGCATGTCTCTGTCTTTTGGTGTTGTAATGTTTTGTTGTGTTTTACCTTTAAAATATGTTTCTTGATAATTATTCTTAGAAAAAATTTGGGAATTCTTTCAGAAGCTTTTATTAGGCTTAAAACCTTTCCTTCTATGTTCAAAGTTACTTTTTTTTTTCCAGTTAGGTATGCCTTCTCTCTTATTTTTACTTTGTTCGTAACAAAAGTTAGCTTTCTCATTGTCTCTTCAAGGGTCTTTGGATTATCAAATCCAATTCTGTCCTTGAAACTAATAGGCGAACAACTCAAAAACCTTTGTATCTTAGGCTTTTCGTCGATTATATAGGGTACATATCGTAATAAACTAAAAAATTTACTACTTAATTCTTTCATAGTCATTGAACCTAGTCTAAGTTCATAAAAATCGTTATCTCTTTCTTCATAATACTGTTCCGATAAGAATTTTCTCTTAAAGTATTTCTTGAAAGTTCTCCAGTTTACATATTTCTCTTTAAGGTTTTTAACTCTTTTTATGTCCTTCCACCAAATGTCAACCTTTCCGGTTAAATTATAGATAGCCATCCGAGATTTTAGTCTATCTGAGTAGTTATAAATTTGAAAGTACTTTATCATACCTGATATTCATGCCTCGACTTCTTCACCCTTTTCCACTTCTCCATTAAACATAGGAGGTTTTATCGTTTTAGAATCTCCTGAGATTTCTTCATAGAGTTTATATTTCCTCTTTCTAGGACCCCTGTCGCTATCACTACTTTCACTAGAATATTTATATTTTTCTTTGTGCGACCTTACTTTAATACTTGAAGAAGATTTACTTTCACTATCAGAAATATTTTACTTTCTTACCCTTCCATTTGTATGACACTGTTCCAGATTCAGTTTCATATTTATTTCTCTTATCTTTTCCTTCGTTGTGTATTTTATCTAGCAATATCTGATTTAGTTCCTCCTGTGCTCTTAAGATTCTTTCATTTTTTTTGTAAGTTGAGATCTAATCTATTAAAAGAGAAAAAAATAATAGTACATGCAAAGATATAGACCGGCCTGCTCAGGAGGAGCAGGTATGGCGTGTCAAAGTATAATTTGACCCTCCCTCCAGGAGGGAAAACAGATAAAAAATGACCCTCCCTCTCAGAGGGAAAACATGCCTGCCAAGTGAACATAGACAAAAATGTTTACAGTTCAAAGAGAGTGTGGCAAGAGCCGACACGTGGATAGCATATAAACAAAGGAAATCAAACATAACAGAACTGAACGACACGTGGCCAGAAGAACCTAAACATGGCGCAAGCAGCATGCTGAAAGACACATGGCCGTGAAGATCGCGTATCATGGCTTCTGCCTGGGCCATGGTTCTTATGTAATCGGACATGTGTATCCTGGAGACTTTGGATGTGCAGGCTCACCTAAAGAAGTCATCGAAATGCCATTAGATGTCACCATTTCCTCGTCACTGGAGTTGGATGCCTCCTTCCGGGAGATTATAGGTGGATTTTTGGAGGGTAGGGGAGAGGTCTTCAAGGAGACGATTGGGTTGGATAAGAATTTGCACACAGAGATGGAAGAGGGTTGAAGGTGCGGCGGGGGAATGGAAATCTATGGAGGAGCTGAGGTATGAGGCAGACATGGGGGCGCATGAGGCAATGTCGGTTGGGGACCGGGTGATGCCATCTCGTGGGGGGTCGAGAGTGGAGGAGCTGGAGAGGCAATGCGTGGCGGAACCAGAGGATTAAACCAGAGGACCAGGTGCATGAGCAGGTTTTTGAAGACCCAGTAGTTCTATCGTCGTTCCACAGTGCGTCCTGTTGCACTGGGTGCACCAGACAGTTCATCCTTCTAGTCAGAGACAATTCGTTGCACATCCTCCAGAATTTATAGGTCGAAGCCATTGTTGCTAGATTAAGAGGAGAGGGGGATATGGCCGTCTAACCGAGCATTGTGTCCTCGTCCCCGACGCGATGATCCGCTCTATCGTCGAGGCATGGCGGGGGGATGGTAAGGCAGGATTGAGAGAGGCTATGGGTGGGCGAGTAGAGACTATGGGCGTTACGCGGAGTTGTAGAGAGACAAGTGATGGTGGCTTGAATCAAAGGGTGGTAACCTTGGTGAACAGAGTGACCAAAGAAGGCTTGCGGAACTAGGAGAGAGATAATGAACCAGCGAAGCAGCAGAGCGGGATAAATCTGGAGGGCCGTGATCACCATTGAATGGCGGATGTGCGAAGTGTAGCAACCCGACATATGAGTTAAGGCATTCAAGCTATGATGAGACAGCTTCGTCCTACCGTAGAGCTATGGAGCGGCCACGCCAGTCGATGTTTTAATGGCCATTAATGGAAATGGGTTGAGTGCTGGCAGGAGGGGCCACGTTGGCCTCCACGTTAGTCTAACTCACACCCGCATCCGAGGTTAGATCCTTAGAAGCCATGAGCTCACACACCTACCTTAGATGAGCATCAGGAATGTCCTCCATGGTGCATTGATACAGGAATATAGAGGATTGGACTCCCCAATTGGAAATCTTGTCCTCCAAGGAGTTGGCTTCTCTTTTGACGTGTTGAAAATTGATGGTAGCTGGTTGTGCTAGGAGCACAACGAGTTGTTGGAGATCATGCTCCAGTCTCCATCTGGAGGATATCTTGGAGCTGCTAGTTCCATTTTGGAGATTGTTGGCAAGATTCAGGATGAGAGCTGAGTCGCCTTCAACTATAAGCGAAAAAAAGGCATGGGTGAAGGAAATTCTGATGCCTTGAAGGAGGTCGTTTAGCTCATCCACGTTATTTCTTTCAAGCCCCAATTTTCCAAAGAAGATCCTAATTATTTGTCCTGTGTCTAATTTGAAAGCTCTGCCGAAACCTGCAAGGCCAGGATTTCCTTTGGAGGCTCCATCAAAATTGAGTTTGAAAAAGCTAGGGGGAGGAATGGACCAGGAGGTAGGGGAAGAAGGAAGGGGGTGACAAGGGTGTGAAACAGGGGTATCAAGTGGCAGCCGAGGGAGCCAAAAGTTGAGAATTGCTTGTTCATGTGAGTTGGCTTGATAATCCGAGTTTTGCCAATTGGATATTAAGGTAGTTTCCCTAATGCGTTGTTGGCATTGGATCCAAATCGTGTCAATTGAGTTGACTTTGTCTTCAAAGATCCTATGGTTTCGTTCTTTCCATATCCCCCAGAGTAAGAAGCCCGGGATGAGCTGCCAAATGCGATTGAGAATGGAGTTCTGAAACGGGTGAATGTGCCAATTTTTTATGGTGTCAGTAATACTGGTAGGGCATTGGTCAGTTCTTTTGCAAATGTTGGCAATGTTATTAGATAGAGAGATGGTGAAGGGGCATTGGTTTAGAAGGTGTTCCATGTTCTCCTCATGAGAATTGCATATCTTGCATTGCGAGGGTCCCATGAATCCTCTTTTGATAAGATTGTCCCAGGTGAGGATGCGTTTGTGAAGGAAAAGCTAGAGGAAGGTGGTGATTTTAGGCTAGGATTTGGTGTCCTAGATATTGGCCCAGCATGGATCGGGATCCTCAGTGGGGGTGTTGGAGAGATGGTACGTTTCTTTTGTGGAGAACATGCCTTTGGTTTTGTATCCCTAGTGTAGGATATCGAGGCCTAATCTGCGCCTGATACATCGTTGTTGCAATTCCTCCCATATTCCTTCGGAGTAGAGAGGTTGTTGTAGCGGATGCTAAGCATTGCTAGCCGACCAAGTTCTGAAGTCCTCATGTCCGATCAGTATCCATAAATCTTGTCCTTTGTTGTGCTGAGGGATGGAGAGAACCCCATGTCTGTCCTGTAGGTTGAAGATAGTTTCCAACAAGGGAAGTTGATTCCACGAGTCAATACAAAAGTTTTCTAGATTACCACTGTGTATTTCCCAAAAAAAATTCTATTGTACTAATGGTCGTTGAGCATTGGCCGTATTCCAGATGAGGGATCCTTTGATTTCCTCTGAAAACCTGATGAGTTGTTGCGTGGGCCAATGTGAAGCATATTTTTTGTTCCATAGCTACGCCCATTGACTATTGTTTCTAGTGATCCAATGCCACCAGATTTTCACGCTAAGAGTTGCATTGCTTTGTTCCGGGTCCCGTAGCTCGAGTCCCCCATTAGATTTGGTGTAGCAGACAGTGTCCCATTTGACCAGAGCCCAATGATGAGAGTTGTTGCCGCTATTCCAAAGGAAAGTACGTTGAAATGAGCGAATGGCTTTGAGGACCCATTTGGGGGCAGCCAGGACAGAGAAGAGGTAAAGAGGCATGGACTGAAGGATGGATTTAATGAGGACCAGGTCACTGGAAATCTTGAGGAAGAGGAGCATCCAGTGGGACAGACAAAGTTCCAATTTTGTGAGAAGGTCCCTCCATGAAGAGTGTTTGAGAGCAGATTCAATGAGCGGAGCTCCAAGATACTTCGAGGGTAGTGTGGCAATTTTGAAGCCTAAGATACGGGAGATGTTTCTTTGAGAGGGGGTGGGAGTGTTGAAGAAAAAGATTTCAGATTTTTCATTGTTGACAGTCATACCTAAGGCTTTGAAGAAAGTGGTGAGGATATGATTGAGGGTCTTGGCTTCCTGGACCGAAAGATGTCCCATTAGGAGGTTATCATCCACAAATTGTTGATGAGTGATAGGAGCATGGTTGTGCAGCAAGAGACCTTTGAGTGAGCCCATGCTTTTGGCATGATTGAGCATGCGTTCAAGTGCTTCAGACATAAATATGAAGATAAAGGGAGAAAGGGGGTCTTCCTGACGGATGTCGTGGGAGGGATTAAACGGTTTGGATGGGACACCATTCAGGATGATGGAGGAGAAGGTTGAGGAGATGAGATGAATGACCCAGTTGATCCAGGAATGATGGAAACCAAAGGCTGAAAAAAAAATTTCAATGAAGACCCAGTTAAGTTTGTCGAAAGCTTTGGAGAGATCTAGTTTGAGAAGCATGCCCGGATGTTTGGTAGTTTTGAGGGAATGTATAGCTTCATGTGCTAAGATGATGCCATCCAGTATTTTCCTTCCTTTGACATAGCCAGTTTGTTCCACTGAGATCAGAGAAGGTAGAAGGGGCTTAAGGTGGTTGGCAATAATTTTGGTGATGATTTTGTAAAGCACATTACAAAGTGCTATGGGTCGGAATTTGTTGGGGGTGGAGGGTTTGTTTTCTCTTGGAATGAGGGTGAGAAAAGTGGCATTGAGAGTTGGCCAAATTTTCTAAGTAGTGCATGATTCTTCTACCATTTCCCAGACATCAATCTTGAGCAGGTTTCAGCAGGAATGGAAGACGTTGACAATGAACCCGTCGGGGCCAAGGGCTTTGTCTTCCTTCATTTGCATCATCGATGTTTCCACTTCCTGAAGCGTAGTTGGCCTCATGAGTGTAAGATTATCCTCATTGGTTATTAGTTTTGGAATGTGAGCAGTGACCTCATGGATGGCTTGAGCTCTGTCCTGGTCATCCTCCGTAAGGATGTTTTCAAAGTAGGAAATAAGCTCGGTTTCCATGTCCTTGTGGTTTTCCATAGTGTGACCTCCAGCATTTTTTAAATTGTTGGTGCAATTATGCATGCAGTGTTGGATGGTGGACTTGTGAAAGAAGGAAGTGTTGTTCTTGCATTCTAGAAGCCATTTGATGCGGGCTTTCTGGTTCCAGTAGTTCTCCTCCTGTTTGGTTCTTTCAGCAATCTGTGATGAGAGTTATTGTTCCCTGACATTGGAAGCTTCTGTACGGCCAGAGGAGATGATTTACTGCTGTAATTGAGCCATCTCCTGTTCCAGGAGAGCCTTGTTGATGAAGATGTTCCCAAAGGGATCTCTGTCAAGGATAATTTTAGGGGCGAATTTTAGCCCATGGGCTATTTTTAGGGGTTTTTCTCCAAAAAAATATTCGCCATTTTGCATTTTTTGAAGCCCTATTTCGCCCAATTTTGATGGGGTAAAAAATTTTTACCCTAAAAATCGTCAAATTATTATATAAATGATATAAAATCCTTGCAAATTAAAATATTTTTTGAAAAATATCGCCAAACATATTATAGTTGGTGTTTTAAGAATTGGTAAGATTCACCAACATTTATACACTTTTAAATAACTATGGTTCCTTAAAACCATCCCTGATCTCTGTTCCACTTTTTAAGGTGGTGCTTGAGAAACTTTAGCTTGCTATGAATTCTGTGCATGATGGAAGTTCCCGTGACCTGGGTGTTCAACCACCAACCTGTTATCATCTTGTGAAAGTCAGGGTGAGTGAGCCAAAATTTCTCAAACCGAAAGGGTTTCCTTTTCGAAGTATCATCAATCTGCCAATTAAAAGAAATGGGCCAATGGTCAGAGCCTGCGGCAGGGAGGATGGAGGCTTGGACTTCGTTGTTCCTGAGCACAATGTGTTTTGAGATGAGGAAGCGATCAAGCCTACAGGAAATCTGCGTTGCTCCTCCCCTGTGATTGTTCCAAGTGTGGATGCCATTGTTATTTTGGAGATCTATCAGGTTGTTGCTTTCTATAAAGTCTTTGAAGTGCTTGTCTTCCTCAGAGAGGTTTCGTATTCCCCCTCTTTTCTCCTGAAGGGAGGTGATGAGGTTGAAGTCTCCTCCAAATATGTCAAAGTGATGAACCTGCTCCTGCATGAGCCATTACATATTGTTGAGAAAGTTAAGCTTGTGATCATGCCTTTGTGGTCCATAGACATTGGTAGTGCGGCCGTGGATGTTGGTACCAATGAGGTGGAAGGAGGCTGAGATGGTGTATCGGGTGACAAGGAAGTAGTCTAGAGTGATCACTGCAGGGTTCCATGAGAGGGAAAGACCTCCAGAGGCGCCAGAGGAGTCGACGATAGTGGACTGGCTACCTCGCCAGAGTATGGACATTAGGGAGTTAATGCTGGAATTATTGTTTTTGGTTTCTTGTATCATGAGGATAGTGGGACTTTCATGCTGTATATTTTTCTTTATCATTTTGTTCTTGCTGACACCGTTGATGTCTCTAATGTTCCAAGAAATGATCTTCATTGGTTACCTGGTTGATTGAGAGGAAAGAATTTAGTAAGCTGGGAATATTGCCCTGAATCAACTAGAAAGGTACCAAGCTTGACTATTCTTTGGAGGGCAGTTTTCCATCCTCTTTTTTTGCTTTCCTTGTTGCTCTTTTTGTAGTCTTTGGGGTTAGCGGCTATGATTCCTAGTTTATTATTGGCCTTCGCTTTGTGCAGAATATCTGTGAGCGTATCAATCTATTTAGGAGCTATATTTTGAGGATCATTATTCTTACAGGCATTTTCCAAGCTTTCCAGGTCTAGCTCTCCTATTTCAATGTCTCCCATTTCTTCATCCATTAGTACATCTTCCTCCTAAGATGATGGAAGGGGTTTATCGGGCTAAGCTTTTTCCTTATTTGGAAGGTTGGTTTTTCCATCAGGGATTTTGTCTTGGTGATTGTGATCAGTCTGGGAGTTGTCTTGGTGGGTTCACTTAGTGGATTTCGAGATATCAGGATCTTCTTGCACTGGATACTACATGAAGGAATCTAGGATTCCAAAGCTATTGCTAGTGGTCGGGTTGTAGGATTTACTAATTGTTGAGTTTTTTTGTCCTTGCCTGCGTTTTCCTGTAACTTTCTTAAATCCCTCCTCATCAGTGCTTGGGGTCTGATCTATGCTGATTTTGTTCTTGGGGAAGTCTCGGTATAGGTTCTCGTGCTCATGACATTTCCTGCATCTAAAAGGGATATGTTCGTAGTCTAGAGGCTGGACCCATTCAGTTTCCTCATGCGCTAGGATAATGGAGTCTGGTAGTTTTTTAGCTATATGCATGTAAACACAAATACGAGCATATGAGGTGTACCTTTCTTGTCGATTTAGGTCGGCCACTTTGACGAAGTCCCCCAGCGCATTTCCGATGTCCTTTAGGGTTTCCTCATCCCAATAGTCTTGGGGGAGGGAGTATAGCCTGACCCAGACCGGGGCCCAAGAAAAGTTTTCTGTGTCGGGGCTGAAGTGCTCCACCCAATTGCGGAGAAAGAGCCATACAAAGTTGAAGAAGTATGGACCCCCTTCCAAGACTCGATCTCTGTCCTCGAGTAGGGTAAAAATGATGGTGAAAAATCCTTTGGAACCAGGGTGGATGTCGAAGTGGGATTTGGGTTTCCACTTGACTGAAATCCACTAGAGCAGAGCTTTCTCGGTGGCCAGATTCCGATGAATTTTCCAATCAGTGCATAGGTCCTCATGTGCTCAATGCACGCATTGATTCTGGAGGGAGGTAGGTTTATTCTGGGTTTTTCAGCAGATAACCCAATGCATGTGTGTTTGCGGGCTTTGGCGTCTTCCTAGGTCTGCAGCACAGATTTCCCAGCAGGTTCAGCCTTGTCAGTTTGCAGGGAATCATAAGAGGGAGATTTTTATGTAGTGGGGGATGCGGCTAGAGCACCAAAGGTGCTAGCCGCAGGATGCTGGGGGGGAGGGTCTGACTCCCTCCCCAAAAGGGCCGTCATGGAGATGCAGGGAAGAGGGGAGAGGCGCAAAGGTGCAGGCGAGACAAAACGGAGGCGATGGCGAGCGCAAGAACCAGGGTAAGGGCTTGACCTAACCAGGGTGAGGGCGTGACCTCTTCATCTTCCAGTTCATGTGTCACTTAAGATTCTTTCATTATATTCCTTTACAATTTGTAATTCAGCTCTTAAATATTTTACAGTTTGAAGCAACTCATATGGTTGATTATTTAATTCCACGTATATGTTATCTGGATTATTATGATGGGATCCATCTTCTGCAAATGATTCTACTCCTTTCATTTCCTACAAAATACAAATTTATATTTCTGTATAGAAATAGTTTAAAACATTATCAATATTTTTGTTTTCTTGTTCGGTATGCGAGTTGAGCCAATATTTAGGCCCAATGTTTGGAAACTCGCTTTGATACCATATGTAACATCTCCAAATTTCATAAATAAATAAATAAAATGATTTAAAGGTCTAACAGCAAATACATAATGTAAACAATCCAATTTAACCCTTTCATCCTAATCTTTAACTTGCGCTTAGTGTTTTATTAATTGAACATAATCACTCAATTAAGACAAGTTTTACCTATACAACATATCATTAACCTGAGTTGGTTTCCATGTTGTATTTACTTATCAACGGTTAGAGTTGTTGTGACTTCCTTGTTATGTTTTAGATTACTTGTTAGCTCTATTAAATGCTAGGATAAGGGGTTTTATAGGTCTTACTTAGATTCTTGGATAATGCAAAACCTACTTAAACTTTTGCACGTGTTTTATGGAGGAGGATTGCCTCACTAGGGTAACCTCCAAAAGGTATAGACTAAGACATAAAAATGAAGGGCCCTAACTATACTATGCAAAACAACCATGTCACTAACCACAAATTCTAAGCTTACCTTGGAGAAAGTGTATGCATAATTTAATCATGGTGGTCTTAAAAAAAACGCAAAATTTTAGTACGATGTTGATTGAAACAATAGAGTTTGGGATAAAATCTAAAGGCAAGTGGAATTTAAGAAAATCCATGTGAAGGCTTATGACCTTCCAGCTGGAAAGCACTAAGCTTCCTCGAAAAACCCTGAGGGTTTAACTTGCCTCTGTATCATTTTACTTTGTCTATGCACATTGGAACTTCGCCTCTGCATTGTGTAATGAATGGTGAAAGAGCTGAGGCTCCTAGCCTTCTCCCGACCTGTGACACACCCAAACTATGTAATTGCACCAATAGTTGAATCGAGTTGGCTCTTTGGCCAACAACGTTTGTTTCTTTGTTGTTAGTTATATCACACTGTCTGCATGACCATCGTTTCCATCACCGACTCTGTAAGGGTAAGTCACCCCCAATTGTGTTAATGTTCTTCGTTGTTCTAGAATATATTTTTAAATATGTATTTGACCTATGCGTTGTTTTCGTGCAGGAGGTAGATGGGGTTGTTGTGTCGGATTTGAACCGGGTCTCCGGGGAGGTGGAACATGGTCCTACTAAGACCTAATACCCTACATCTCTTGCTCCTTGTGGCTCTGTGTCTAGGCCAACGTTCTCATGGGTTGGAGTCATTTACCCGTTCCTTCAGTCGAAGTGGTAAACCCTCCCGTGGTTCTGCCTTATGGAATTTTTTAGTTGGGTTTTCTATTAAACAGAAGTCTTCCTCAGACCGTGGTGTATGAGGGGAACTGTAATGCAATGTATTATTTAGTTTACTGTGGATTCGAGCTCCTATAGAGATTTGTAAACAAAATGTTTAAGGTTTGAATAGAACCATTTTCATCGGGGTTTATGATCCTACAACTTACTTCATTTTGTGATAGTTTTACTCTGGTTATATCATGTTGTACTTTGATTACATCTATGGTATTGTGATTTTATTATGATATTTTATAAATTGGGGCCGTGAGGCCATTGTATTTCTAAGTTTGTTAAAAATAGATTTTGTAGGTGGGTTGATGCACAATCATGGACTCCTTTAAAGACACTTTAGATGCCACATAATACTAAAAAAACCTGGAACCTATGACTTTAGGTGACACTTAGGGGTACTTCCCTAACCTATTTGAAGATGAAATAAAAAGACAAAATAAAGGTAATTGAATCAACTTTCATAATATATAACATTTATGCAGAAAAAATGTGTGTAAATGATTATAAAATTAATTTCCGTTAAATTGGGTTTTCAAATTTTCAGCACATCATAACATATATGTTTTTGTGGGTGCAACAATATATGAGGTAAATGATGTCAATTTTAGATAAAATCTTGTAGACATATAAAGGACATATGGGCCTAGTGCAACACTATTTATTCAAAATTTTCATGAATTTATTATTATTATTATTAATTATTGAAGCCAGAAAAGATTGAAATGAAAACGTTATGTGCGGGTGCAACACTTTAGGGGAAAAATTAATGAAATCCTTGGTTTCTATATATAAGATTGTAGATATCGCTCTCTTCTAGTGCACCATATAGTTTTATTGGCAAATGGTGAAGACAATCAAAAGTTATATAAAAAACAATCGATGTATCTATTTTCGAAAACTGACGCATTTCATCTAGAAAAATAATAATAAATAAATAAAACATACATTTTAAGGAAAAAATTACATATTCAGAATCGTAAGATCATACTCTACAATATTCTAAATTTTCATAAAAAATTATTTTGTGTGTCATATTAAAACACGCCATTGAAACTGAGTGTTAGTACTCAAAATATACCCAAGGTTGTGAAAGGTAATCTTAAGGTAACAACAAAAACCACTTTAGAAAGAAACTGGCTTTTCTTTCCGGAGAGGGATCTCTCGGATATAAATTTAACAAGGCCATATATTAGAGTCAACAATTTAAGTTATGCAGATGGTTGAAACAACACATATTGCCATTGGGCAATGGATTCAAAACAAATAAAGATAATGCAAAGCTTCATACACATAATTTCAACAAAGGCAGGATAATCATTTAGTTACAGTCATTCATTGATTTTCAGGTGATAAGAGAGAAACATGAACAATCCATCAATATAGAGCATCGCAGGATGAATTACACATCAACTCTAGAGGAAATATTTGTGAATATTTAAAACAATAGCCAGAGCATAACATGTATGAATTCTGAAACTATTAAACACTACGTTCAGATATGAAAGAGAACAAAATGGAAGGTAAAAACATAGAAAACAATCACATGGAAAGAATGCACAGAATGTAACATAAACGACACATGAATCTTTGAAGATCAACTAGCATTTAACTCTGTAATTTCATTCAAAAACCATAAGTTCTCAAAAACATCGGTCCAAGCTTATGGGTTCCAACACCCAATACATCAAATATATACAAAAATAGTTTCTTCCCAAGAAGATCAATAACCAATTAATCTATTAATCATAAGTTTTTGTAACCATATCCCTAATAACTAGGAATAATAATTACATGCTTTGATTCAAATAACAGATTGCTTGATTATAGAAAACTTAGTAAGTGCAAGGTATCCCAAACAAACAGCTTCACGAACTGCAACACCTGTCTTCATGAATGAAGTATGTACTTGGTCTTTCCAAATTTCTCCACAACCTTCCATTGTTCCAAATTTGGAGTGTCATATTCTGTCATCTCTCTTATTGACACCTCCAAATCAACATAATATTCATAAGACATGACAGGCAATCCTTTCTTGATAATTAAAAACCTATCCAATATCTCAAAGTCTTCCATTAATTTTTCCACAATGACCTTTCCTATTAACCCTTTGACTAAATCTTCAAATTTGGAATGATCCATGCGATTATGTACCAATAAGCTGTGATATTGCTCCTGGGAAAATAACCGTCCTTTGCCATCCCAAAAAGAAGGAAGACCATCATCCAATAGATCTTTAAAAGCAAGCTTGAAATCCTTTATTTGAGAAGACATTTTATTCGCCTTATCCTGCACCACTTTCATGAGTTGATGTTTATTTATAAACTTCTTTGCCCACAACACAATTTCTACTCTGTCTTTGATCCCAATGTCCTGTAAATTTTGATATGTTAAAGAATTTAAGAAATTCAAAGCATTGTGAGCAGTATTCAAAGGCTTCTTTTCCATAGTTTCATTGGCCAGTTTCAATCTTTGAGTAGCTAAATTGACTAGTGCACTTTCATCATCAATAAAATTTAAATAATGCCTGAACTTGGTGACTTCCACAAACAAAGTATCCCAAATCAAATGTTTATCTCCCTGTAAAGGAGCTTTTCCTGTATTTATTTCTTTTAATTAATTGAACTTTTTCTGTAATTGGCTTTTATCATTGCATGCTTTATTCTTCTCCTCAATGCTCTTAGCCAATTCTGATTTGATTTTTTTTATTTTCCTCTTTTAATTCTTTAATCTCCACCTCTTTCAAACTCACTTGAGACATAGCAACTAATAAATCATCTGCGAAAAAATCATTTAATGGTCTTTCAATATTAACAAAGGGTAAAACAATGTCAACAAAGGGTTGACTCACCAATTCTTCCATAACTTCTTTTTCATCATTTTGATCCTTTTTCAACTTTACAATCTGAGCCATCAATTCAGTTCTTTCTACTTCCCACTTGTTTTTCTCCTCCTGCAGCTTCAATGGTTTTCCTTTATAGTCCATCTTTTCCTGATAAATTTTCTCTTTTTTCTCCTGAAGTGTAAATAATTCTGAAGACTGAACATGTTCAGCATTAGGGACTTTAAGCTTCTTCTTCAATACTTGAATGGTATTGTCATTCTCCTCTAGAAGCTTTTTGGTCGCCTGCATATTACCCGGTTCGTTCCCCAAGCTTACAACATCTCCCTGCAACTTTTTAATTTGAATCAAATTTGCTTTATTTTCAACCTTTTCGTGCTTCAATTGAACCTCCAACTTATCTATAGGGGACTATAATTTAGTAATTTTCATAATTGCGTGTAACAAATTAGAGTAAATAACATCTCCGGTTTGTTTATGGAGTTGTATTTTATCAAGAACACTGATTTTGTCTAGATTCACCTCAATTTCTAACACTTTCTTGTCACTTACCATGACGAATTTCAGGGTATTCCTCTCTTCATCTCGAGTAGAAATCAATGAAGTATTTTGATTGATTAAATTTCTAACTCGAGGAAGCATATTCTTAGTTTCCTCTGATAATTGCATTTCTTTGTCAGCATAACTTGATATTGACTTTGTCTTGGATTTATAGCAGGAACTAGACTCTGTGTTACTTTCTTCTCTGAAGGAATACTGATGCATCTGTATAGACTTTTACTGGAACAAGACCATCTTCTTTAAATCTTCTGATAATATTTCTTCTGAAATAGTTTGATCATCTTGAGGGTGTGTTTTGATCTTTTTATGAGAAATATTTTCACCTACATCCATGCCATCAGTTTCAGAAAGACTCCTCTTATTCAAAATGCTAGAATTAACAGGCGTTTGAGCCACTGCAGTCAATTTGTTCCTCCTATCTTCATCAGCTTCTGAATGTTCTTCAAAATTAGCCAAATTTGCTATTTTATCTAAGCCTTCAACGGTCTGATGATCAAATGGTTTATTTTTGTTCAACTACTTCCTCTGAGAAATAATGTGATGTGGATCATAATTTACTTTTTGCTCCTGAAAATCCATAACTTCTAACAATTTCTCTATGAATAACAAGGCGCTTTTATTTTTAAAAATGAACGGACCAACTTTGAGAGGAAATTTAACATTGGAAGATTTTTTAAATGCCCCAAAATGTTCTTCTTCTGCATATAACCTCTGTCTCATAAACTCTAATGCGAATATTCTTGGAGTCAAAAAAGCGCCCGTATGGTTCTCCAATGAACCCATACACTCTAAGAATAGTAAATTCTTTATAAAAGAACCAACCTCCTATTTTGTCTTCTGAGGAAGACTGTAACATAAGTCTCATGTCTTTCAACACCCTTGGAAAGACATCATCAAAAAGTAACTTGTAAATCTCGGCCATGATTGTATTTACGAACTCAAACATGTTAATTTGTTTCAGGAGGTCCGGAGAGAACATGGTGGAAAAGAACTGCAACTCTGACACATTAGAACACAAAAGCATGTTCAGTAAATATGACTGATATCTAAAGAACCTGACTTTAGGAAATTTGACCAACTGGGTATGGATAACTTCAGCTAGATACTCATCAAGATTAAAACAATGGGTTGAATGGGATTCAGGGTCAATTGAACCTATACTTAGCAAGAAACCTAATATGACTTCATTAATATGAGTATCATCATCCAAACCCAAAATTTGAATGAGCAGTGACATGAACAACTGTACTTCCTCCTTGAAAATATTAACATTGTATGGTAAAAATAGACCTTCTAATGACTGAGCATCTTTCAGAATATTGGATAAAAACTGGCATCTGACTTCAGTTCTACAATTTTTATACATTTCAATTAAAATTTGTTCATTTAAATACTCACAGCTATCAGGGAAATTATCAGGCAGACTCAATATCCCGCGAACAGTTTTCGCGTCAACTTTACAAAGGATTTTTGACGTTGTATGGCTCATAATAACTCTTTCAGAGGAGGAGTAACTATTTGCACACCATTCGACAAATTCAAGAAAAGGTAGGGTTTGTTCAATAGAAAAATAATATAAGAAAGAACTGCAGACATTCAAAATATCATTCCCTTGTGAATTATACCGCCACAAATGCTCCTTTGAAACTAATACACTACCAACTGACAGAATAGGGTCACATACATTCCTTTCCCTATCAACAACAACCTCCTCTCTTTCATCCAAAACTCTGCACAATATTCATGAACCCTGCTCCTTCTCCGTAATAAACAATGGCGACAAGTCTTCAATCAAAGTCTCAGTGTTTCGAGGATTACCTGGTAACTGTGGATACGTAGAAGTTGACTTTCGAAAAAAGATGGTGCACTGTCCCTTCTTCTTCTCACCTGCAGCGTGCAAACGAAATGACTTTACCTAGGTCAACTCACTTTTTATACAATGGATTATTCCGGGGTCCTTAACAAGTTGTTTTTCCTTTACCGCTTTCCTCAACAGAACTCACCAAAAGTCACCACGTGGAAAGCGGTTTATATTCCGCTACCACTCATCCTTTTTAATTATCTCACAGCTTCGCACTCCGGAATAGATTATGACCGTTGATAAGATTTCATCTTTTGTCTAAACTGTTGGATCAAAATCTATTCTACGTAATCTTCCAGCATTTCTCATTTTTTCAAGCGTGCATCTTCACACCGTGGACTGCCTCATAATCGTAGATTTTATTTACTTTATTTCTTAGCCGTTGATCTTTCTGTCTTGTTAGCCACTTCCGCCTCTCCGTCAAAACTTCTCCCTTGCACAAATTTCCCCATCGGATCAATTGTCAACCGTAGATTTTCACACCCATAAATCTATACCTTTGAATTTTGCAATGAATTAACCATAATGCGCATTTTAATAAGGGACTCAAGACTACCAACCTTTACCAATTTTTATGTATCCCTTTATCATTTCTCGACCACAGTTCTTCCTCAATTATTCAACATAAGGGGTGTTAACATTGAGCATATTGATAGAGTTCTAAAAGACAGGCAATAACCCTGGTTTATTTGTCCTAGCCAATAGGTTCGGTAGTCTGAAACTATTTCCAAACATAATTCCAAGCCTTGTTCCCGTCGAGTTTTTAAATTTTTAAAACACGCATATGCGTTTTAGCATTATACATATCGCATATGCGATATAACGCATCTATGTTTTAGCTTTAGTTGCTTGGTACGAGAGTTAAAAAGAGCTAACCAAGTTAGTGGATAGGCTTTGGGACAAACCCCATCTAAGAAGAAAAGATCATGCTAATTATTGGCCCCTCCAAAGTGGTTTAGTGTGGCAAAAGGATGACGCTTACCCTAAAATTTGTGAATGGTTATGGATAATGAGGTCATATTATTGGAGGTTCAAGGCGCTTGTTCATGTTGCTTAAGACATAAAAGCTACCTTTTAGACTTAATGATTGAGTTTTATTTCCTAACCTTTCTCTAAGGCTTGAAACTCATATCTAGCTCTAAAATATTCCTAATTGTACCAAGACATACACTATGAAGATAAGGATTGCGAGATCATTTATGTTGTTTTGAAGCATTAATTTTGTCCGTGGACACAAAAAAGAATCTTTTAAGGCCTAAGGCCAAGGTGTCATCTCTCGACTATGTTGAGGCTCCACGATGTATACATTGTTCTCAAGAACTCATAATCATACTAATATTCCCACTTGGAGGCCAAATATCTTCTTAAGATGTGATTTTTTTTGTTCAGGGCATCATTCTTGGGGAAATATTCATATAACATTCATTTAGGGCCTATGGCTTAGGGTTTCTCCCACAACTATGTCCGAGATCTTTATATCCATACGTAGTGCTCAAAACATCCTATTATTTCTAATTACCCCACATGGCGGCTACATATATGCTCAAGAGGTCATGTGTGGTGGATCAAATTTCATTCTTAAAACTATATTCTAATAATTTCTCTTTATGGTACAAGGCCTAGGTTTCCTACCTTTACAATGTCCAAGACCCATGGATTCATATCTACTATCCAAAACCTTCTAACTGCATCCATGTCACCACTCGAAGGAAAGGGTAACTTCAAGAGGTCATGGCTGGTCATTTGAGGTGTTTTTCATGGTCATGGATTCCTAGAATATTTTTTTAGAGTCCAATCCCAATGTTTACTCCCCCAACAATGTCGAAGGCCACATGACCCATACCTAGTGCTTGTAAGTCATGTGAGGTGATTCGAGGTATCATTTTAGGCCTTGGATGGATATAATATTCCTTTATGGACTATGGCTTGGGTTTACTTTGTCAACCATGTGTAAGGCCTTGAGAACCATCTCTACTATTTAAAACCTCTCAATGGCATGATTATCCCCATTTTTTGGGTAGGGATACCATCAATAGGTCCTCCATGGTAGTTTGAAGTGTCCTTATTGAACTTCAATGACTAAGGGATTCATTTAGGGCCCAAGGCTTGGGTTTCATCCCATTTCCATGCATATGGCCTCAAGACCCATAACTGTTGAATAAAAAATCCCAATTTCTTGAATATCCCTAATATAAGGCCAAAGACCCCCTAGAGAGGTCATGTGTGGTGGCTTGATACATTATTCTTTCCTATGGATCCCTAGAAGCTTCCTTTAGTGTCTACCACCCGGGTTTCTTAATTGCTCAATCATGTCAAGGGTCTCTAAACCCATCCTTAGTGATTAAAACAATCTAATGGTGTCAATGCGGTCCACACACAAAGCTAAGAATGGCATTAAGAGGTAACATATGGTGGTTTAATGTTTTATTGGTGGTCCTAGATACCTAGAAGCTTCGTTTCGGGCCTAAAGTAGAGGTTTCATCCCTTGACAATGTATAAGACCCTAGGTCCCTCTCTCCCACTTATATTTAATCCCCTCCCACCAATCCCTTCCCTTTACATTTGTCCTCCCTCCAGTCCCCCCTCATATCTCTCCCTTACTCATCCCTCCCTTCCCCTTATATTTCTCCTACCTTCATCCCCCCCATATATGTCCCCTACCCATCCCCCCCTCCCATGATTCCCTCTACACCTTCCTCTCCATGCTTTGACTCCCCCCCTTCTTAACCAATGTAATGTTGGGCCATGAGCCACCCCATAGATCGTCTGGATGGAATATTGAGAGTCTAAATGGTATTATAATGGGATAAGGGTGCCATTATAGGGTTTTTGATGGGAGGGATGGATCTCTGGACATTGACTGTAGTCATGGAAGAGAAGACAATGAGTCCCTAAATCAACATACATGCCTTATAGATGGAATATTTGGCCTTTAGTGGGATATGGGTGTCATTATGAGGTTTTATGCACTAAGGATGTGTCTCAGGGTATTAACCATGGTAATGGGACAAAAGTGTAACAGAAACAATTCTTAAACCACTACACATGCCCTTTAAAGGGGATATTTAGCCTTAATATGGGATATATGTGCCATTAGATTATTTTATGCATTGAATATTGTTCTCGAGGCGTTGACCATGGTCATATAGGAACCATTATGAATATTTCCAGACAAGAGATAGTTCTAAAGACACTACCATGGTCCAAGGATAAATCCAATCTTCTACGGATTAAAGGATGTTTTGATGGTTCATGGACAAATCATAAGGTCCCGGACTATGACAAGCCCTATAAATGGAGTCTAAATGGGATAAGGGTGTCATTATAAGGTTTGGGACTTTGAGCAATGTCATGGAAGAAAAGGTATGGTCTTAGGACCTAAATGAAGCTTTTATGGCTTATGAGCTATAAATGAGTCATATAATTACCACACATGCCTGCTAGATGGGATATTTGGCCTCTAGGTTGGGTATGGGTTCCATTATGAGGTTATGTGCACCGAGGATAGGTTTGGAGGTCTTAACCATGGGTATGGGTTACATTATAAAGTTATCAAGTTTAAATATTTGATATTCACTAAATCGCATATGTGATTTAGTGATCACGTAATACAAATTGCCAGTTAAGTAAAAAGAAGTGTATGCATATCGCATATGCAATAAAAAGAACATGCGTTATATCGCATATGCGATATGTGTTTTATAAAAAATGTTGGGTTGCAGGCTATGGGCCAGGCATACTGTAGTAAAAGACAAAATTCTTTTGAACCCGCGCACAAAGAATTGTTCAACCTGCAATTTAATCATTTCTTACAAAAATCCATAGGTTTTGTACAAGTTTGGGTGGATTTCAATGGGGAATGTACGTAATAGAGGTAGGAAGTCAGCGAGGAAGGTCCTTACGCTGGAAGAAGCTGAAAATAAAAAAGAAAATATGAGGGAAGATTCAAGAAATTGTCAGCATTCATTGGACATTAGAGGAAATTTCAACTCAAAATGGGCCTTTTAACTTTTATTAAAATTCCATGTCATCATGTGCTAGCCAAGGAAATTGCTTTAAATTTGAAATACCGTATAGGTCTTAAACACTTTTTTAATATAAATTTGGGGATAGGTATCATGAAAAACTACTTTTTTGTTTGTATTTTTAACATATCTCCCTGTGTTTTTACTCAAATTTCGATCGGGAGAGCTCGTTGGATGCGGAATTAAATTCTTCATCTAACGAGTACCCACTTGGCATACTTTTGATGGACCCCGCTACCACAAAAACAAGACATACCTGAAAAAACATAATGATGACATCATCATTTCATTTTTTTAGGTATTTCTTGTTTTTGGGGTAGTGGGGTCCGTCAAAAGTATGCTGAGTGGGTACTCGGTGGATGCGGAATTTAATTCCGCATCCAACGAGCTCTCCCGATCGAAATTTGAGTAAAAACACAGGGAGATATGTCAAAAATACAAACAAAAAAGTAGTTTTTTAATTTTCTTCCTCCAAAATTAATAAATATTATTTTATTATTTTAACTATTATTTTATTGCCTCATTTTATGAGGCCCATTTTGAGTTGAAATTTCCTCTAATGTGAGAAAATACTTCCCATTCCCGCTCAACAGATACCTGACATATAGGCCGAGGAAGATAATGCAACATTAAAGGAAGATGGTTATAGGGGAGATGATATTATTGGTCCATTATTAAGCAGACAATTTTCTAAAGAGCTCAATCATTATGTTCCTCATGATACAAATGTGACTCCGCAACAACCATGTGAGGTGGTTCAATCTCCTAATTGAAGTTGTCAACCTGTAGTGGATGTAAACGTCACTCCAACATTTCAAACAACAAGAAATATCGCATCAAAACGAAAGAGAAATCCTAAATGCATACAAGTGGACAAGAGCGATTTTACTTCCATGGAAGGTAAGGTGGTTAAACGCACTATCATTCATCATTGTTCTCAAATAATGAAACAAAATTTTGATAAAAAGTCCAAAGTCGGTAAATGCCAATTGTTTTAAGCATTGCTTAAATCTAGAAATATGGAAACCGTTAGAAGAAAGCGAAGCTTAAGAACATTGAAGAATATCAAATCAAGTAATCACATTGTTAAATCTCTTGCTATTGGATTCACATCAATTGCTAAAAAAACTCGTTCATAGGACTGTAATGTGGCTCGCCGCGTATTGGATGAATCAATTGTATGTAGATCCACAAGACAACGTCCTTTACTTAAATGCACATCACAAATTGTGCCTTTACATCCAAATACACTTAAAAAATATTCAGTAAGAAGAGATAGGCTTGATGTAGAGGGACAAATGGAAACATTATGGGCATTTAGCAGTACGTTTCCCCGCAAAGACATGCAGTTAGTCGAAGCTGTGAAGGAACTAGTGCACACTTTTTGGCACGATAACACTAGGCCTTCTTCTAACACAAAGGATGTGTTAAAACACTGTAGCGGTTCTATGAACAATGAACCTCATGTTAAACATTTTCTTGACATGACACAAACTCAATTGTTCGAGATGTCTAAAGTTTCCCACGTAGAGTTAAGGCTCGGGAAAAGATCTTTTGAAAAATGCAAGCTTTGGTATGTTAGAATCAATACCATCCGAAACACTTGTTGTTGTAGATACCACATAGAGTTTGATCTATATTATCATACATTTGCACATATACATCATTTTTTGCATCCTAACCATGTGCAGGAATGCTCAAGTAAAATATTGCCAATGTCATCTAGAGAGATTTCATCCATAGCTTAATATGTTCGAGCCAAGATGGGCATACACATTACTTAAAACAATGTGTATAGGGTTCTTGCAACAATTGTGGTGGGATATCATTATGGTCTGATTACATCCATGAGAGTGAAGATCAAGCATTGAGAATGCAATTGTTGAGAAGTAGAACTATCGGTACATATCAACTACATGATGGGAAAGAAATAAGGAAGATTAAATTGGTGACTTCACAGGTGACAATGTACACGAATAATATTCATTTAACTGAGTGTATATTGTTTATGTTGTTTTATAACATTGTTAAATGTTGACATATTAATATTCAAGTAAATATTTTTTATGTTGTTTTATAACACTATTTATTTTTTTACACCAAGTTCAAGTATGTGATTTTATTTCAGAGTTTCTCGAAAGATACAACAGTACATTCAACATGTCGTTATGGCACGGTGGCAAGATGAGAAATTAAGAATATGTCGGGACACCTTCCCTCTCAGAACAATACTATCAGTGGTTGACTTTGCGTAAAATTACACCCCACAACCACAAAATGAAATACAAAATCAATACTATCACTCAGAGCAGGTGATCATAATGGTCCATATCATGTATTGACATGGGCTTGATAGAAATGAAGAGAAACGTGTGATACTGAAAGAAATTCACTTCTACATAAGTGACGACCGGACCCATGACATCCATTATGTGCAGCATTGCTGTAAACTATTCTATGATCATGTGATAGTTATGGATATACCATTTTATCGTCATTTGATTTGGTCAGATGGTTGTGATGGACAGTTCAAGAATGCATGTGTATTTCAATGGTTGTGTTTGTTGCACATAAAATACAAGGTGCCATATATATGGAACTACTTTGAAACTGGTCATGGAAAAGGAGAGCATGATGGTGCTGGTGCATACATAAAAACTTCTCTTCAAAGGGAAGAGATAAATTTTAAAGGTTCTTGCCTTCGAGATGCTCCATCTATAGTGAAATGGTGTGCATCTTTAATTGGAGAGTAAGAAACAAGGAAACACCTAGTGCAGAGAATATTCCTGGGAGGTGATAAATGTGGACCGATCCAAAACACATCGGGTGAACATAGTGCATGGAACTTGACAGTTTCATTCAATTAGAAGCTCAGACAACTCGACCCTACAAATTTGGACAAGATTGAAGCCTTGCTTTTGCAAAACATGGGATGATTGTGAGTATACAAATACAGTTGATAGACCATCGGATCGAGTGACACTTGGCATCGATATCAAGGGGGTTAATGAAATAGCCCATTTGGAAGATGATCAGGCACATATTTCTATAGACTATGATCACATATCGGATCTCATACAAGCAAGTACAAAAAAGTAAATTAGTAGTACCTAAATTAGAAATGTAATTTATGTTACATGCAAGACCTTATTTAAAAAATGTATTGTTAACTCGACCTATTTCCTTTCACAGGTCAAATATATGGAGTGGTTTTCCCAAAAAATAATGAATGGGGTTCTGACTATTGTTTGGCACATTGCTTAGAGGGGAAACAAACCATTCTTGAACCTGTTACAGATGATGAAAATATTGAATTCCCAACTAGCTCGATGGTTATAAAAGGGGAGTACTTGACACTAATAGCACAACATAAAAGGAAGGGTGGATATGTATATCATGATTATAGACTAGGATCTATTGTATACCATTTCACCAACCTGGTAGTAGGTATAAACATCAAGCTGCGCACACTTTCAAACAAAAATAGGTCACATGTACGATACTTGCTACCTCATCTAAAGCACGAAATATTGATGGACACCATCGAAAGCAGAGATGATCCAGATGGCCTACTCAAGTGAGTGCATTGTCAAGTGTGTTATTTAAACTTTAAAGTGCGTTTTGAAGCACAATTTCAATTATTTAGCCTTAGTTTATTCCCAACATAATAAACCTGTGATTGACGGATTCCATTCACATACATAATACTATTCAGAGGATACTGGACACTATAAATATGATCCTGCAACCTTAGGTGAGTTATCTATAAATCATGTTTGCACATTTTCATTGGGTTCTATTTATTTTCTTATGAGAGTACTAATGTTTAGCCTTTCGTGTGCCCAAGATACAAACACGATCTATGGCAGACACCAAGAATAACTCGGTGTCTTTAGACACCAACAAATAGAAATCAGAAAATAGCATGCTATCGAATTGTTGTAATTTACTTTTTTTGATGTTTTTTATATTAATGTACATTTAATTACATTGATGGGTCCACCCTTTCAACTATGCATTGGTGGGTCAACTCTTCAAAACCCCCGACCGTGCCTGTGTTGGTATGGTTCCCATATTGGCATTGTCCATATAGACTTGCAGGAGCCAACATCATGCAATTTTGCTCCTCCGTTTGGTTTTCGCTCCCAGACTAAAAGTCACCAAGTGTCCATGAACCACATCTTCATGCGACTTTCAAGTCAACATAACTCATCAACCGGAGGTCGTATCGACAAACCGTCGACTCCGTTGGTCTCCTAGAATGTGATTACCATTGGTGGCCCTCTCCTTTGTGTTTTCATGGCCCATCCACTTCATTGTGCATTGATTTCGTAAACTAGGGTTTTGCTCAGTTTCCTTCAATGCAACTCCAGCATTGGTGGGTCAACTATGCAAAAACCTTGACCGTGCCTGTGTTGGTAGGGTTCCTATATTGGTCTTTCCCATATAGACTTCGAGGAGCCAACGGCATGCAATTTTACTTCTCGATTTGATTTTTCACTCCCGAACCGAAAGTCACCAAGTGTCCTTGAACGACATTTTCATGTGACTTTCAACTCGACATAAATCATAAACTTGAGGTCGAATCAAAGAACCGTCCACTTCGTTGGTCTCCTCACATGTGATTACCTCTAGGTGGCCCTCTCCCTCATATTTTCATGTCCAAGTGACTTCATTGTGCATTGATTTCGTAAACTAGGGTTTTGCTCAGTTTCTTTCAATGCAACTCTTTCATTAGTGGGTCAACTCTGCAAAACCCTCGGCTGTGCCTATGTGGGTAGGGTTCCCATATAGACTTGCAGGAGCCAACGGCATGCAATTTTGTTCCTCTGTTTGGTTTTTCACTCTTGGATCGAAAGTCACAAAGTGTCCTTGAACGACATTTTCATGCAACTTTCAACTCGACATAACTCGGAAAGTTGAGGTCGGATCGAATAATAGTCGACTCCGTTTGTGTCCTCGCATGCGATTACTTCTAGGTGGCCCTCTCCCTCGTGTGTGCATGGCCCAGTGACTTCATTGTGCATTGATTTCGTAAACTAGGTTTTTTCTTAGTTTCCTTCAATGCAACCATTGCATTGGTGGGTCAACTCTGCAAAACCCTTGAACGTGCCTGTTTTTGTATGGTTCCCATATTGGCCTTTCCCATAAACACTTGTAGGATCCAACAACATGTAATTTTGTTGCTCCATTTGGTTTTTCGCTCCGAGATCGAAAGTCACAAAGTGTCCCTAAACAACATTTTCATGCAACTTTCAACTCGACATAACTCAAAAACCTGAGGTCAGATCAAAAAACCGTTGTTTCCGTTGGTCTCCTCGCATGCAATTACCTCTAGGTGGCCCTCTCCCTCGCGTTTTCATGGCCCAATGACTTCATTGTGCATTGATTTCGTAAAATAGGGTTTTGTTTAGTTTCCTTTAATGCAACTCTTGCATTGGTGGGTCAACTCTGCAAAACCCTTGACCGTGCCAGTGTTGGTAGGGTTCCCATATCAGCCTTGCCCATACGGACTTAAAGGAGCCAATGACATGCAATTTTGCTACTCCATTTGGTTTTTCGCTCCAAACCGAAAGTCACCAAGTGTCCCTGAATGACATTTTCATGCGACTTTCAACTCGACATAACTCGGAAACTTGAGGTCGAATCGAAGAACCGTCAACTCCGTTGGTCTCCTCGCATACGATTACCTCTCGGTGTCTCTCTCTCTCGTGTTTTCATGGACCAGTGACTTCATTGTGCATTCATTTTGTAAACTAGGGTTTTGCTCAGGTTTCTTCAATGCAACTCTTGCATTGGTGGGTCAACTTTGCAAAACCCTCCACTGTTCATGTGTTGGTAGGGTTCCCATATCGTCCTAGAGATCACAGGCTATATTATTGTTGTACTAAAGTATAAGCCAAAAAGCAACATAATAAAACTAGGGCTCACAAATTGAGACATGGAACTACAAACTAGGGTTTTATGAACTCTTTAGGTTTGAAACCAAAAGGCCATATAACTAGGGTTTCATAAACTAGAAATTGCATGCTATAACTAGGGTTGACAAGTTATGAGATGGAACTAGGGTTTTACCATTGATTATTCTACTTTGGTTGCGCCACATTAAAAATGTTATAGACTGCTGACGATCGAAAGACGAACATCGAGGCTGGCATATATTTCACGGTGAGCACTGAGCATGAGTTGTTTGTCAAGAAGTGCATGAGGCCTTACGAGATCGATATTCTCATCGTCAACGTATTCTCATCGTCAACGTCTCCACTTTCGGTCCGCAAACATTGCTATCAACCTGAATCGTGAATCACTACAAAATAAAAGAGAATGTCAAGACCCTCAATCTCTCCGGCATGGGCTGTAGCGCCAACGTAATAGTCATGGACATGGGCAAGGACTTCTTCAAAATCTACCCTCACTCCTATGCTCTTGTTGTCGGAACTAAGAACAGAATGGTCAACGCCAATTATGGAGGCAGCGATAATGTTCATGAATTGCCTCTTCAGGGTCGGGGAAAATGTCACGCTTCTATCGAACAAAAGCCAAAGACACAGCCCGAGAAAATATGAAACTCTTGCACCGTTGCACGTCGTGAGGACAAATATCGCGGCAGATGACGAGGCCTGCAACTGCATTATGTTGAGAGAAGACGACGATGGTTTCTCGTAGACGTCGCGGGAAGTGTTGTGAATAAAAACATGAATGCCGACCTTGGGCCCTAAAGTTATCCCGGTAACGGAGCTGATATACTACGCATACAATCATTTATGCATCAAAGCTCTCAAAAGGAATTTAAAATCCTACATCCCCATCTTTCGACTCGCATTCAACCATTTCTGCATCCATCCGGGTGGGCGAGTTGTGATCAATGAGGTGGGGAAGAGCCTGTGAGTCTGGATACCTCTAGACAACTTCGTTCTTGGAGTCTCTTCTTTCCTTCTATACATTTAGCCATGAATTTTAATAAAAGAAGGGCATATGAATTTTTCCTTTGGGGTGAAATTTAATAATGATGTGTCTCTACTAGTAGTTGTTAAGTTTTTGAAGCATACTCCAGATATTTTTTTCCATGATCATCTAGAAGGATGAAGCTAATACATTTCTATGGGCGGTGTCGAACTTGGTATAAATATTAAATAAAATTGGATTTTGAGCTTCATAGAGAATAATAACAATAAAAAATAGATTAAAATCAAGTGATATCGTATCCACTATTTGTTAACCGGTAAGGGCATTTATCCATTCCCCTATTTTCTACAAGAAGTTAAGTATTTCTCATTAGGTTCCCAATTGTCCATGGTTTTGAGGCCAAGATGAAGGTAAGCTATGCTGATAAAGATGAGTAAACTTATCCTTAGAAGCCTTACTTTCCTAGTCCATTACATCACATTTATTTAGAGTTTCTTGTATTAAATTATTCTTATTGTTTACTCAATCAAAATTCATTATCATATTTATTTTATCAATGAATATAAGGGAAATTAAATCTTGTTGCAACATGCCATTGAGAAATTTAATCACCTAATCCACAATCTTGGATTTCTAGGACATTTCCTGCCATATTTTGTTGACATCTATTTGCACGTACTACAATAAGCTTTGAATTCGCTAGAAGGACTCAAAATGGGGTATGAAATGATTCATCTGGTGATACATCTTGTCCCAAGATACATATCTCATTGGAATTATGAATTTTCTTCCTAATACGTACTTTGAAACATCTTTCAATGAATTCTTTCAAAATATAATCTTTAGTTCTTCATGTACTATTTGTTGGGATTATTATTAATCCTCCCTTTGACCACATAGTCTATTTTTCCATTGTCCTAGCTTATGAGGTCTTCATCACTCCACTAGTGCATGTCGGACACACCTAGGAGACACATTCCACTTATTGCACATGTCTACGTGTGTTTAGGTGCCCCAGGTACCAATCCATATAATTTAGGAACCCACTCTAAGTGCCACCAGCAGTCTCCAGTAGTTGACTCTAGTAGATATTCAATTAAGGTCAATTATGTTTTGATTCCCATCATATAGCTCACTATTAGTCATTCTGGCATCAATTTCCATTATTCGGGGGAAGTAGCGCACATTTTCTCACCTTCCTGCATCAGTTAACTGGTTGTGAACTGTTTTAGTGATCCGGAGTTGCATTAGTGAGCTCTAGTGGTGATTTTTCCACACTAAGTTAGCTCCAGAGTAAGTCCAAGTTGGTAGATTCAAATCCTATCTCAAGTATTTGAATTATCTTATATGTATTAACATTGTATTACGTAATTGTATACTAATTAATTGATATATGATTATTATTCCAATTATTGGTCTCATGAGTGTTGAATTGCCATGAATTATTGATCTGAGTTACTCAATTGCTTCTCTCTCATACAATCTTCTTCATCATTTGAATTCATGCAGGCCTAAATATCTTACGCTTTATTGAATTTAACATGGTATCAAAGATGGTATCCAGACCAACAACAAACCTCAGAAGCTTCCATTAATACACCAAAAACAATTGGGTTCCACATAAATCTTGGATTTATTGTCTTGCTCCCTATGGATTCTGTCCAGAGAAGTCTATCCATGTGTGATGCACCCAAAGAAATTGCACATGTCGAAGTGGAGAGTGTTTAAACTAATTTGATTCGAATTGAAGAGTTATTGTAGTTATTTGAATATTTCTTGAATAATTTGTTGTTCTTGAAGATGTGAAATGGATTATTCAGTAGCTCTGAATCCCAAAATCCTCACACCGTTCAGTTACCTTGATTAGAGGGATGACATGCAGAGTACCTTGCAACAAGGGTTTGTATGGGGTCACCATGGGAAGAGAAGTCGAACCCCAACAATATCTTGTAAAATCTAAGTATCTAGATAAGCTTGATGAATATTTTGGATTCATTCCCATCCACATCTCCAGGGATTTGTTGTTCCATCTTGATGGACTCAAGACTCCAAAAGAAGTATGGGATAAGCTCGAATCCTTATTTGGAAAATAGGATGAGCTGAGGGGACATATCCTAGAGAATGAGTTGGTAGCACTACAACCCAATAACTTTGAAACTATACAATTTTTTTTATCAAGATTCAAATCATTGGTCATTCAATGTAAGCAATGTGGGATTGAGAAGAAGGATGAGCAATTGGTGCTCTACATACTGAGCAAACTTGGCCCAAAATTCTCAGTGTTTGTATCTACCTTTAATTCTAGGAGACTGAATACTCCTTATTGGAAAATTCCATCCCTTGATGCCTTCACAGAGTCTCTAATAAAGGAACAATACAATATGATATAGATGGGATCTCTCAGAGCCTATCCAAATCAATATCTCTTAGATGGAGAGACAAGGAATGCACAAAGAAGGAGGAAGAAAAAAGGAAAATAGAAAATGAACAATGAATTTGAACCTAAAGAAGAGTTTGATCCATCAAATGAATCCTCAAGCTCTAGGAAGGACAAACATCAAAGGACTCACAAGGGAAAATGCTCCTCCTGTAAGAAAGGAAACCATATAGAGAAATATTGTATGAAGAAGACCATAGATCAAATGACAAAACTCCTTGAGCAACATAAGATTTCCCTCCTTGAAGGAGCAAGGAAGGCTAAATCTGGAGGAAAGACTGAAGATCATGATGAGAGATGCTATGCACTGAAGGCTAGTTGTTCAAAATCACATGCCTTCCTCATTGATTCAGAAGCCTCCAATCATATGGTGCATCTGGAAAATTTATTCTCGTCATCACAACTTACGAATGGTCTGAGTTTTCACATGGGTGATGACACTCAAATTCGAGCTAAAGGAAAGGGTTCAATCAAGTTAAAGTATGGAGTGTTCAAAAATGTACTCTATGTTCCCTCCTTAGCTGCAAATTTTTTATCTATATACCAGGTGACTCATACATGCTCACCAAAGTGAGTTGTATTTGGTCCTGACTGAGTGGAGATGTCAGATATAACAACCAAGAATCTTATAATCAAAGGTGTTGCAAACCATGCCTCCAAGGCATATGAATTCTCACACTTTCTTCCATACTCAAATCTAGTTCCATTTGAAAGGGAAGACAAAACCATTCTACCTAAACCTTTTGCACATGATAATGTTTCCATTAGTGTTTTAGATCTAGAATCCAAAGCATAGGACACAGTTGAATCAGTTTATTAAATTGAAGATAAAGTTCAAAGTGATCCATATCCATATCGAGTCCCTACTCCCAATCCTAGGCCTAAGTGGGCTCAAAAGGTTATTGGGGCATATGGGAACATGGCTGGCGAGTCATCTAACATGAGGAGAACATGATACCAGTTTAAAAAAGAAAGCCTCGTGTTATGTTAAGCAAATTCCCTTCATCCAGAGAGGTTCAACAAGCTCCCACAAAGATGCTACATGATGGTAAGATATGATCAACAATTCTACTGATTGAAGAACAAATTGGATCATGTCACTCTTCCTCCAGAAAGAAGAGACAAATGAAGCATGTATTCTCCTATCTATCATCGAATTAGAATAATATGTAAAATTTCACATGCATAGTCCCAGGAACCCAGTGCACACAAGAACCATCACATTGCATTACTGCTTCCCATTAATACAAATTGCAGAAATATTTTCACACGTTTTTACTCAAGAAGATTTTTTTTCTCTTAGTATGAAAGCTTGCTTCTAGTTTTTCTACTTTTTTTTTTGGGGTGGGGGGGGGGGTTGGGGAGTTCCCATGAGTTTTTCCCCATTTCCTCGATTTTGTTAAGCAACTATTATTTTTGAATTTATATTGTATGGGTGACCTTTAGTATTAATTTCTAGGTCCTAGGTTGTCGAAAGTCAGGATTAAAGGGGGGTGTTTGGATTATTATTAATCCTCTATTTGACCACATAGTTTATTTTTCCATTTTCCTATCTTAGAAGGTCTTCATCACTCCACTAGTGCATGGGGAACACACCTAGGACACACCTTCCACTTATTGCAACTATCTGCATGAGTTTAGGTGCCCCAAGGACCAATCCCTATAATTTAGATGGAACCCAGTCTGAGTGTCACCCATAGTATCCAGTAGTTTACTATAGTGTGTATTCAATTAAGTCCATTTATGCTCAAATTCCCATCAGTTAGATCACTCTCTATCATCCTAGAGCCAATTTCCATGATTTAGGGAAGTAGAGCGCATTTCTTCACGTACCCTCATCAGTTAACTGGTTGTGAAATGTTTTAATGATCCAGAGTTACATTAGTGAGCTCTAGTGGTGCTTTTCCCACAATGAATTAGCTCTGGGGTCAGTCCATGTTGGTAGATTCAAATCCTATATTAGGTATTTGAATTCTCCTAATAGTATTACCATTGTATTACTTAATTATATATTGATTAATGGATATATGATTTTTATTCCAATTTTTGGTCTCATGAGTGTTAATTTACCATGAATTATTAATCTAAGTTACTGAATTGCATCCCTCTCTTCTACAATATTTTTCATCATTTGAATTCATGAAAGCCTTAAGATCATATGCTTCATTGAATTTAACACTATTTGATCTCACATATTTTTTATTGTCAACTTCTTTTGTTCCACAATAACATTCAAACTAACTCCTTTTTCTTTCCCAATTCTATATTATATATCATTCTTGAACTTTATAAATTAGATCTAAAATGCTACCTTTAAAATAAGACATTCATTTATCTACATCGCTTAAGGATTTCTTCCTTACATGTTAAGTCTACAAATTTATCATAAAGAAGGTTTTTTCAACTATCACTTTCTATAATATGTAAATTTCAACAAAACTATCTTCTTCAATCACATTTTCCTCACTATAAAAAGTGTGGACTCTAAAACCAAGCGTATAAATTTGTTTCTTCAATTTGAAATCCTCAACAACCTAGAACTTTCTCTAGAAAAAACTACGTCCTTGGTTTGTTCATGATCCCTTTAAGGATATTCAATGTTGACTTTACAACTCTAATTTTTAAAGCTTTTTCCTTCTTTAAAATTAGTTTTCATATCAAAAATATAATTATATGAAATTGTTTATATTTTTTTATTTTTTTAAATATATTTACTTGCTCCCATTTCAATTTAATTCGAAATGTGCCATCCTAAAGGTCATTGTATTTATAAATCTCAAGAGCAAGTTGAAGTTAATTTGGAACTTCATCATTAACATTGGTGCTCAAGAACCACAGTTAGTTTGAAACTTTATTTATATTTTCTATGTATATTTTGTATAAAAAATTGCACTATTAGAGCTTCTTGATCTTGCAATTTAGACATCTTTAAATATGAATTACTTTGTGAACTCATTGTTTGAGCTTCTTCATCTTGCATTTTAGGCATTTTGAAATATGGCTTATTTTGCAGAACACATTGTCTATTTGAGCTTCTTGATATTGCAATTTAGGCATCTTAAAATATGTTTTATTTTGATCTTTCAATTTAGGTTAGCTTATTTAAATTAATAATTCTTACTTATTAGCTTAATTATTCAACTAACGCTTTCTATAATATGTAAATTTCAACAAAACTATCTTCTTTAATCACATTTTCCCCACTATAAAAAGTGTGGACTCTATAACCAAGCATATAAATTTGTTTCTTCAATTTGAAATCCTCAACAACCTAGAACTCTTTCTCTAAAAAAAAATTAAGTCCTTGATTTGTACATGATCCCTTTAAGGATATTCAATGTTGACTTTACAACTCTAATTTTTAAAGTTTTTTCCTTCTTTAAAATTAGTTTTCATATCAAAAATATAATTATATGAAATTGTTTATATTTTTATATTTTTTAAAATATATTTACTTGCTTCCCATTATAATGCTTTCAATTTAATTCGAAATGTGTCATCCTTAAGATTAGTTTTCATAACAAAATTATAATTATATAAAATTGTTTATATTTTTTTATTTTTTAAAATATATTTACTTGCTCCCATTATAATTCTTTCAATTTAATTCGAAATGTGCCATCCTAAAGGTCATTGTATTTATAAATCTCAAGAGCAAGTTGAAGTTAATTTGGAACTTCATCATTATCATTGGTGCTCAAGAACCACAGTTAGTTTGGAACTTTATTATAAACATTGGTGCTCTATTAGTTTGTTTTTGAAAATGCTCTTTATAATTAGAGAGACTTCGTTATCATCTTTTTTTTTTTAATCTTCTTGTAATATATTATTTCTATATTATCTATGTATATTTTGTATAATACATTGCACTATTAGAGCTTCTTGATCTTGCAATTTAGGTATCTTTAAATCTGAATTACTTTGTGAACACATTATACTATTTGAGCTTCTTCATCTTGGCATTTTGAAATTATTTTGCAAAACACATTGTTTATTTGAGCTTCTTGATATTGCAATTTAGGCATCTTGAAATATGTCTTATTTTGATCTTTCAATTTAGGTTAGCTTATTTAAATTAATAATTCTTACTTGCTACCTTAATTATTCTTATTTTCTTTTATTTTTTTCTCAACTTATTCTACTTTCTTTTGTTTTTTTTTAAACTGGATCCATTTTTCTAATATATAGAGATTAGTTTTCTATAACTTATATATTGAATTTTTTTACATATAATAATATGTATAAAGTTTAAAAGTTTGATTTTTAGCTTTTATTTTTTCATAAATTAAATATTTTATCTATAATAATTACTCTTCTACTCTATGAATTTTTCTAATATATAGAAATTAGTCTCCTATTGAATTTATATATGGAATATTTTTACATATGATAATCTCTGCATGTTCTTATTAGTTTTCTTGATATATAGAAGTTATTCTTCTATTTAAATTTAAATAGAAATTAGCCTTCTATTGAATTTATATATTATAATATTTATTGAATATATATGAATTATTTTATATATGATAATATATGTCTACATGTTGGGCCTAGGGAAAGGAAGGCATAAATCACTTAGAATTATTCCTAAGTATGGAGAAGAGCTAAAGAAGAAGAGAAAGGAACTGCGACAGAAGCAATGAAAGGAAGGAAGAAGAAGGAAGATGCACGCTAGAAGAGGAAGTTACGCCATAAGGAGTGCGACAAGGGAAGATGCGATGGAATAATAGTATCAGAAGGCGTGCAAGTGTAATAATGGTTGGAAAATGAAAGTAAGGCCTAATAGTTAGAAAGTGACAAGCCATAAAGATCGTGGGTACTAGTTCGGCTAGAATCGGTGGAAACCACACGTATGAAGGTATCTTTGTAATTCAGGCCATTAGTGCCTCCCATTAGGTGTTACTGGAACATGAAAGACAGAATGTTGGCTAAGTATAGCAAGTCGGTTGAGAAAGCGACAGTAAAAGAGTCTGTAACGAGTCTGTAAAAGATTCTATAAAAGAAGGAACCCAAGTTGTATGCGGGTCAGCTTCTCTGTTGTTATATCTGAATTGTTAGACTGTTAGTTTCCATGTATTTTGTTGTATGTTAGTGTTGTTGAGTGCGTATGAGTTGAATAATTTGCAGTTGAGTGCGCAAAAATATAAGAGAGGTTGAGTCGATCCAGGCTGTGTGCGGATCATTAGTAAAGATGATTAGAAAGAAAGCAGAGAGAAGATCAAATATCATGAGATGAAGAAAGAGTCTATAAATATAAATAAGAAGATCTAGAACAAAGTCTGCAACTTAGTGCACCTTTGTGGATTTTTCCTAGTTGGGCTTCCATGTTATATTATGTGTATATTTGTGAATGTTGAATGTGTTTGAGTTACTTGTGTAAATTTTTTATTGAATGGATGATTTTAGATTTTCTTACAAATAAATAGATGTATATCAGTCGCATTGTATCAGTTGAATATGATTATGCTGCATAAAGGTTGTTGTTATAATAAGTTGCATAAGGGAAGTTGGGTCGTGGTCTAACTGTTCAATGTAAGCATAGATAATCCACCCACAGGCTTTGTTGAGTGCCTTGGTAAGGGAGTGAGGTACCACAAATCCCCCACCCAACTGCGGAAATGGGGTTCTGGAAGTTAACCATTGAAAAAGATATCTTGGGTGAGACTACATCTGCGTCGTAGGTGCTGCTGAATGAGCTTTGCTCTGCTAGACCGATATCTTGCGCTTTGTTGCACTAAGCAGAAGGGAATGAACCTAGGTCAAGATCCTTATAGGAGGGAGAAAATCCAAAAACTAGTTCCATTGTCGAGACCCAAATCATTTTGGTGAGGGATATGTTGTGGGAAACAACAAAACCATAGATCCAAGATTGGGTGGATTTCAAAGCATTAGAATTTGAACGAGAAGAAATTGAAGGATCGCGGTGGAACCTAACATAGTGGTTAGGCCGTTACCTCTATACGAATATCGTGACGAGATTTTCTTTTTTGAGTTTCGCATTGTGTTGCATGAGTGGTTGTCTAAGTTGGCAACCCAACAAAGAAATTTCCAAGGAGGAGAACCGAAGGAGTGGCACCCTCAATTGATTGAGTGACTGAAAAAAGTAAGACTCCCCTATGTCGAGGGATGTCGATTTTTGAATGGACAATATCTTGGAGAGATATATTACTGAGTTTGTTGTTGACACAATAACCTCATACAGTGAGGTAGAGCATAACTTTTGTCAAGGACGACTTGGTAGATATCTGTCATCTTTAAAGACATGGATAAAAATGGGTTTTTGTGAAAAAGGAATTCTATGAATGTGGCAAGTGAAGACTGTGTACAAAAAGAGTGGGTATGTCGCAACATAAATCTATGAAAAATGACGTGACTTGATTTGATATGTTCCCTAGAGATAGCGGAACTGAAATAAAGTCTGGTTGTTTAATAAGTGGAAGAATATTTAGATCTGAAAAGTGAAGAAAGACTCTTTTAGGAAGAGGGGGTTGCAGCACGACTAGAGAAGAATAAGACTATGATCTTGCGTCGTACTTAGATGAAGGGTCTTGCGACGAAGAACGAGAATATCAACTGATCTCTGAAGGAGACATAGAATCAAATGAGTTGACTGAAGCTCCATATCAGGAATGTGGTTACAACTCACCTACAACACCGCAGAAATCGCCAGAGGTAAGATCTAGAGACTTATCTCCAAGTGCATTTGTAAATACAAGTAGTACTCATGTTGTAAATAGCGAACAAGGGAGTTCGGCTAGAATTTTTTTTGTTCCAACTGTACCAGCAGTAAATACAATGGTTGGGGATGACATTAAGTTACCAATATTCAATTGAAATGGGTTGGAGGACCCATAACAAAATTGGTTCCTTTGTGAAGCTGTGCAGAATGTGTGGCGGATCCAGGATGAAAACACAGATGATCGCGACTCTGTGAGGTCATGCGCTTGACTGGTACATGAAATTTTATATAGTGATAGTAGGAGTTGTCCAGAAAACACTCAATGAGATTCAAATGGGAATGATAGATGAGTTTAAGAAGCTAAAGTCTGAATCATAGTGCATTACTGAGATCAAAAAAATTAAGCAGCTACCGACAGAGTCTGTCTAGGACTTTGACCAGAGATTTAAGACATTAATGGCCAAAGTGAGCTTCCAAATTTCAGGCATACAACATAAGGAGTGGTTCATTGTCACCTTGTTTCCGCACATCCAAACCTCATTTATGCAACAAAATATTGTGTTGCAGTAGAGGCTCTTGAGATACCAATGAAGTTAGAATCCTCCCTGATTGGAGATAGCAACACATGAATGATGCAATTTCAGTCACAGTTCACCAACCTTACGATGTAGCTCCAAGACATTAAGAGAGGGACGGAAGTTCCAGAATAACTATGGTGTAAAATATGTAGAATAAACAGACACCATAAAAATGATTTCCCAACACTCAAGAACTACGTTGCAGCAGGAGCGTCGAACCCAATAAACACCCAAGGGATTCCTTGGTGTAGAATATGTTAGACTAGGGGCCATAAGTCTAAAGAATGTATGTATTTATAGAAGATTATAAGTACACCAACTAGTCTGTATTGTAAATTTTGTAAATCGGTAGGTCATGATGAAAAATACTACATAGCACTGCAGCTGCTATAGGAAAAGATGGTGAATACCTACTTGATGAAAAATGATGAGAAAATGCAAGCTAAATGAGTGCAGCCTCAGTATCATCCTGCTCAATATCCACCACCGCAATATCAACAACGACAATATCCTCATCCACAATACCAAAAAAATCAGTATCCACCACTACAACAATACCCTCAGCAAAGGGGGGTGGAAATTTTTTAGGCCAAGGACAACAACAAGGAGGAGGAGGATTTGGTCGAGGAAGAGGCCAAGTCATATGTTATAACTGTGGGAATCCAAGAAATTTTTCTCGAGATTTCCAAAGTCCTGCAAAAATATGTACATATTGTAAATCATTTGATCACACTATTGAATAGTGTCTGCAACTAATTGCGAAATGGCAGGCTCAAACCGCCATAAATCCCAACACTGTGCACAATCAAAATCCGAACCCCAACTAGAATATTCAAATGATTTTTGACAAGCCAAGAGAACCTAACATCATTGTGGTTACAAGATGAGGTGTTACGATAGGTGTTGATCAAAATACACAGCATGGACAACCGCAGGTATGACCTGCGACACAGAAGAAAGCCCCGCTAGATGTCCAGAAGGAGAAGGAAGTCTTCTTGGATGTGCAACCAGATTTTGTTGATGCTAATCAACTATCGACATATGGACAATTCAATACCATACTTGAACAATTTGAATAGTTACTCAGGAAGAAACCAATGAAAAACGTTAGTAAACTTAAAGAAAATTTCAAAAGTTGTTTAAAACTAATCAATGAAAAAGATGTTGTCTCGGAACTAACAACACTTATAGAAGAAACTCCACATGACCTATGACCTGAAAAAAGAGTTAACCATACCAGGAAGAGACTAAAAACAGGCTGAGAACTACGAATGGCTACGCAAATAGGAGATTATGATATGGATTATATCATATTATATTTGGCATCGAATTTTAACATATTGACAAGACAGACATGGGAGAGCATGAATAAGCCACGACTGGATTGGTCTCTCATTCAGTTAAGACTTGCAAACCAGTCGAAGGTTCTACCAATTGGTAGACTAACACAAGTTCCTGTAGAATTCGAAGGCTTAAGGACATATGTAGACTTTGAAGTAATCAAAATTGTTGATGACACAAATCCATACCCTACATATATGGGGATCGATTGGGCGATAGACAACTAAACCATTATTAATTTTAAGAATTTTTTTTTATCATTTGAAGATTCTAAACTAAGGGTGGTTGCTCCAATTGATTTGCTTGAAGGGAAGAGATATGTCGAGCCAGTAAATAGTGAAAGCAAAGGAAATTACCTAGATTAGTTGTATAATATCATGTCTTCAAGAGAAGATTATATAAATACAATAGTGGATGGGAAGCTGAGTTGGCAGAGTGTAAGTTCTTAAACATCTGATTCTGGTGATGCCTTGGAAAATTGGCAGAACAGGCTGCATGAAGTCTCCATGAGAGGATGCACAAGAATCACAAGATCTGTTCGAAGGGTAGGAGCCGAAGCAAGTGAGCTGCCTAAATATGAAGGATTACCCAACCTTGCATCATTTCTAGTGGAGTTTGAAGAAAAAATAACAGAATCGCAACGATTTTCTTCCTTGAAATTTGTGCTAAAAGCTACGCCCACTAGATGGTGGGGTACACATAAACAATCTATCTCTGAGTGGCCATAGTGTAAACGATTACTAGAGATAATATTTGGGGAAGAGATCAGTTATTTTGATCATAAGTATACAGGACTAACAAATCCTGTGGATCATATTGAGCATTATCGCATGGCATGGAAGGAATATCCACGACAGGAGTGGGTTCATCGATTCATCCACACATTGGAAATGGTACCAATAAATTGGTATACATCAGTGGAGCTGCAAAGAGGAACTGCATAATGGGAAGAGTTAGTTAAAATATTCAATGATACATTTTAGTTTGCAAGTGAACATATGATAATTGATGTTGTGCTACAGAAAATGAAGGAAAATATATTTGAAGAAATCTTGCCGCAACCACAAACTTTCATCAATGCATCACGATAGTACACCACTAGATGGAATGTTACATTATTACAGGAGAATCGGATGATGATGATACGCTTGAGATAAACGTACTTGAGTCAGAAGGTATGTGCGTAGATAAACTTTATTTTTCCAACTGCAACTCAGTTGTGTGAAATAAAAAAATTCGGCAAAATATGATAGGCCAGGTTGGATATCATTAATTTCACAAATCCAAGAAAATATGACGGCGTGTTTTTTGGTCACATCTAGATTCATGGAAATAATTACCATTTAAAGTGACATATAATTGGTGGCATAACAAAAAAATTTCAATAATGAGTTGGCAACATGCCCATGTTCCTGAAAGGACGAATTCCTTCCTGATTAATTGCTCACATGTGCAAAGAACAACTAGGGAAAGTTGAGGTATCCTATCAGACTTCACCACCAAGGATCCTTTCATTTTGTTTGCAAGAGATAAGAGCTACTACATCGATGACCTTAAAGAGCTAAAGCAAGTTGTTTATAGCATGGTCATTTCCATTTCCAACACACATACAGTCGAGTTTGATCCTGCATCACCCACCATATTCATGGAAGATACCGCTGGTTATGTCCCACTACAGGAAGAGGTCTCACCAACCACTCAACAGGAGACACCAACTACTGCCCAGACTACTCTAGTAGTGAAGCCGAACCCCGTTAGGTTGTCATGAAAAGACAGGACAGGTCTGCCTGAAACCACAAAGGGGAAATACACTGGTAACTGAAAGAGTAAGGAAAAAACATCCATGACCCCAGCGCTACCCCCACTGAAGGTTGAAGATTCTAAGACAAGAAATTTGATTCCACCTTATATCCTGCCTAGATGCACTAATACATCGAAAGTTAAAATCCCAAAGTGGACAGGGGCCCCACTGATATCACCATTGATGCCCAAAGGAGTGAAGGTATTGATGGATATTATGCCGAAATTGAGAAAACTATCTTCTATTGATCATGATACGAAGAAGCACAAAGACTTGGACCGCCAAAAATACATGGATATTGGATAGGACACACCCTAGGAGCCCAAGAGATCTGTTGCAAAGGAATGGGATAGAGGATTGGAATAGTCTTGCATACTATCATTGTTATATATGCCACATTTTGGCCACAATACACCAATAAATAGTTGTCTTAAGCATTTATTGGTATTTTTTCATGGTGGGTTCTTATGGCTAGGAAAACCTATACCTGTAGATGTTGAACTTATTGCAATCATCATAGGCCTAAAATTTGTAGGAATGGACCCAGTTCCACTTCTCAAAAGGGATCAAGAAGCAGTAATAGCTGCACAGATGAAGGAAAAATATGATGTAGTAAGAAATAAAAGAGGATTTATGATCAACTCCATTTATAATTATACCGTTTTCTTTGCTTCAAAGGTGTTGGCCATGAAGTTACTACACAAGATGCGTCCAGAGCAATGCACTGTGAGAGTAATTGCGCCCGCTGAACTCTGTGTAGAGGGAGTTCATATTAATAGGTGTCAGTTCTTGCTGAATGAGCTACTACAAGATGCTATTGACGTACAGGGAAATGATAGGTCATTTCACTACTCATGGCTATTAATTTTAATTTCATTTATAGCATGGTCCGACCTACCAAACTAACAAGGGGTAGATCTGTCGGTGAACTATAGAGGAGTGAGATACCAGAACCTTTGGTTTGACAAGAAAAAAAGGGCTTGAAAGACAGAAAATAACATTGAATTCTTTATGCATGGCGAAACTATAATGCACCAAGTAAAGAACATGTGTAGGTTAGATGAAAAGAATGTTCGATGATTTAGTCAAATTTTTAGATTTGAGATTGGTGTGCACCATGTCAACATGTATCCATGCCAGGACCAGCAACGTCAAATTTTGCCGACAAAATTCATAATGATAGAGAAATATGTTGAAGAAATTGTTGAGGACTGGCCTCAAGAATGGCGTGTTCTGATGCCAAAAGTTAAACTACGGAAAGAGTAAGAACAACTACAAAAGGAGATCCCACCATCACCAGATGAGGGGAAGGAGGAATAAAATATACTAGAGGACTCAGACTCGGTAGAGATTCATTCCAATTCAACCCCTACATAACCAGAAATAGAAAAGGAAGAGGAAGAACCTTAGAAAGAACATGTAGAGTCCCGAAGGAAGAAGAAGAAGATGAAGGCTGACAGAAATGAAAATACCATTAGCTTGGACAGTGAAGATGTGCAAATGATGATTCATGAAATAGTTGAAGTTGTGCAGACAAGATTCAAAACCATAGAGGAGTGACAAGAAGAGATTCCAGGTACAACTACTAATCTACTCAAAGCTTTGTGTAAATCGGTTGAAGATGTTAAAATTGTTGTCGACTTTCCACTCCCAACCACAGTGTAACGAATATTAAATAAATATTAAAGTAAATTAGTTAACTATTATCCGAAAGGGTATAACCTTTCGTTTTATACACTCAAGCCTATAAAGGCGAGTGCCATTTGTAAATATAAATCATCTTCAATATATATCATCAATCATTATTTAATTATGGATCTCGTGTTCAGAAGCTAATTGCTTCATTTGGTATCAAAGCAGCCAACCTTCCTCTCGTGCATCCAACCTTCCTCTCGCAGCCATATTCATCTCCACATCTTCCTCCACGCTTTCCCCCCCCCCCTCCATCACCTCTGCTCTCTATTCTCCCGCTACCCAATCCTCCCTCCATGCACCAGTCCCAGTATTCCTTCACTGCCACTCTCCCCTTTTGAGCATCCCCTACCAGCCTGCTCCACGCTAACCCCTCCAACCTCCCACCCGCCCCCACCTTCATGCCAACTCCTTCATCCACCACGCACCTCCACCTTCACGCCACCTTCCACATCCACTGCACGCCTCCACCTTCACGCCACCTCCTTCATCCATCTGCCCTCCTCCACAACACAACCTCCTTCATACTATTATTACAATATATATTTAAAAAAAAATTATATACAAATTATTATATAGTTTATAAAAAAAACATATAATAATAATAATATTAATGAATGAATGAATTAATATATTATTATTCAAAAATTCATTCTCCTAAACCAAAATTGGGTCTAATTATTCACCACCACACCTAAGAAGCATGACGACGGAGTTAAAATCCCAAATTGAAAAATTGGAGAAGGACTTCAATTATCGCATTATTAAGAGTCAAGAAGATTTAAAGGAAGAAATAAAAAAGTGCAATACAAAGCTGAAAAATGAAATAAGAGAGGAAGTCGTTTCAGTGTTAGATAGAAGGCTAGATGACAAATTGGACGGGATGAAGGAAAAACAAGACCAACTGAACGACAAGCTAAATACTCTCATGGGGATGATGGACAAGAAAAAGGCAAAAGATCACCACAAACAAAAAGATGATTCAGATATGTCGTGTACTTCAGCCAACAATTCAGGATCACCACCATGCAACAAGACAAGAAGGAATCATCGTTATGTAGTGTATCCCCCCAAAGCAAAAATAGAAATGTCAAAGTTCAGTGGAAATGACGAATAATGCGTAGCATGGTTAAATAAAGAAGAAGAATACTTTGATATCTAAACATCACAACAAATATTGAAAAGGTGAAGTATGCATCTATGCACCTTGAAAACCATGCCTATAACTGGTATATGTGGTGGAAGGGTGACAACTTCACATACACATGGAATTTGTTCAAAAATGACTTCTTCAAAAGGTTTCAAGGAATCAATGAAGACGAATTTTTCTCGAAGCTTACTAGGTTACAGTAAAAAGGAAATGTCGAATAATTCACACACCAATGGGAATCACTAGCTACGAGAGTATTTGGGTTAACAGACAAACAACGACTAGAAACTTACGTGGGAGGACTAAACCCTTACATACAAAAAGAGTTAAAAATGCATGACATAGAAAATGTTGAAGCAACAAGATGAAAATCAAAAGCAACCGAGGCTAAGTTTGAAAACTTCCAAACATACAAAGGGAAGTCATATTCACAGAGAAACATCAAGACGATTCCAGAGGCCAATACAAAAAATACATTCCCCCACCTAGAAGGGACGATAGGAAGAACCTCGAAAATCAAAGGATGAGGTAAGGAAAATGTCGATGATGTGGAGACAGATGGAATCCTAAACATAGGTGTCGCCTTGAGGACAACTCAAAGAAATTATATACTTGTGAAGTATAGGGAAATAGTGAATCTGAAGAAGAAGAAGAAGAAGAAGAAGAAGAAGAAGAAGAGTCAGCAGATGAAGAGGAGGCAACCGCAAATATGGCATCTGGAAGTGATGAGACCCCAAAAATATCCCTAGTAGCCATGACAGGCATTAGTCAACCAAATACTCTCAAGTTAAAAGGACATATAAAAAATGAAAATGATACAGTGCTAGTGGACACCGGAAGCACTCACAACTTTATTGATATAAAAATGGCCAGAAAACTGAAATTGTTTGTACATCTAGTTCCGGACATGAAAGTGATGGTCGCAGATGGAAAGAAAATCGAAAAAGTCAGAAAATGTCACAAAGTGAAACTCCAAATTCAGGATTTCAACTTGGAATCAGAACTATACACATTACCGTTAGGTGGAGTGGATATCGTTCTAGGAGTCCAATAGTTACAAACATTGGGAACATACTCTGCTAATCACCAAAAACACTTTATCAAGTTTAAATGGCAAGCAAAAAATTATAAACTACATGGTTTCCAACCACCGGACACACAAGTAGTTTCATCTCAACAAATGGAGAAGCTCATTCGAAAAGGAGCATCAACATACGTGATCCAATGCCATCAAATGGAAGGACAAGAATGCGAACAGAACAAGATCAAAGAAGAAATCCAAAAATTACTCCAGAGATATAAACAAATATTTGAAGACTTACCAATGCAGCTACCACCTGAAAGAAGTATAGAACACATAATTGAGGTTAAATCAGGGGAAAACCCTACAATTTTAAACCTTATCGGTAACCCCACCATCACAAAACAGAAATAGAAAGGTTAGTCCAAGACTTATTGAAGTGTGGTGTCATCACCAAGAGAAGAAGCCCATATGCAGCTCCAGTCGTGTTAGTACGAAAGAAGGATGGATCATTGAGGCTATGCATTAATTATCGAGGATTAAACAAAATAATGATTAGAAACAAATTTCCAATTCCCTTCATCGACGATATGCTAGATGAACTTCATGACGCAAAGTATTTTTCAAAACTTGATTTAAGGTCAGGGTACTATCAAATCAGGGTCCGATTATAAAATATTGCAAAGAATGCTTTCCAAACTCATGAAGGACATTATGAATTCAAAGTAATTCCTTTGGGTCAACTAATGCCCCTGCCACATTCCAAGCAACTATGAATGAACTATTTCAGCCCTACTTAAGGAAATTTGTGTTAGTATTCTTCGATGAAATCCTTATTTACAGCAAGACGTGGGAAGAACATTTGAAGCAACTAGAAAAGGTTCTATCTCTTTTGAAGGAAAACCAATTCTATGCAAAGAAGTCAAAATGCACGTTTGGGAAGCAAGAAGTAGAGTATCTCGGTCATATAATATCAAAGGAAGGAGTCAAGGTGGACCCAAGAAAGATCCAATTGATGAAAGTGGCCCCAACCCAAGAATGTTTCAAAATTACAAGGATTTTTTTTATTAATAGGTTACTATCAAAGATTCATCAAGAACTATCCACATGTCACTGCTCCGCTAACAAATCTCCTAAAAAGGAATTCCTTTCTGTGGGATGATGAAGCAAGAAAATGCTTTGAAACATTGAAACAAATTATGTCTTCAACTCTCGTTCTGGAAACACCTGATTTTTCAAAACCATTTGTAATTGAATGTGATGCTTCAGGGTTTGGGATAGGAGTCGTGCTAATGCAAGAAGGTCATCCAATCGCTTTTGAAAGTAGGAAATTGAACAAAAGAGAATTCTTGCAATCTACCTACAACAAGGTAATGCTGGCCATCATGCATGCATTAACTAAATTGAGACAATATATGTTGGGAAGCAAGTTCCTAATCTGAACATACCATAATAGTCTACAACACTTATTACAGCAAAAGACGTTAACTACTGAACAACAAAATTGGATCAAAAAGATCTCTACCTTCGATATGGACATTTTACATAAAAAAGGGAAGGACAATGTAGTAGCTGATGCCCTATCAAGGAAAGATGAAGAGGTACAAGTCTATGCCATATCAATGGTAATCCCAGAATTTTTGGACAAAATCCGAACCGAATATGCTAAGAATACACAAGTTTTCTCCATAATTGAAAACATAAATCAGTATCCAAAGTTTGAATGGAAGAATGACCTCTTATGGTACAAAGGACAAATCTACTTAAGTGCAAAGTTTAAGTTTAAAACCAAGGTATGGAAAGAATCACATGACTGCCCCGCTGCAGGACATGTAGGATTTTATAAAAACTACTATAATGCAAGGAAATCATTCTTCTGGAAGGGTATGAATGCCGACATTCACAAGTACGTTGCAGAGTGTGACACTTGTCAGAGAAATAAAGCAGAGAATATCTCAATCCTCGGGTTACTCCATCCATTGCATATTCCAAACCAAAAGTGGGAGGAAATTTCTATGGATTTCATTTAAGGTCTACCCATATCAGACATGAGAGACAAAATACTAGTAGTAGTAGACAGGTTAACCAAATATGCACATTTTATAGGAGTAAAGAGAACTGATTCTGCAAAAGAAACTGCAGAAGCTTTCTGTAAAAATATCTACAAGTTACTTGGTTTTCCCAAGATTATCGTGAGTGATAGGGATGCCAAATTTAAAGGTAATTTTTGGAGAGAATTCTGCAAAAAAATTGGAATGACACTTAACATGAGCTCATCTTATCATCCTCAAATAGATGGTCAAACAGAAGTCGTCAACAAATTCTTAGAGACCTACCTTCATTGCTTCGTAACTGATAAGCAAAATAAATGGGTTTAATGGTTACATCTCGTATAATGGTGGTATAATTCTACTTATCACACATCAACAAAAATGACACCATTTCAAGCCCTCTATGGGTATGCACCCCCAAAATGGAAGGATATCATTACCAACCCAGTAAGGGTTTCCTCAGTAAAAAACCATTTAGAAAAAAATCAAAAGGTTGTACAACTACTTAAAGAGAATCTAAACACCACAAGGAATAGAATGAAGCAGCAAGCAAATCAACATCGAACAGAATGGAAATTTGAAGTTGGAGATTGGGTATTTGTACGATTACAACCCTATAAACAATTGTCACTAAAAAAGGGTGGAAAGAATAAATTAGCTCCTCAATTTTATGGCCCATATCAAATCAATAAGAAAATCAGCCATGTGGCATATGCATTGGAGCTACCGAAATCAAGTCATGTGCACAATGTCTTCCATGTTTCATGCTTAAAAAGGATGATAGGTCAACACCAGCAGGCACAAACACTACTTCCCATGTTAGATGATGAAGGAAGAATTATTTTTGAACCAGAATATATCATTACTACCAGAGAAAGAAGATAAAGGACAAGAGTAATTAAAGAGTACCTTATAAAATGGAAAAACCTCCCGGAAGAAGATGCAACATGGGAATCCGAACAATTCCGACAACTACATCTTTCTCTAACACAACTTTGAGGACAAAGCTCCCTTAAAGGGAGTGGTAATGTAACGAATATTAAATAAATATTAAAGTAAATTACTTAACTATTATCCGAAAGGGTGTAACCTTTTGTTTTATACACTCAAGCCTATAAAGGCGAGTGCCATTTGTAAATATCAATCATCTTCAATATATATCATAAATCATTATTTAATTATGGATCTCGTGTCCGAAATCTGATTGCTTCACACAGAGTCAAAGGATCCACCAGAGACTTCAAAAGTGGAACCAACTGCAATACCAGTTCTATTCCACCAATAAAAGCGGAAGTGTCAGGAGGAATTCTTGATTTAGGAACTCTAGAGTTTAATAATGTTGCCAGGGACATCGGCCAGATAACCATAAATTTCTCATTAATGAAGACAATTGAAGTATACGCAATACAATGTTGTAGCTGCAGAAATAAAAGTGCAAGAATGTGCCTTGGCAAAGCAAACGAAGGCCACAAACAAAAACATCATGAAAATGAAACTACTAGTAGAGGAAAATGAGTAGAAGACGAAGAAAACAGAAGAAAACCATCAGATAATCAACAAGGTAGTAGCTCTGATTTGTAAAAACATTGAAAAAGACAAAATAACAGAGGAAAGGGTGTCAGACACCAAATTCGCTCGACTTGGTGAAATAGCGGAAGACCTTACGAAGAAAGTCACACATCTTGAAGATCAAGTAATACCAAGCACACCCTTGTAGGTAATAGAGGAAATAAGGGAAGCAACAATTGAAGCTGCGAAGAAGATATAAGAAGCATAAATGATATGTGCCAAGGTTGTTGACCAAGTCTCTCAAACTTGGAAAGCACTAATCGATGATGAGAAATCAGAGAAAATTGCAAATGAGATGACTTCACTTGAAGCAAATATTACTCAGATAAGGAATGGCATGAAGCAGTCACCCTTAGTGCAGAAAATGCCTAAGGCAACAGATATGAGGAAATTGCAAAAACAAGTAATAGTGTTGCACACACAACAACATTAACACCGTGTGGAAAAGGTGGAAGAGATGCAAGCTAAATCAAAAAGAGTTACAGGAATTATTCAACCTATACATCGGAATATGCATGATGTAACGACATGATTAGATAAGATAATGTCAAAACACATTAGTTTCGACCTTATTGAACAATTGCAGAAGACAGAGGAAGAAATGCGATTAGAAGCAGTGAAAGTGGCGAAAATCCTGGAATATTTTCATGATAAATTCAGCACAAGGAAAGACATGGAGGAATAGCTTCGAGTAGCTCGAGATGAGCCACAGGTGAGTGTTGGGGACTTGTTGGTCCTAGGGAAAGGAAGGAAGAATCACTTAGAATTCTACCCAAGTATAGAGAAGAGCTAAGGGTGAATCCATGGACCTGGGTAACACTTTTTGGCAAGCGCATTTTGCCAAAATCAAAAAAACGTACCTCGGTCGAGATCTTGTTAAGCCCTCGACCGAGGTATTAATACCTCGACCGAGGTTTTTTGAAGCCCTCGACCGAGGTTCTTTTCAGCCCTCGGTCGAGGTATTAATACCTCGACCGAGGTTTTTTGAAGCCCTCGACCGAGGTTCTTTTCAGCCCTCGGTCGAGGTATTTCTTAACCCTCGGTCGAGGTATTAAAACCTCGACCGAGGGTTAGTAAATACCTTGACCGAGGTATTGACCTCGGTCGAGGTATATACCTCGGTCGAGGTACCTTTTCAAAAAAAATTATAAATAGGGGCCGCGCGGGCCCCAAACGTCATTTTCAATCACTCGAACGAGGGACGCAGCTCGACCGAGGGACAGCGACAATCTACCAAAAGCAACCCCACCTCCTCAAAATGTCGGAGCCAAGAGGTAACCATTTAAATTGTTTTTCTCAAT
>LPNX010723835.1:0-26021 GCA_001517045.1 Pseudotsuga menziesii
ATATATATGGGTTATCATGTTTTTAATGAATCATATTGTGCAAGTGAACATAATTTACTTCAAAAATAATACCTACTTCAAAGGCACATACAAGGAACTTGAGGAAATACCTTTGGTTAGGTGGCTCTGTTGCATCTAGGAGCAAAAAGAAAAGGTGAAGAGTATTTTTTTTGTCCTTTGGATTAGTTGCATTCAAGAACAAAACATGAGAATGACATGGAAATGAGAATGGCATGCAGAAAATGAAGGTTCAAGGAAACACATCTTGGTCTCCATTAACACGATTGGCAAGAGCATCTCTAGTGTAGTTATTAGATAAGAGAAGATTCATCTCTTTGAACTCAAAACTATCCTGCAAATTTGATAAGATGCATATTCTCTTTTGAAAGGACATCTAGTATGCATTTTCATAAGAACAAAAATGATGATGATGATGCTTAAATTTGAATGTAGAACCAGATATTAAGAGCTATTGAATCATATACGATCATAAAAAACTTGTAGAATTAATTCCTAGCTCTGCAGATGTTTCTAAAGATGATGTTTCTTTAACAAAGGGGTTGGCATAGCATTAGAAGGGAAACTATTTTCTTGATGGAAATACAATTTCAGAACTATAAAATACTACAAAATTTATAACTACGACAACCATTCATTGACTTCCAACTAAATATGTAGAGGAAAAATGCAGAGATTAGCAGCAGAGATACTTACATGTTTTATTTCCAATTCTACCCATTCCATAGACACAGATATGTCCAACACAATTTTCCAACAACTTCGCCTCGACCAACTCTACAAATAATAAATCTCTTAGAAATTTAAACAAAAAAATAGTCATGACATTGCCAACTTATTCTACCAATAAACCTTTCAGAATTCTACCTGGAAACCAGAAGTCCCTAGTACAAACCGCCATGGGGCCAAGGGTTTGAGAAATGGATTGTTGAAAGATTTTTAATGTTCATTAAACTACTTCTTCACAACATAAACCACTTATACTATGAAACAAGAACTCGACACAGTTCTCGTTTTTCTCTCTACTAATTTTAGTAGCTATTTTTACCTCCATTTAAAAAAGGGTTGATACCAGTATCATACATTTTCATTTTAAGTCATTTTTTTGGGCCTTTGAATCATCTTTCTCTTAAAATATTATTACTTTCTGTTTTCAAGTGTGTTTTTTAGACATTTAACAAAATAACATACATTTAGAAGAAAGTTATATTGAAAACATATACATTTTGAAATATTTTATTTAAAACAAGAAATTTTTTTAGGCAAAATAAGACTTTTTTATTGACAAAATTATAAGAAATTCTAGAAAATAAAGACATTTACAACAATTTTCAATGGATTTTCATAGAATTTTTTGTATAAAATGATACTATTTCATACAATATTCGAAAATGTTACAATTCACATATGTTCATGAAAAACTATACCATATAATTGTAAATAGCATATTAAAAACAATATATATCGAAATTTTATTTTTAAAATAAAGACTGAAAGTCAAAACAGTACTAATATATCTTATTAAAAAGTTGTGAAAGTTAACATTTTCTTCAAGACATTAAACCAATCAACAATATCATGGAGGCCAAATTCTTCTTCAAAATTGGAATTTTTTGGAGCTTGGAATTCCTCACAGGCATCAATGCCCTCTTCCATTGGGTCTTCTATCTCTACAAATGCCCAAAATGCCCTTTCCATGAGGGATATGTGCAAAAAACAAAACAAAAAACCTTATTGTAAAAAAACATTATATTAAAAACAATTTAAAAAAAACATTAACCTACCTAACTACACCTCAAAAATACTATACCACTTAAAACTTTATTTTAATTTTTTTTTAACCCACCCAACTACACCACATAAAACATTATATAATAAATTAACCTACCTAACTACACCAGATCAAACATTATATTAAAAAAATTAAAACAAAAAAATTAACCTACCTAACTGCACCACATAAAATATTATATTAAAAAAATTCACCTACCCCACGCTGCCTCCACCTCCACCCATCCTTCTTCCCCCTCCAATCCTCCCACCCACCGCGAGCCTCCCTTGTCGGCCTCAAATTTTGTGAACACCCTACTTGTTAAATAGATTTTTTTGTGACTTCTAGGATTTTATCTACCTTTCATTTTACAGTTTGAACACATTTATAGAATGTAATCTTATTTCAATCTACTTTTCATTTTACAGTTTGTACACATTTTTAGAATGTAATCTCATTTCAACTTTATTTTTTAATGGGAGAAATACTTACCTATGTTATATAAACAATAAATCGATGTCTTTTTATGGTGAAACTTTTAAGATTTATCATTCAAACTTGACGAACTTTGAATATTGGTTTATTTACACATTATTAAATTAATTTTATTTACAAATTATTATAATAAAATGTAAGTTATCTAATTAGCTATAAAATAAGTCCCATGGTCTATTTAGTTCAACCATAAACAACCTTCTTCTAATTTCAATGTTAAAATAATAACAACCTTCCATTGATAATTATTTAAATTATGTTAGCAACCACACACCTTACCAAACTTTTAAATAAGTTTCAAACTTCAAATATTTTAAGATTCTTCTTAAGGTAACCGCATTTTGAAAGTGGTTTCAAAAGTCAAAAACTTTTTCAATAAATTGACCATCATTAATAATTATTAAATTTTATTGACATTTAAAATGAAAATGCCTCTGAATATTGTGAAACTTAATTGTTGTGCACCATTATTTAAAATTATAAATTACTGAACTTTTACATTTTAAAAAATATAACTTTTAAGTATAATGTTTTATAAATATTAACCTACTTAACTTTCACATTGAAATATAACTAAAATAATAATTAAAACATACTTAAAAAATAACAACCTATTGTACACAACCGCAAGCAGCCTACGATTGTCTAAGGGCTGCCTTCACTGGCGGCGCGATTGCCCCGCCTTCTCTTCCACCACCTCCACCATGGCAGTGAGGGGGAGAGTCGCTCCTGGGGCGTCAAAGGGCTGCCTTCACTAGCGGCGTGATTCTGAGAATCATGCCGCCAGTGAAGGCAACCCTTTGACACCCCAGGAGCGGCGCTCCCCCTTATTTTGGTCCATTAGCGCTACATAGCCACATCCCACCAGCTGTGAGAACTACTATCAAGAAGTGAGTTCCTGCTTTTCTTGCAGATCTCTTTGCTTCCCCTGGGTGGTGGGGGCCTAGCTTCAGGACATTGATACGTCGCTTGAGAATGACTCAAACCCACCGAAGGACGGATTGTTTCTAGGTAGAACAATAGTTTTCCTCAAATGCAGGGAGGAAATATTTCCTCCACCATGCTCAAGACAAGGCCTTCTCTTTCACCACCTCCACCATGGAAGTGAGGGGAAGCACCGCTCTTGGGGCGTCAAAGGGCTGCCTTCACTGGTGGCACGATTCTGAGAATCGCGCCGCCAGTGAAGGCATCCCTTTGACGCCCCAGGAGCGGCGCTCCCCCTTAGTCTGGTCCATTAGCGCTACATAGCCCCATCCCACCAGCTGCGAGAATTGCTATCGAGAAGTGAGTTCCTGCTTTTCTTGCGGATCTCTTTGCTTCCCCTGGGTGGTGGCGGCCTGGCTGCAGGACATTGATACGTCGCTTGAGAATGACTCAAACCCACCGAAGGACGGATTGTTTCTGGGTAGAACAATAGTTTTCCTCAAATGTGGGGAGGAAATATTTCCTCTAGCATGCTCAAGACAAGGCCTTCTCTTTCACCACCTCCACCATGGCAGTGAGGGGGAGCGTCACTCCTAGGGCGTCAAAGGGCTGCCTTCACTGGCGGTGCGATTCTGAGAATCGCACCGCCAGTGAAGGCAGCCCTTTGATGCCCCAAGAGCGGCACTCCCCCTTAATCTGGTCCATTAGCGCTACATAGCCCCATCCCACCTGCTGCAAGAACTGCTACCGAGAAGTAAGTTCCTTCTTTTCCTACGAATCTCTTTGCTTCCCCTGGGTGGTGGGGGCCCGGCTACAGGACATTGATACGTTGCTTGAGAATGACTCAAACCCACCGAAGGATGGATTTTTTCCGGGTAGAACAACAATTTTCCTCAAATGCGGGGAGGAAATATTTCCTCCAGCATGCTCAAGACAAGGCACTTCAATCCAACAGGGAAAAAACAAAAGAAATGAAAGAGGCCCTTAGAGTAGTAGGACTTGCCCCTTCTAGGGCCAGCAAAGAGCACATAGCCTGGCCTAGCCACTTTAGGTGACAGACACTCTTTCTAAGTCTTACATTTGAGGTCTTACCACTTTGAGCGATAACAGACGCCGATGCCGGGGACCAAAGCTGAGTCCTCGAAAATAGGTAGTATAGCTACAACATGGGTGAAGTATCACTTTGTGTTTTCTAATCATTTTGCTTTCCCTCACAACTCCACTTTCACAGGTTACACAAGCTGGATGATCTGAGAAGATCGTCCCCTTTTTACTCAACTAACCTATGGGTCATTGAGGACTGCTGCTCTTCTTTTTTCAATAAACGCTAGTCTAAGTCAGAAGCGGAAATAAAGTTTGCCCGCCTTCTTAGCGGCGAAAATGTCACTTTTCGCTGGGGACTGAGGGGTGAAAGATCATTCAAAAAGAAGGTCGTATACCAATAATTTTGATTTGTTACTCTGTAGTTCCAATTAGGCTTTTACCGTTATTGATTCCAATCGCGAATACTCTTTTCTAATTATTATAAGGGGGGTTGCGCAATATACCAATTACTTTGTTGGACTGCGCCTACGTGCTACCGCGTGGGTTACTTTTTTGAACAGACAATTTGTTATGGGGGCCTCTCTTGGCTGATTGGACGGGGACGTGATATCAGCTCCATATGTGTGTGCTCCCATAAGGAGGATCGAGCCCATCATTCATATACTAGAATCGATGCTCCTACTTCTGTCTTTGTATCCACCACATGCTCTGTTGCTGGATCAATTTCTGGTGAATTGCAGCATTGAGCAATAGATAGTTTAAGTTCTGGTGCTGTCACAACTGAATATAATAATGCAAATGTGATGAGACAAAGGAAGGATGAAGCGATAAGGAATGACTCAACACGGGCAAAGACTAAGACTCCATAAAAGAACTATAACATGACAAGAATGAAATAAGGTGAAAAGGTGAATATGAGGCTAAAGTCCATGGATGGATGGGGAATGGGTGGTGGAGAAACTAATTCAGAGAGACTTCGTAACTCATAACTTTATCTATAACCATTATATAAAGACCCCAAAATACTGTAAATGGGGAGGCTATCGGAAGAAGGAATAGGAATCATGGCTATCGGAGAGAATAAACGAGATTAATTTTACAGAATTGTCCAATATGGAAATTTTCATTTTTGGTGGGTTACTCCCAACCCCATCCAAATGGGGAACATAGGGGACATGGATTATGTGGGTATGCCCCAACAAACTACTAACATGGGAAACATGGAGACAAAACACTATGTGGTGGTGTTACTTAAGCCTTATTATTAGTGGAGATTAGTACCATATGGGGAGCGCACCTACCTCATGTAGGGGTTCAAATAGTGCGGACCATAGCAGCTGGGGGTTAGATCTGGGGTACCACAATGACCACAATAAAGACCAGTACGAATATTTCTTTTAGCAATTGTTGTTGAAGCCCATGCACCCCAATACTCTATGTGACCCTTCCATCTGTCCGATGCAGTAATTCTATAATTGGGCAGGTAGTATATCTAGGTGAGTAAATATCAAAGGTGAGCTGATAGCGTAGGTAAACACTGAAGTTCAGGAAAGTAAGAAGCATCTAAAGTTCCCGATGTCTGAATTCATAACTAGTGTTTAAGCTCGTCCCGAAAATAGAAGGTTGGCCTGAGGAAATGAAAGGTTAAGCATATAAATAATTGAACAAACCCTCGAAATTACAACAAAACATCAAAAAGATGTGTGAAAACACATTGCCCATCGTGGCTATGCAAGAAATAAGTTGTCAATCACTTCTCTCTTTAGAAAAAATTGTACATGTATGTACGCATAAGAACATTGGGGTATGCAACTCCCAATATTAGCAATAGATTACTATTTTTATTTGGGAAAATTAAATGAATTAATGTGATAGTTGACATTTTCTTAAAAATGTGATGATGGTAAAGAAGAAAGACATTTAAGAAAGAAAAGAATGGGAGGAAAATTAAATGATTGTAAAGAAAAAAGATATTTAAGAAAAAAAACATTTTGGAGAAAATTAAGCTAAAAGTATAAAATGAAAGACTCTAAAGAAACTTGTTTGAGTATGGATGGTTGTTTTTGAGCCTAAGCATTCTACAATGTTGCATAACGTTGCATGTGAGTAAGAAAGCATTGAAATGAAAATGCAACTCACCTTTGTAGCAATGTCTTAATCATAATAAGATCCCTACCAAATGTTGTTTTTCCTATTTGGATTTTCATGGTAAAATCTTCATGTATGACTATTTTAATTCTATGGCTTAGTTATGGTGTGAATTATGTACAAACACTACATGGTACATACTTGCAATTCAAGATTTTGTTAACTCAATTATTTGAGCACTAGTGTGAAACCAATTGTGTACACCATATTATATAATGAATTTTATGGTTTTCCTTCAATAATTTTATTTTGTGGACTATGTAATCATACCATACATCCACTTAATTGAATAATGAGTTGCAACCACATTGTTTATGGGTTAGTTCTTTGCTTTTGAAAGGAACATTTTCTTTTGTTAGTGTCCATGCAAAAAGTGGGTAAATGTTTATCATCACATACAATCTGTTTATTAAAAGGTATACTACAATCATAGAGTTGGTCATATATGTGATTGTGGAGCATTGGAATTGAAACCATTTACTATTATACCATTATTTTCTACCATTGAGGTATATAGGAGACTCATTACACTTGTTTTTCTTTGACACTACCTTTCTAACCCTTGATCTTGAGTATTCTCAGTTTCATCCCTATTGTTCTCTACATACTATGAATGATAGGATAACCCCTCATCATTGCTCCTTGCACCATGTCTATTATTATTTTGATTAATATGGCGTACTCACTTTATAAATAGAAATAGAAATAATAGAAACATCTATATCCATTTTCATAAAAGAATTTGTATCTACATCTAATGAAAAAACTTGTCCAATGGTATTAACCTTATTTTGTCAAAATAATAACACAAGGTGATCCATATTCCAACATACATAAAAAAGGGAATGGTTGATACCATTGAAGAATGTTGAAAAAAACTACAATTAACACTACACCCCTTCACAAAAAAAACGTAGCAACATGGGAGTCTGCTAAACCAAGTCGTAGATTCGGAAGGAATATGACCGCTGAAATGATGGGCATAGATGTAGATTCAAATGGTGCACCCATTGATAATAGAGAATAATATGGGTCATCTACATCTTCGTCCAGTCCTTCATTTGCAGAAAATGTAGATTTTGATGGGGTGTCAGAATCTATGGATGAATTTGAATAATTTCAAATGAAACATTTTAGATGTTTTTTATTAATATGATGTTTACAATTGAAACTTTGAAGGATATTTTGATTATTTATATGAATCATTTGTTCTTGTATGGTGTAATATATGACTTCATTATGAATCACATAATAATTTCTTTGATTTTATATGGTTAGAGTGGTGAAATTATTTATGAAATATTTTTATTTGTTAAATATGCAAGTTTCAAAAAAGTTGTAATTTATCTTTTGGAGAAAAAAATATTTTTCCAATTTAGGGGTTGATTTTAAAGTTTCTGTAAACAACAGTGTGTGATGTTTAAGCCATGCCTCTATTTTTAACCCCCAAAAAAATAAATGTATACTGGTATCAACACTTTTCTATTTGGGGGTGTTTTTGGTGTTTTTTTTTCAAAAATCATCATTTTTATGCCTAGAGTTCTCGTTCTTAGTATAAAGTTCTCGTTTCATAGTATAAGTGGTTCCCTCTGTTTATTAAATAAATAGTTGTGTTTACAGCATCAACCCAAAACTGTACGGGCAACCCTGCATGCAATCTCATACACCTTGCACGCTCCATGATCGTTATGTTCATCCTTTCTGACACACCATTTTCTTGGGGTGTTCCAGGGACTGTCTTCTCTCTACGAATCCCATTGTGTGAACAGTAACTGTCAAACTCCTTGTTGTAGTACTCACCTCCATTATCAGATCTGAGACATTTCAACCTTTTTCCTGTCTCATTCTCAGCCAAAGCTTTCCACTTCTTAAAAGTATCAAACACATCAGATTTTTGTCTAATGCAGTAAACCCAAGTTTTTCTAGTTGCATCATCAATAAAAGTAACATAAGAACGAGAGACACCAAGAGATTGTACCTGAGTTGGTCCCCATACATCTGTATGGACAAGCTCTAACTTTTCACTCTTCTTTTGTTTCCCAACCCTAAGAAATCTAACTCTCTTTTGTTTTCCATCAACACAGTTCTCACAGAATTCCAAACTTACCTGCTTCAAATCAGGAAGCAGTTTCCTTGAGTGGAGAATCTGCATCCCCTTCTCATTCATGTGGCCAAGCCTATGATGCCACAACGCCGCACTTGTTTCTGTGGAAGCTACAGAGATAGAAAAATCATTATTATGAGGACATAAATATAATGTACCTACCTATCCTATCTCCTTTTGCAATTACCATTGATCCTTTAGTGATCTTCCACCATGTTTCTCCAAACATAGACAAACAGCCACTATCTCCCAACTGCCCTATTGAGATTAGAGTTATTTTCATGGTAGGAATGTGCCTTACATCCTTTAGCAGCCATTCACTTCCATTATTTAACTTAATCCATACCTTACCCATTCCAACAATTTTACATGGTTCATCATCCCCCAATAGCACATGCCCAAAACCACCTTGAACATAATCATGAAAGAATTTCCTATGGGGTGTAGCATGAAATGAAGCCCCTGAATCTACTACCCAATAATCACTAGTATTATCTAATACAAGAATCAAAGCTTCTTGTAACACATCACCTGCTACATTCACTTCATGAGTAGTCTCTTGTTTTCTGACTCCTTTTTTTCTTTGGAGCTCTGGAGTCTTTCTTCAGATGTCCTTTCTTACCACAGTTCCAACACTCTATTTTTCCGAATATGGACTTGGATCTTCCCTTTTTAAACTTGTCGCGATTTCCTAGGCTCCTTCCTCTCTCGTTTTGTCTCCCTCTGCTCTCCATGGTCAACACATTACTTGATGTCTCACCTGTGCTTTTTCTTCGCATTTCCTCGCTAATAATAACACCACCAACAACATCAAACTTAAGAGTGTTTGAACTAGGGACAGAGTTACTTACAGCCATGACCAAGCTATTCCAGTTTTCTGGCAATGAGCACAAGATTAGAAGAGCCCTAACCTCATCATCAAAGCTCACTTTTATAGAACTTAACTAACTGGTAAGTGTATTAAACTTATTTAAATGGTCAGAAACATATCCACCTTCTGACATCTTCATATTAAATAAACGTTTCATCAAAAATACCTTGTTAGAAGCCGAGGGTTTTTCGTAGAGCTTACTCAATGCGCTCATTACACCCTTTGTTGTTTTTTCTTTCGAAATATTGAAGGCCACCGACGAAGCCAGGCACAGCCGTATTGTTATCAGTGCCTTTCTGTCAAGAACCTCTCATTCTTCATCCTTCATAGCTGTACGTTGTTTTGATTTTCTGCCCAACGGCAGGTATAGATCCTTCTGGTATAGATAGTCCTCCATTTGCATCTTCCATAATTGATAGTTTTGGCTGGTAAATTTCTCAACCCTAAACTTTCCTTCTTCCACCCTTGCTCCCACTCGAACCAGGAACCCTTATTTCCTATGAGTTTACCAACCAAATAGACCTTTTGGCTCTGATACCAATTGTTAGAAAACAGGACCACAGAGCAATAACAAATATACAGTTAAATCAATATACAAGATGCAAAACACATTAAAACATTACAGAGAGACACATATATAATGTGGTTCACCCAAACGATGGGCTACGTCGACAAACAAATTTTCAGTCCTTGTATTACAGTCCAGAAAGATGAAGGGATACACCCTGCAGCAAAACCACTGCACTTCCTCTTCACTCTCTCACAATCTCTCTTCCAATACAATACAATACCATACTCAGTATTTTTACAATGCTTTCTTTTATAGGGGAAATACAATGGGAAAATTCTAGGGTTAACCCAATACCATGGGTCCGCAAAACTGTTGGCCAACACACATCCCAAAAAACATTCTTGAGGGCTCCACCCCCGGACCCCCGTGTCTCAAGGGAGATACCCCCGAACCCCATGGCTGGGGGAATGAATGTACAGTACTACTGGGTTACAATCACAACTAAATAATATCTCTGGATCTAGAAGATTAGGATCCACAACCAATATCCATAATGTTTATGACAGATGTTATTGTACCGTCTGCTTGAAAATAGTAAATGAATCAAGAAAAAAAAGTATAGGTGTTACCATATCATGTGCGGTCTCCATAAATTTCATTGTATATTTATTACACTGTCCACGAAATCATAGATTGTATAAAAAAAAAGAGCTTTAAACCTGTAAACTGACACTAAAATTAAAAAACAACAAAAGATATGGTTATGGAGCAATTATTTACAAAGGATAATTATATCATTGCTAAGATCATCCTCCCCGCCGAATCTTGGGGTACAGGAACCGAGAGCAACATCATCTCACGAGACCAATAATAATCTAAAAATATAGATGATAAATAATAATAATAATAATTAAATGTTTTAAATATTACCAAACCTTAGTCTAAATTCCATTACATTTAATAAAAACTATTACAAACTTTAGAAGATTGAACTTTGTTTCCCATATCTAAATGAATTAATACTCATGACCTATTCATATATATCACCTACATTGATATAACAAATGAGACTAAACTTTCATGTTCCTCATTTTTCCTTTTGGCCAATGTACTTCGGTTTGGGGCATGAAGTAATTTTTATTTACTGCATAGCGCCGCATTACAAAACATTGTCCAATGTTTTCCCAATATTTGGATGTCTCCTCACAATATATGACCCTTCTTACCATTCAACAGTATTATGCTAATGAGCATTATTCTAATTTTTATAAATGAAAAAAATAGCCCAATATTTCTAGAGTGGCTAAAATTTCATGATTATAATTTTCCAAAAATGGCCTGGTAAGGTTGTTTTTGGAGTGTTAAGTTAATTTTTATCTATTTCTTAGAATCACATGACAAAATGGTGGTCAAGGTATTCATACTAATTTAACTTTTGTTTCCCCACAATATAGGATCCCTAGGTATATAATATGCTTACATGGACCATAACTACAATTTCAAGATGTATGGTTCCTTTGTCTAAAGGTGTTTGTACCATACATTTTTATAAGTTCAACCTCTAATTTATGGTGTTCTCAAGGTGTCTTAAAGCTCATGAAGCCGGAATCTTGGCTTATTGTGTGTAATGTGTTCTTTCTACCATTAATCCCAAGAATATCGTTGGGCTTAAAAATGGAAAGTATTGAGAATAATATGGGAGTGGGATTGGGTTATTTATATGGTTAGGTGAATTTAAGAAATCCATCAAGATCTATGATCATTCCATAAGTTTGACCCCTGTCTTTGGATGCTTTAATGGCCATCTCAAGGTGCAACAAATTCTCATAAGAATGGAAGCTTGGTTTATTGAGAAAAAATCATTAGCTTCCCCATTAGTCCCAAATTTGTTGATGTACAACAATTTTTAGTTATAAATAAAATAATACCCCAACCTTGTATACCACATTCACCTAGTTTATTTTGAGGGCATATTAAATAATAAAATGATTCCTTAGCAAAATATTCTATGAGATGTAACATTAGTATTTGGGCTTTGATAATGAGTTGAAGATTCAGACAACAAAATGAAAAGAAATTTAAACATGGAAATCATTTTGATTTCCTCGAATGCTAATATAAATATAGTGTTAAGCTATGATGGAAGTAAATGTATAGAGAATAAATGAGACTTAATAAAATTCCATGTTTCTAATATGTCAATTTGGCTTAGGTAACTTCAATGTTGACAAAGTGTCCTCAGACACAAAACTTTATTAATGAAGAGGGAAAATAATTACATCACGGAGATGTGAGGGCTAAGTCCCGAAAGATTACCTCACATAGAAAACTCGATGGATTTAAATATCCAAAGAGTAACAACTAATTTACCGTTACTGAAACTAACTTAGGGACACCTCACATAATCACGTGAGTGTGTAGATGCCCTTTTACATTTATTAAACTAAACTTCTAATTATTACATTTTGGATCATAATTCCTAACAATCCCCCCTTTGATCCAAAAATTCTTTTGAACAAATACCAAGTTCATTTTTAAACTTATCAAATTTGACCCTTCCAAGAGATTTTGTAAAAATATCTGCAGTTTGATCCTCTGATGGACAATACTTTCGCTTGAAGATTTGTTTCACTACGAGAGCCCGAATGTAATGATACTTAGTATCCACATGCTTAGTCTTTGAATGAAAAACCGGATTTTTGGCTAACTTGATTGCTGATTGATTATCAATAAATAATGAAGTTGTTTCTTTCTAATCAACTTTGAGGTCTTGCAAAATCCTTCTTAACCAAACTATCTCACAAGAGGCTTCCCAAGCTGAAATATATTCTACTTCTGCTGTAGAATTCACAATTGTATCCTACTTTTTACAACTCCATGCCACTGCAGCTGATCCCATATTCATTAAGTAACCTGAAATAGATGCCATGTCATCAACATCTCTAGCAAAATCCGCATCTGAATAGCCAACAATCTTGAAATTTTTGTTTCTTTTAAACTCAAGTCCAAAATCCTTTGTTCCTTTAAGATACTTTAACACCCTTTTTGTTGCATTCCAATGACTTTCTCTAGGTTCCTGCATATATCTAGAAATTATGATGACTGCATAAGATAGATCAGGACGAGTATTCATCAAGTAAATGAAACATCCAATTAACTGTCGATATCCAATACAATTTACAAGTTCCCCCCTTCAAACTTAGAAAGTTTTAAATTTTTCTCCATGGGGGTAATCACTGATTTACATTCCTCCATTCCAAACTTCTTCAATAATCCAGAAATGTACTTAGCTTGAGAAATAAATATGCTTCTTTCCCACTGCTTTACTTCAACTCCAAGATAATAATGAAGTAATCCCAGGTCTGTCATTTCAAAACCTGTTTGAAGTTCTTTCTTAACTTGAAGTATATGATCATTATTGTTACCTGTTATGAGCAAATCATCAACATACATAATCAAGATGACTAAGTTGTTTTCCTGGATTTGAACATACAAAGTATCATCTGACTCACTACGAAGAAAACCAAATTTATATAGGTAGGCATCCATTGTTGCACACCAAGCTCTGGGAGCCTGTTTCAATCCATACAATGCCTTAACCAGTTTACAAATTCTTTCCCTGGAACCTCAAAAATAGGAGGTTGAGTCATATAAACATCCTCTTGCAAATCACCATTTAGAAATGCACTTTTTACATCCATTTGATGTTCCATCCATTTTGTGCAGCTAAAGCTAGCACAATCCTGATAGTATTCCATTTCTCCCGTTGGAGCAAAAGTCAAACCATTGTTCATTCCTTCTCTTGTTTAAGTGTTGCATCCTTATTTGTTCCTTAGTTACTTTTTCCTCTAAATGACTAAGTTGTTTTCAACTTCTTCTACACTTAAACTTTCTATTTCATCAAAGATCACATCCCTGCTAACAATAAACTTTCCATCTGACAGAAACCTATACCCCTTTTTCTCATCGGAATAACCAATCAACATGCACTTAACACTTCTAGACTCTAACTTCTTTCGTTTTTCTATTGGGACAAGTGCATAACAAACTGAACCAAAAACTCTCAAATGTTTGACCATAGGTTTGAATCCATACCAAGCCTCAAAAGGAGTTATTCCATCAAATGATGACGAAGGAGATCAATTCCTCAAATAAACTGTTGTATGAACTGCGTCAGCCCAATAACATGAATTCAACCCATTGAAAAATAACATTGCTCTAGCCATACATAACATTGCTCTAGCCATACCCAATAAAGTCGGATTCATTCTTTCTGATACTCCATTTTGCTGTGGAGTATAAAAATTGGTCAACTGTCTTTTAATCCATTTTTCCTGACAATAAGTCAAAAAATGATTTGAGTTAAACTCACCACCGTTATCAGTTCTCAAAGTAGCAATCTTTTCCTTTGTCGTTGTTTCAACCAAATTTTGAAATGACTGAAACTTTTCAAACACTTCTAATTTTTCCTTCAAGAAATACACCCAAACCATCATGCTAAAATCATCAATAAACAACAAAAAATATTTACAACCACCAAGTGAAGTTTCCAAAGGACCACAAACATCACTATGAACAAGCTGTAATATCCTTGTTGCTCTCCAAGTGCTTTTGAAAAAGCTATCCTTCTCTGTTTGTCATAAATGCAAGCTTCACACTTTGCATTTTCCTTCCAAAAAGTAGGCAACCCCTTTATAGTTGTCCTCAAAATGGTCACCATCATGCTGTCCTCAATTTTATCAAAACCAGCTCTTGAAATTTCTTGTTTGACATTCTTCAATCTAGAAATGCACTCCATGACATCACCTCCTGAAGACAATTTTTCTTGAAACAAATTCAATTGGAGATCAATAAGGTCTTCTCATCTTTTAGTTCCCATTTTGCAAGTTGATCAGGAATAGTCGGTTTGGTAGGCTAAGTATTACAGACACCCTTCCACAATTCATTGTAAATAAGAGTGCTTTGAATATGACGACTCCAAACTTTATAATTTTTCAATCCTTCCAACTTGTCAGATTCATTAAAAAGACTTACAACTCTAGAGGTTGTAAAAAAAAAAATATCACCACCAACACGAAAGCATAATTACGCATCAACAAGAGTCACCAGGAAAGAAATACTACAAGAAACACCACACACCATGCAAAAGAGAGCTATAGGGGCTTGGCCTTGACCCACTTATAGCCTCAAGAAAAGAATTTGATAGAGCTTCACTTTGCTCTAATCAAACTTTGAGTGAAAATACAAGTACTCTTTATGACCCCAACAATGCTCCTTATTACTCCAATGCCCAATAAAAAATGCACCTTATCACTCCAAAAAATAACAAATCTTTATAGGTGAATTGGAGAGATACAAGATTGCTGAGTGGGAGGCACAAGTTCCAGTCCCATCAACTCCAAAAATAACCCCTTTTTAAAAAGTTTTATTTCTCCTTTGTTTTTTATACACTATAAAAAAATCTCCAAAAATAAAAAATAATAATAAATTACCTTATCTCTCCAAAACAATTTATTCACTTTCCAAAATATTACATAAACGTGAATCCATGCAGGGCAAATATATTTCAGCGACATAATGAGTGATTTGTTCAGGTAAATCCGCTGTTGCATCATCACCACACTTTCGGAAACGAGATGCACACAATGCTCCACTGCTTCAACGCCTCTTCCATGCTGGTGTTCACGCTGTTGTTCTCTCTTCAACCACACTGGTGTTCATGCCAATGCTCCACGCTGGAATTTTCCTGACGCTGGTGTTCTCTAACGCCGGTTCTGATTTGTCTTTAACGCTGGTTCTGAGTTGCTGAAACGCTGGTTCTGAGTTGCTGAATTGATCTTTAATGCTGGTTTTTTTTTGAACGCTGGATTGATCTTTAATTGGTCTTTAATGCTGGTTTATGCCGGTGTTCTCTCTCTTAAACGCTGATTTTATGCTTGCTAACGCTGGTATTCACTCTCTTCTCTCTCTTAAACGTTGATTTTATGCTTGCTAACGCTGGTATTCACTCTCTCTCCACGCTAGCTGATTGGTTCTCTACTGCTGGTTCTTCACTCTCTCTACACGCTATGTTTTTTTTTTTTAAATTCACTTTCACAAAAATTTTAAATAAATAACCTTGCCTTGAAAAGAAAAAAAAAATTACTCTCTTCAAGTAAAATGAAATAACTCAGTCAATAAAAAACTTTTCTGCACAGATTTTTTTTTAGCCCAAAAGAACAGAAAGCATTAACTTACAGTCAAAATTTAGCTATTCCAAAACCTTGAAAGTCACCTTCTTCAAACAACCTTTAGCACCTTCCAACCAAGTTCCAACAATCAAGCTTCAACCACTTGCTCTGATACCACTTTGACAAAGTGTCCTCAGACACAAAACTTTATTAATGAAGAAGGAAAATAATTACATCATAGAGATGTGAGGGCTAAATACCGAAAGATTACCTCACATAGAAAACTAGATGGATTTAAATATCCAAAGAGTAACAACTAATTTATCGTTACTGAAACTAACTTAAGGACACCTCACATAATCAAGTGAGTGTGTAGATGCCCTTTTACATTTATTAAACTAAACTTTTAAACATAACATTTTGGATCATAATTCCTAACAAATGTTGGGTTGAGAAGTAATATGGCTCACGTGACTTCAATGTTGGGTTGAGAAATAATTATTTTTTTCGCAAAGAACAACAACACAAAATAGTTGTGAAAGTCTCACCAAAATGTGAAGGTCTCCTTACATTATATGACCCTTGCTTACCATTCAACCATGGTCCATTAGTCATTATCATATTTTTTTATTAATGAAAACTCATAGTCCAAGGGTTATAGATGGACAAAAATTTCATGTTTTTAATTTGTTAAATTTAACTATGGTAATAATGGTTTCTAGGTGAAAATAATATATATTTATTTCCTAGGAGTAGATTATGTTGATGACTTTAAAGTCTATAGCGTTCACTTGTTTAATTCAATATGTTAGTGTTACCAAGATTCTCCTTTAATTTAAATTCTATAGCATTCACTTGTTTTCTATCTATTATTTGCACCCAAACGTGCAACCCTAACTTATGTTTCTAGTCATGTCAAGTTGGGGTTTGGGGGTGTCTACCGTTAAAGAGTTCATAGAGTTTAGCTAACTTGATGTTAACACCCCAACCCTACCTTAGGGAGCCCAAGTCTCCCATTTTTGGGGGTTTCTACCATTATGGAGTGTATGGATTTGTGATGAAACAATTAAGATAACAATATACAATTGATTCATGTTCATGCCCATGCTTTGGGAGTTTCTACCATTAGGGGGTTTATGGATTTGTAATGAAACAATTAAGATGACAATATATAATTGATTCTCATGGGATTTTATACCATTAGGGATTTTATGGATTTGTAATGAAACAATTAAGATAACAATATACAATTGATTCATGTTCATGCCCATGCTTTGGGAGTTTCTACCATTAGGGAGTTTATGGATTTGTAATCAAACAATTAAGATAACAATATACAATTGATTCTCATGGGAATTTCTACCATTAAGGAGTTTATGGATTTGTAATGAAACAATTAAGATAACAATATACAATTGATTCATGTTCATGCCCATGCTTTGGGAGTTTCTACCATTAGGGGGTTTATGGATTTGTAATGAAACAATTCAGATAGCAATATACAATTGGTTCATGTTCATTCCCATGCTTTATGAAACAATTAAGATAACAATATACAATTGATTCATGTTCATGCCCATGCTTTATGAAACAATTAAGATAACAATGTACAATTTATTCATGGGCATGTCCATGCTTTATGAAACAATTAAGATAACAATGTACAATTGATTCATGTTCATGCCCATGCTTGCCCATGCTTTGGGAGTTTCTACCATTAGGGGTTTATGGATTTGTAATGAAACAATTAAGATAACAATATACAATTAATTCAAGGGTTTATGGATTTGTAATGAAACAATTAAGATAACAATATCAAATTGCTTCATGTCCATGCCCATGCTTTGGGACACTTCCTTAGGAGTCAAATTGATTCATTTCCATGTTCATGCTTTGGGACACTTCCTTAGGATTCAAATTGTTTGGTTAATCGGGACACTCCCCTAGGAGTCAAATTGATTCATGTTCATATTCATGCTTTGGGACACTCCCTTAGGAGTCAAATTGTTTGGTTAATCATTATCATGTTCATGTTCATGCTTTAGGACACTCCCTTAGGAGTCAAATTGTTTGGTTAATGGGGACACTCCATTAAGAGTCAAATTTATTCATGTTGAACATGCTTTGGGACACTTCTTGGGAGTAAAATTGTTTGGTTAATGGGGACACTCCCTTAGGAGTCAAATTGATTCATGTTGAACATGCTTTGGGACACTCGGGAGTCAAATTGTTTGGTTAATCATTATTATGCATGTTCATGCTTTGGAACACTCCTTTGATTCATGTTCAAGCCCAGGCTTTGGGACTCTCCCTTGGGAGTCGAATTGTTTGATTAATCATTATTATGTATGTTCACTCTTTGGGACACTGTTGTATAGGACACTACACCCTTTTAACCTAGGGTCTTGGGTTACCAACTTACTATTAGACTTGCAAACAATCAGCTTTTACAAAAAATGGAATGAGAATAGGAAGAGATCTTGGCTTACCCGGTTTATGATGGTTGATCCAAGCTTGGTCTTCTTTCACTCCAATATTCTCCAAAGCTTCTAGATATGCTTCTCTTCACCTCCAAAGAGCCAATTCTTCAAGCAATATCTCATACATATATACATCAGAGGTTAGATGAAAAGCATATTAATAATATAATTGAACATATTCATTAAACCAATATACATGAGATAAACACAATACAAGATTAGACGAAGAATTCTCTTTATTAACAAATAGTGAATAGGTAAGAATACAACCCAGCTTTTGACACAAGGACTCCTCTACAACCGAGGACTCTGAGTTCTGCTGCTCCAAGACTCTGAAGGTATACCACCAGCATAACTTTTCTCTTCCAGAATTGATTGATTAGCCCCATCCCAATGCCTCTATTTATACTTTGGGAAATATAGTGGTTTCGAAGGTTAGGATGGTTGAGACAGTTGAGATAGTTATGGATTAGGGCCCAACTAATTTCATCTAATCACAATTTATATTTTTTATTGTTGAATTAAGGTATACATGAGTATTAATATAGGAAAGGCGTGTATGACACACTTGTTTCTCAAAGGGAAATCGTGTATGCAAGGTACACGTGGGTTGCAATGCACATAGTCGTGTATGACACACGAGTTGCAATGCACATAGTCACGTGTGCAACTCAAAACTCAGAATAAAAATATATAAGGCTGGTCTGAAGATATTGTATCAAAGGTCATGCACATATATAATGTTTTCGCCACTTCAATCCTAATTGTCCTTTTGTATACCAACATGATTAATGTCAGCACTCGGACGGAGAAGTGCCATTTTGGCTGATAACAGATGCCCCATAATGTGTGAGGTCAGAGGGAAGCGATGGTCGAAATACATTATAATCTTTATGTTGGAGAACAGAGAAGTCCAAGTCAGCAGAGGAAGTACCTGAAACAAATACATATCAATGTCATATACAAAATCATATCTGAGGATGCCATGTTCAATATACTGGAACACTAGCTCATTTACAATATTTGATTACATCATATGATATGGGTACAAGACCACGTATATTACAAAGGTGGATCGAAGTCACAACATACAATGATGAGTCTTCAAAAACTAGTGAGCACAACACAACACAATCTTGGGTGAACACAACACAATCTTGCGCAACTTAGTTTATAGATGTCAACCTAAGGTCTTCGTCAAAATCCAAAGAAACCAGTGCAATCCAGACCGTGTGAATATATGTGTTGAAGTCGAACATGGAAAGGATTCAACAAATTGTCAATCAATAGGTGAAACTGACAACTGAAGCAAAGGATTTCACCAATGATGAAAGTGAATCCTAAGGTACCATCGTCAAAACTCTAGGTCTTCGTATTTAGGAAGTGCTGATGAGAAACCATGTTGTGATGAGGAAGGAAATATATCCTCCAAAGGATCACAAGAGTGACTAGGAACTAGATAAGGGAAGGTAGACACAAGTAATATTCAGATAGGATAATGATGGAATCAAGATAATAATCAAATGCAAGGATAAATCCTTGAAGAGTGGGCACGACACAGAGATGACCCAAGGCAGCTTTTAACTTTGCAGATATGACAACTAGAGTTATCTGTCATGTAGGAAACATGATCAAATTCCCCATGTATAAAGGACAAGTGGAGGAGTAAGAAACTCGAAGTGATCGCTGAGCTGAAAGTGTACACTGAGACATGAGTATCGAAAAGTTAAGAGAGTGCTATGTTCAAGGAGGACATGATGCCATCGTCTGTAACCCAAAAATAATACTTCTTCCTTATCTTTCTTGTTAAATTTTAATGAGTCCAGGAAAGTCAACTCAGGTCTCTCTTCATTTTTGACAAGCTTGAAGAGGGGAGAAAATAATGCTTGATAATGTCACTGATTCGTGGATTTTACGAGCCCAAACTAGTACATGCTCATTGGTGTTTTCATGTTTAGAGAGTCTGAAAACTCTGAAGAAGACTCCAGGGGGGTCCTTTTTCGTCGAATTTAGTCTCCTAAGGCTGGAAAAGTATAAAACATACCACAGAAGAACTCTCTTATCTTTCGAAGAAGTAAGGCGCACATTTTTTGTACTTACTCAGGGAGGTCCGAAAAAGGTTAAATTACCAGCTACCCAACGCTCCTTCAAGAGCAGCTTATAGCTTGAGTTTTACGAGTGTGAAGGAAAGCAAGATCACTTGGAAATATCCATTTGATTACGAGGAATGGGGCTTACAACAATAAACTCTATGCTTTGTTCTTTAGTGTTTAATGAGCATGACAAAGACATAAAGTACACTTGGATTTTTTTTCATGTTTAGGTCCAGAGCATGAAAAAGCAAAAACTAAGCTCATATCAGGCACTCATTTTCCATAATTTTAGTCCCTCAGGTCCGGAAAAGTGATAAATCTATGCCTGAGAATACTCTTCTCAATTCCATAGAAAAGAGAGTGATTCTTTCTCGTACTATTCCACATGGTCCGAGAAAGTGATAACCTACCACCAATGTGGATGCCCATTCACATATTCTTAACAAGCATGAATGGACAAGTTTACTTGGCATTAAATTCTATTTTGAGGAGTTAGACCTGGAACTAAAGAAACTCCATAAGGGCGAGGAGCCTTATAAAGGGGATAGCTTGTAAAAAAAGAGACCAAAATGAGGCTCAATTTAGCGTGAAAAATGGCTAAGAAGGCTCCCGTAAACCTATGATAAATGCGGAATGACTACCAAAATATAATCAATGTGTTCTAAACTAGGGTACTCATGGAAGTAAATCCCTATCCATGGAAGAAAAAATGGTACAGACAAGGTAATAATGGTTAGACACCATAGTCTGTGGTCAAAGTAATGATCCTAGGGTTAAAGCGGATTAGGTATAGATGAAAAAATGCATATAAATGACAAAAATCCTATCCTATATGAGTGAATAATCACTTTAAATAACCTTGGACCTATTGCATTAGGAAAACATGACATAGCATTAGTTTGATTTTTGATAGAAATTAAAACTATAGGCTAAAAAACCCACATTTTGAAATTATTTCTATAAATAGTTCAAAAACAGAAATCAAAATCCCAATTTCATATTTTTACCCAATATAGGGAATTTTTACCTCTGACTTCAATCGTTCGGTGTGGACAAACCAGTGGACGAGTTTCAAATCCACAAGTGCCAGGTAAGTCGGCTCTTCATTCTCTTCCATTTCATCCATTCAAATTTTCAATTTTATGCAAAATTTTGATGTTTTAAGCCAATTTTAAGGGGGTCGTGATGTATACGCAGGTATGCGACTTACACAATCGTGTACACGCATTTTAAACGCGGCGTGCCTGAAGGAAACCCGCGTATGACACGTGACCTGTCTAAAAGACAGTCGTGTATACTGCGCGACATAGGAAAAGTGAAAATAGGGCCAAAATCAAAGTTTTTTGATGAATTTTAATGTTTGATGGTGGCTTTATGGGCAGGATAAAACATGGTGTTGGGGTGAAGGGAGAGGGAACATGAAAATATGGACCAAGATGCACTTCGAAGTACCCCCACGGTGCAACCATTGTGGCAAAGTGGGTTGTTAAAGTTCTTTTGCACCTCACCTATGTGGGCCAATGTCTGTTTGCTAGAGTTTTTAATTAAGTACTGGGATCATGACCTAGGTGCCTTTGAGCTACAAGGTGAGATTCTGGAAGTTGCATTGGAAGAAATATATTTCACTACGGGTTTTTCACGACGGGGTACACCTGTCAACCTCTAGGGTACTGGCATGGGCGGTGACCTTCTAATTGTTCAGGACTACATCAACACTTACTGCACGCCCGACAATCAGAAAAGGGGAACCTGCATCCCTATTGCACATATTAGTAACTTCCCATTGCAGGTGTTGGTAACCACAATAGTGGGGGTTGCAAGATCGTCATCACTCCATCTTTCTAGTTGGAGCCAGATGAGAATCATTGTAGAGTGCCTACAGGGAGCTCTGTTTGACTGGTGCTCAGGAGTAATCCCGATAATGAAGAAACAACTTCTGATTGCAAGAGAGGCCGACGAAAGAACTTTGGATATTCTAGTGTATTGGTAGCCTTCTTCTTTGAGAGAGTGTCTGCCATTAGCCTTGTGGTACCTCTACCATCCTTCTCTCCCCGTCAGCCTACACTGAGTAGGTGGGGAGAAATTTTCATTCACCAGGGCGACGGTGGCTCGGTTCAAAGTGTCTATGACGATGACTTCTACCTATGGTGGAGACGGAAACTACCAGCACTAGAGCAGTTTCCATATTTTGGAATGGATTTCTGAGGTGACAATGACCTTTTCCTCCCTCATGGAGGAGCATGGGGACCATCAGGTATTTTGGTTTTTTCAAGTTTTTAAAGTTTTATGAATTTTTATCATAAAGATATATACATATGTATAATATTTTTTAATCCATTTAATGTTTAAAATGCAGATATTGAACCAGTCCGCCCTAATGGGCATCCTCGGATGTATGTATGACCAGTAGCAAGAGAGGATCAGGGTTTGATCAGGGTACTTGAGAGGAAGTTGGCAAGGCTTACCCAAACAGTCCCAACTCTACGTATTGAGCAAGTCCCTGCCATTATGCAGGAATTAGTTGTTGGTATTCCACCCACCTGGATACGCCTTGTGAGAAGGGTAGCCAAGGCAGTACTTGTCTACATAGAGGTCACTGAGGCTGCTGCAGCTAAAGAAGCTGAGGAGGCCCATGAACAAGATGACCAAGATTACCAGGGTGACCAGGGTGGTTAAGATTAGAACTAGGGGAATTTTATGGATTACGATATAATTTTTGTATATTTCTGTATATTTCTACAGTTATGATTGGATCCGAGGATCAAGAACTCGACCTATCTATATGGACAGATATTCATAAACACACACACATAGACACACACATATATATATATATATTTCCAGTTTATTTACATGTGTTTTACTGTTAGAATAATCCGTCAGGATTATTGTAAATAAATAATAGGAATATGAATAGATAGGAAGGCGAAAAGGCTGGTAATCAACCGCCTCATGAAATGTATAAATATAGGCATTTGCATTTGAATAATTAATTGGAATCGGGAGTTATACCTAACAACTGGTATCAGAGCAGGTTATCTGCCATAACTCCTGCTGCATTTCTGCGCCCTCCTTCCTGCCATTCTTCGTGCCATTCCATTGCCAGACTGCTCCATCAGTCTGCCAGTCGAGTCGCATGCAAATTCCTTCATGATTGAGTTTGTGTGCTGAAGAAACCCTAATGAGTTGAGCGTTTTGTAAGTGTATTATCCTCTGAATATCCTGCGATTTGTATATCCTGTGGGTTTTCATGGAATTTTATTTTCTGTGAAAAGCACAGCTCTTTGGCCGTGAGTCCGTCGTCCTCCCTGAACACTCAAAACCCTAATTTTACCATCACTGATACATCCCATTTTCAATATAGTGTAGATTGCGCCCTCTTGTAGCTAAGAGACGCGATTTCAAGTGTTTCTCCTGCATGGAGCTGCGACCCATCTAGCGTGGAAACCTATCAGTTTTTATGCTGAGTGATATAATATATGCTGCCAGTTGCACCTCATGTGGAAGGATAACTGCGACTAGTCAAGTCCCAGAATTTGTTGGAGAGGAGGTAGTATTTTTGCTCTTGCGACCACTTTAAAGAATGAAGATCGTTGTTTTCTGCGTGAAGTCTAGTCTCTGGATATATTACAGACATATATCAAAGTGCCTGCGTTGAAGTGTTGATCAGCTGGTGGTTACTTTGATCTATTAATTGATATATTTTGATATATCCTGAGCTGCGACCTCTCATAGCACGCTGCCCATATGGCCTTGCTGACTGGATTTTTCAATTGTAACAAAATTGCTGGTTTATTATCGTGTCTGCCCTATGCTCAGACTTGAACACACTATATTTTATTTTACTGCTCGTCTCCAGTTCGTTCCCCTGTACGGCATACATTCAGCAACCGGTGCGCATATATTTTATTGGATGCGTGTAATTCTGGCTTCTAATCGTGGAACTGTTATGAATGATAGTTGATAGTTGATAGTTGTGGATCATTGAGAGCCTGCGCTGGAGAGACGTTACCTCTTTTCTGAGGTAACCCTAATTTTCTGGTGACTCATTATAATCTCCACGACTCCACATTACTGCATTCTCCTATTGAGTGCTATGCGAGCTGTGAATTGCTGTGCACCATCAGCCTGCGTGAAGACCGATCTCAATTTGTTAAACATTGAAGCGTGCTGCTGGTATCTGCTACTGCGTGATGTCCATATATTATATTGCCTGAAGACCGGTGCGTGGAGGCTGCCTGCGTTAAGGACCAGCGTATTGGTGTGAAGACCAGCGAATTGGTGTATCTTGGTGTGAAGACCACCGTGGAAAGTTGTAATATACTACAATAGTTTATAATCTAAAGAGTAAAGACATTTTTTAACTGCTCCTTTCCATAGCCTCCAGCGTGAAGACCAGCCGGGAGGTAATGCTGGAAGACCAGCGAGTTGAAGGCAAAGATAGAGAATGGCGTGCTGACCCTTACCATCCAGGCAGTGTGATCTTACTGCGTAATTATAATAGAGGAATGTTTTTTTTTGTTTCAAGTGATGCACTCCAATTTTAACATTGGTATTGCTGACTGATATACTGTGTGCATATTGCATTGAAGAAGGCTGATATATATATTGTATTAAGCGTGGAGTTGTGAATGCTGTGAAGAGTTAGCCTATTCTAATGACAATTTGTTGAGATTCATGCCTTTATTGAACTCTCTGAAGCTGCGACTTATGAATTCCTTGTGAAGGCTGACTGATATATATACTGCCTAGTCTTCCATCTACCCTTTGTGTGCTGCGACCTGCCAGGACATTGCGTGCGTGAGAGACTGCTGCTAATGCAAAATATAGTATGACTGATATAGAGTGATATATCATACTGATATATGCATTGAAGGCTGTAAAAAGTATTTTAATATTGCTGCTGTCCACTTCGTGAAATGATTTCTTCTCCCTGAATTGCTGCAAATTGAAGCTGCAATACTATTATTGTATCTCTTTAAAACCTGAAGTTGAGATTGTAAATCACCTTGGCAGAGACTGTAGACCTGCAAGGTTATTGTTTTTTTTCTATTTCTCTTTGTCATAACAAGTTTATTATTATAAATTACACTTACGGTTGTAAAGATGCACTCTTTGGCATCTAGTATTGGTGCTGCCCTAGCTGGCAAAGACCAATCCAAAGACCCTTCCAAGGGTGATTGCAGCAAAAGAGGACAAGGAAGAAGAAATTTCAGAGGCAGAGGGGGCAGAAACAAAAGATCAGACTTGCAGTGCAAGCGTTGCGGAAAGACTGGGCACACATCAGATCAGCGTTGGGCTTCATGGGACTCAATCAAAGACAAGCATAACCAGAAGACAGATGACCAAGATGCTAGTAAATTTTCTGATTCTTGTATTGTTGCACATTGTA
>LPNX010723835.1:28504-62278 GCA_001517045.1 Pseudotsuga menziesii
ATAGGAAGGCGAAAAGGCTGGTGATCAACCGCCTCATGAAATGTATAAATATAGGCATTTGCATTTGAATAATTAATTGGAATCGGGAGTTATACCTAACAACCAATGTATTTGTTGTATATTTTTATGGAATGTGTGTTAAGTGCCAATCTAAGATATAATTCGCATATGCATCAATTAATGAATTTTGATTTCTTGGAATATAATTAAATGTAATAAAATCAAAATTTCTTTCCAATAACCTAATTTACAAAAACTAACGTAATAAAATAGGGTTCCACACCTGATAAGCTCGATTGAGCTAGGAAACCACCAGTTGAGAGTCAAATCTAACTTCCAACTGGGTGATGCCATGTGACAAGGCATCCCATAAAAGCTCAATGATGGCCCTGTATTTGGCCACATTATTGGTAGCAGGACCTAGGCAAGCGCCTCCAGAGGCAACTAACTGTCCTAAGGGTGAGTAAATAACCCATGCAACTGAAGCCAGGTTGCAAGTGTGACAACTAGCGCCATCTGCAAAACCTACGAACCACTTGGAATACATCTGTCACAACCAACATATGATATAAGAACACAAACTAGATAGCTATTGTACATAAAGTTACATACAAGAAAAATACGAGAAAAAGTGTTAAGCCTAAGCATAGTACTTCTTCAAGTAGAGCTCATTTCTAGGCTCGGGAAGCTTATTCCCTTCGAAATTAGTTAATTCATATGCCCCTTTCTTCAAAACATTCAACACAATATAGGTTCCTAACCACATAGACCTGAACTTCCCTGCCCCTAGGGGTTCTTTGTCCTGGTCCCAGATCAAGACAAGCTCCCCTTTAGAAAAAATCTTAGGTTTGACCGATTTATCATATTGATTTTTCACCCTATTTTTATGAGCCTCGTTTACAGTCAGTGCATCTCTACGATGTTCATCTAGAAGTTCTAAGTGTAGCAAACGTTCTTCTAGCTTAGTCATATTAGGTAACACATTAATAGAAATTTTTAAAGATGGAATTTCACATTCAACCGGGGTCACTGCTTCCACCCCATGAACGAGTTGGAACGGTGAGAACCCTGTGGTGGTTTTCACATTGCTTTGATAAGCCCAAAGTGCAGGATACAACATGATGTGCCAATTTGATCGGGCTACCTTAATAGTACGCTTGAGGATAGTCTTCAAGGTCTTATTAACTACCTCGACTTGACCATTCGCTTGCGGGTAGAAATAAGACGAATGTTCTTGTTTAAACCCTAGCATAGTAGCCAATTCGGTCATCATGCTATTTTGGAAATGACTGCCATGGTCAGTGAAAATCTCTCTAGGAATACTAAAATGCGCGATAATCTGGTTGAAAATGAAAAAAATCTCTCGTTTCCCCGTCAGCCTTATAGGTGGGCATTGCCTCTTCCCACTTCATAAAGTAATCCACAATGACAATAATGTATTTGTGCCCCCTAGTCGAAACTGGGTTGCACATCACATAATCTATCCCCCACTTGGTGAAGGGGCCCACTGCGATGATGGAAAATATTGGAGCAGGATGCGACCGCATCTTTTTGGTGTAAATATGACAAAGATTACAATGCTTCATGGCTTCCACACAATCTTTAAAGATCGTTGGCCAAAAATAATTAGCACGTAAAATATTATGGGCCGTTGCTAACCGAGATAAATGACCCCCACATGCTCTGCTATGGACATCATTTAGGACAATATCATCCTCTTCGTGGATGATGAACTGACGTAAAACATAATCTACCCCTCTACGGTATAAATTATCCTTGATGATGAAGTAGTTTTTTGCATGTAAGCGTAATTTGCGTCGTTCTTCCCGCGAAAAGGTTGTAGGACACTTCAGTGTCTGGAGATAAAGAAGTATATCTCCATACCAAGGGTCAAAGGTGTAAATCAAGAAAATGTGCTCATCTAGGAATGAGTCTTCTTCAATTGCTACATCTTCTTCAACTGGAAATTCTACAATAAGCTCTGCAAAAACTAAAGATTTTTTGGATTTGGAGAATTTAAAATCCAAGTAAAACTCCTGAAGAATGACTATCCATTTATTGAATTTTCCTCCAACTATACGTCAGGACAAGACATATTGGAAAGGATTGACATTTTCCACTACTGCCATAGTCCTCAGTAAGATGTAGTGACGTAACCTATGAACAACATACACGACTGCTAAAGCCAACTTTTGAACGTGGGAGTACCTAAGTTTAGGGCCAGATAAAGCACGACTAAGGTAGTAGACAACATGCTCTTGGATCTTATCATCCTCCTACACTATCACTACCCCAATGGTCGACTCGGATGCGTCCATGTACAATATAAAATCACGAGAGTAATTTGGTGGACGCAATAAAGGTGTCAACAACAAAGATTTCTTTAATTCATCGAACGCAAGTTGTGCGGTTTCATCCCATACAAATGGGGTGTCCTGCTTCAACATGTGCATGAAACCTTTGGTGATCTTGGCATAATTCACAATAAAACATCGAAGAAAGTTAGATTTTCCTTGTAGGCCCTACAGTTTCTTGATGGAATAAGGAGGAGGCAGATTTACAATGGCCTCAACTTTCAAAGGATCCACCTGAATACCTTTGTTAGAAACAATGAACCCAAGCAGCCTACCTGACTTGACACAGAAAACACACTTGTGTGGATTCAAGCGTATTTTACAATGCCTACATCGTTCAAAAATTAAATGCAAGTGATCTGGATGGTCGATCCTCTTACGAGAATGTGTCAACAGATCATCTAGGTAGGGTTCAATAATATACTTGATGTCATGAAAGGAAAAATTAATTTCCCCCTGAAAGGTAGCCCCTGCATTTTTAAATCCAAAAGGCATTTTCTTGTACGCAAATGTACCCCAAGGACAAATGAAAATTGTTTTATGTTGGTCTTCCGGCTTGATTTGAATCTAATTATACCCATAGAAACCATCCATAAATGAAAATACCTCACTCCCCGCACAAGCATCAATGATTTGATCTATGAATGGTGTGGGGTAGTTATCCTTAGGACAAGCTTTGCTTAAATCACGAAATTCAGTACATACACATATCGTCTCTTGATTTTTATCGACAGGAACAGGATTAGATACCCATTCTGTCAAATCTATAGGGTAAATAAAACCAGCTTTTAGCATCTTTTCAACTTCAACCTTAATGGTTGCTACTTTACGCGAATTGACAGGTCTAGGTTTTTGTTGAATTGGTTTGGCATCAGGAGAGGTTTGGGTTTCATGTTCGACTATCGATGGATCTATGCCTGGAATCTCCTCGTATGACTAGGAAAAAAATGTCGCGAAACTCCGTAAATAATGCCGTATAGATAGCAATCTCCTCCAGAGAGAAGTTTGCACCAATATATACTTTTTCCACAATGTTGGGGTTCTCAGAGATGTTGATAGGGATAGTAATGGAAATGTTTTCCATATTCCCCTCGGTAAAGATTCTCTCCCTTGGTAAGGGATTGATTGGTATATCAGCATCACCTGCTAGTCTCACATGGAACTCTTGATTTTCAATCCTGCTTAACTCTGGAAGAAAGAAGGATCTATGATGAAGATCTTTGCAGATCTAATTTTTCCCACTCATAGCTTCCAAAATGGCTTCATCTGAAGGCAAAACCATGTCTAAGCAATCGTCAGTATACAAAGAGTTCTCTGCCCAAGCAGGAAGATAGGCTTCTTCTGGCTCCTCTAAGACTGTAGGAGGAACCGAAATGGGATCAACATTGGTGTTAATGATAGCTTGATAAGCTACTTACACTACTGATAAGGGCACTTTAGGTTTGTAATGGGAAGGAAGAACCCAAGGATCCATTCTATCACCAACCATTGCAATACACTTCCCTACACTAGTAGAACCTAAGTAATTAATCAAGGCTAGGATATCGAATGTGCCCATTAACGATGAATACATTCTAGCCCCTAAGCTCTCTGAAACAGGTTTGACCTTATCAACCAATGGCACGGTGGACTCATTAGTTTCCATGCTGCCCTTCGGAGTGAAACTAAGTTGGTATACAGTGACCATCTTCCCTTCGCACGGAAACACTACCACCGAAAGAACGACCGATGCAATTGCACACATAGCATAAGTCCAAATTCTCCCCATAAGAAAGTTATAATCCAAAGGCGCATCAATTACCTCTACTTCAACAGACACTTCCTTCCCAGACAACTTTATCTCAAAATCTAGTAGGATACCATGTGGACGAAATGACCTTCCGTCGAAAGCAGTAAGTAGGGTGTTCGATGGAACTAGCTCTAGAGATCCAAGAGCCTTCTAGCAAGACAAGGACATGACACATGTGGAAGCATCTTCATCAACAACTGACCTTCCAATGGTTTTTTCACCATGGATGGCATCTATTGACAAAGCCACATGATACAAAAGGTGAATTTTGACATCAGACAAATTAAACTCCGCCATAAGGCTCGATGAATCCATACTACCTAAGGTTGCTAAGAGTGCATCTCGCTGGGCGGGACAATTTTGCAACACCTCCAAAGCTGACATCGCACAAGGGGTTTGGGATAAATCTTCAACTACAAAGTATTGGCTGCATCCCTAGCATTAGGATTGTGCAATACTTTCTTTAAGACACCTTTTGGTATCTTAGGCATAGTTTTGGCAGGTTTTTCGATTTTGAGAGCCTTAGAAGTTTCACCTATAGACTTACCCTTCTCAGGAGCCTCTGTCTCATAGTTATTATTTCTAGTTTGGAGTAATGTCTAGGATCGAACCATGTTGATATAATTTTGGTTAGGGACATTAGTAGTGCCCCTTTCTACATTAGAAACTAAATCTCCATTTTGTCCTTGGGGAAATAGATCATTTAGGACAGTCGGTTGTTGATTTTTGAGCAGCTTCTAAGCTTGATCTATAAGATGGCATTGGTGGGTCAGGTGATCTTCCTGGCACAACTTACAGGGAAATTTCACCTTCTTCTTCTCTTTTTTCCCCCCTTCAGAATTATTTGTTGGTTTTGGCTTGTTTTGGTTTCCCTCACCTTTCTTCCCCTTTTTCTTTTTCCCACCGGGATGCTGATTTCCCTTTTGGGAGAATTGAGGAAAAACTTTTGCATTTTGGGATGAGGGGGCAGCCTTTACTGCCTCCATTGTAGACTGTTTAACGAAAAACTCATGGAGTTGTTTTTCCAAAGATTCTACAATGGAAGATTTAACTAAACCAACCACACCATCGATATGAGGTCTAGGATTAGGTTTCTCGACACTATGTGTTGGCCGCGGTGCATCAGGGATGATTTCATATAGAATCCCAGACTGAGATTATATCAAATCTAACTGTTGGGCCCTGAGGATAGCCTCTTCCTCATTAGTTACTCCTGAAGTGGATACATCCTTAGATATATATGAAAATAAGGATTTAAGGAACCATTCTAACAAAAACTTGGGAGGGATAGTGGCCTTAATGAGCCTTTTCTGCCTTTGCCACTCTTAGTTATGATCCGAAATGTGAGTGGATTTGTCCTGCCGAACGGTGGACAATAATTCTGTGCCAGCATCATACCAAACATGTAGTTGTAAATAATTAAGGAACACATTATCTAAGTCCCAAAAACTATCAAACGCAGCAGAGTGTAGTTCAATGTACCACTTTGTTGCGGCACTAGTCAGAGTTCTTTGGCACAATCTTGACTGAGCGGTGTCATCATTCAGTGAGTTAGAAGAGCACCACAAGTGAAAGGTGGTGATATGAGCCCCTGGGTATTCACCAACTTTTCCTTTGAATTTTAGAATATCCGAGGGAAACTTGGTAGGGACAGGTGTCCAAGTGGCATCATGTTTCACTGGGTCATTCATTAACTTGGAAAAATCTGGCAAGTTTAAAGTTACAAGGAAAGGAATTTTGGGCCTAACTGGAGCCTGAAAAGTACGATCTTGGGAAGTAGAAGGACTTGCCCCCTGGTTCCCAAATGTAAAGGCAGGGTTGCCCCCAATTACCGGTTGCAAAGTAGTCGGACTACTTTAAAAAGTATTCCACCCATAAGCCAGTGGACTATTCATATGTGGTGGAGTGTATGTGGTTTGAGCTTCTCCAGTTGAAACTGGAGTTTGGAAAACAGGAGCAAGTATCCCTTCGCTAAAAAGTGAGAAAGGAGAGCTCATGAAAGGAGCCAAAATCGGCGTTTGGAAACCTTGAACATAAGAGTTAGTATTTCCAAACTACACCCCTACATATGCAAGTGTGGGGCCTACATATAGAGTGGATGGGGGAATGTGCCTCCCATTCCACGAAAAACCCTAGACAAATGAAGAGGATCCAAAAGGACCACTCTGAGCAGTATATGCAAAAGAGGGTGAAGCAGAAGGCACACTGGGAATCCCAGTGACCACCCCATGAGAAGTGCCTACTACATTTGTGGAATCTGGTGGTTTAACTACCCGACTAGCTGGAGTTAAGGGAGTAGTAGGTATATTTGTTCTAGGACTACCAACCGGGGGAGGTGGCACTCCTTCAGCCGGAATAGCTGAGATGGGGGTAGATGGACTCTCTCCTACACTAGCCATAAGTCTACTTACAGGAACACCAATCACAAGTAAATTAAAAGGACGAACCTAGACGATCACAGGATCGTTTAAGTCAGTAAGAGGTGAATTAAATTTTCTTACAAACTCGTCAGCTTGCAAGTATTCTATCTCTATTGTGGTTGTATCAAACTGGTTTATCCTAAGTTCTGGTTCACCTGGAACTTCACTAATTCCTATCGGTTCAAAAGAACCGTATGTGTCTAATCTCCACCTTTGAGGGGGCGATGGAGGCTCCACTGTAGTAAACGGAGGAAGGTTTTGCAACCTTCTTGAAATTTTGAGAGGTTGGTACTCCCCGATTGAAAATTAACGCTTCACACACCCTAAGGTCGGCTAAACACAAACAAACCACACAGCAATCACTACAAAATTTCATAAAGCCACAACAGACACAAGGGGTATAAGATATGATTTCTAGAAGAAAGTTGAGAGACAGTTACTTGGCATCCCTGTAGTTGTTCTTAAGCACAAGCGGAGGAATCACCCACCGCCCTACCACACCTTCTACCAGGGTTACCTTCCAAGGTCGTCCAAGGTCAACCAGAAATATCCTTTTGGTGTACCTATGTATGAACCCTAGATGTCAAAGAAACTAAAGGCTACCACAACTATATTGACAGTCTGGGGGGACATTCGTAAGCCTGGTTCGTACACATGGGCAGGGTAGAAAAGCTCGAAACCCTTTCAACACCGGCACCGCACGAGGCCTAAAGGGTGGTATTGACAGAAGTCCCCAGATGCGCAAAAACCTTGGTCTATGCTTTGACAAGGAATCGGAGGGTTATCTCCTCAGTCCAAGCCTCCACGCGGCCTCATGCTTAAATCCCATTTGAGAGGAACTTCCCAGATACAATCAACATAGAAGAGGGTTTACCAATTAATTGGCCAATTACATCTGAATTTAAACACTTGTGGAGAGTTAAACTCCCTATTCCACAAGTCTAGCCTAAGCTAGTTCGTGTATGAGCCTATAAAATAAAACTTACTAATAATTCTTAAATTATATCGTTCATTTTAAAGGTTGTTCTTAGTCAAAAGGTAAATGGCATGAAAGCTTGTGATGTTATAGACTCGATAAGAAAAAGCAAAATGATGTATAAAGCAAATTCCAAAGTAAATCGCAACTACTTAAACCAAATTTCTTTTCTTTTTACAAATATAAGCTAATGAAATTAAAACTAAATGCGAGAAAACTAAGACTTCTCTTTATAATTTTTGAAATTTTATTTGAAAAATACTGAAAAGAAAACGACTAAATGCAAAAGTATAAAATGTTTTTTCTTCACTTTTTCAAATTCTTCAAAAACTACAATGCAACTAAATGAATTTTTTTTGAGAAAGTTTGAATAATCAAAGCATATAATAAGCGAAATGAAGTATAAAGGACCCAAAATAACTTTACTTCAACCAATCAGGAAGAATATTCAGAAAAAAAGCCTGACTTGAAGAAACTATTGAATTGAAAAAGTCCACTAAATTCACAAAAGAACAAGTGACAAACTGACACCACAAAAAGCAGTACAAAGTATAAAGTATCTAAAGCCCTCATCACTGACCTAGACACAAAGCACTAAACTTATAAACCAAGCAGGAGGACCAACTTCAAATCACGAGATGAAAGACATTCAAACAAAAAGGGTCAAAGGCTTGAAAACAAGCAAGTAGTGTGATGCACAAGACTTTAGACTCACAAAGTCATGCCAATAACAGAAGACTTCCAAGCAAGCAAAAAACCGAAGAAGACAGGGACAAGCAAACCCTACCCAATTTTTATGCTGCTACAAGATATACGCGACTGTGTATGCAGGAAACCCTCGTACGATACATGACTGCCTTATAGAGCAACCTGCGTATACAAGGTCTTATACGTGACTGTGTACAACAGCAACCCACGTATATAACTAAAAATTTTCAAGGAAAAAGAACTAGTAAATTTTTTTGGGCACACTACATTGTAAATCAAAAGCAAGATAAAAATGACCACACTCAGAATCATAATCAGAACAAAGACTGGTAAAGAACCTACAGGATAAACCCACAACAGGCTGGACTCCCCAGTGGAGTCGCCAATTCTGTTGTACATGACATTACACCCTTGTAACCTAGGGTATGGGGTTACCAGCTTACTATTAGACTTTCAGACAATCAGCTTGTATAGAAAATGGAATAAGAATAGGAAGAAATCTTGGCTTACCCGGTTTATGACGGTTGATCCAAGCTTGGTCTTCTCTTGCTCCAATGTTCTCCAAAACTTCTAAGGATGCTTCTCTTCGCGTGCAAAGAGTCAATTCTTCAAGGAATATCTCATACATATATGCATCTTAGGTTAGATGAAAATCATATTAATAATATAATTGAACATATTCATTAAACCAACATACATGAGATAAACACAATACAAGATTGGAAGAAGAATTCTCTTTCTTAACAAACAGTGAATAGGTAAGAATACAACCCAGCTTCTGACACAAGGACTCCTCTGCAACCGAGAGCTTTGAGTTCTGCTGCTCCAAGACTCTGAAGGTATACCACCATCATAACTTTTCTCTTCCAAAATTGATTGATCAGCCCCATCCCAAGGCCTGTATTTATACTTTGGGAAATATAGTGGTTTCGAAGGTTAGGATGGTTGAGACAGTTGAGATAGTTATGGATTAGGGCCCAACTAATCTCATCTCATCACGATTTATATTTTTTAATGTTGAATTAAGGTATACGCGAGTATTAATATAGGCAAGGCGCGTATGACACACGGGTTGCTCAAAGGGAAATCGCGTATGCAAGGTACATGCGGGTTGCAATGCACATAGTCGTGTATGACACACGATTTGTAATGCACATAGTCGCGTGTGCAACTAAAAACTCAGAATAAAAATATATAAGGCTGGTCTGAAGACAATGTATCAAAGGTCATGCACATCTATAGTGTTTTGGCCACTTCAATCCTAATTGTCCTTTTGTGTACCGACATGATGAATGTCAGCACTCGAATGAAGAAGTGCCATTTTGGCTGATAACATACACTCCTTTCCTTTGCGTCAAATTGTTTGGTTAATCATTATTATACATGTTCATGCTTGGGGAAACTCATTTTCTTTGAGTCAAATTGTTTGGTTCATCATTATTATGCATGTTCATGATTTGGGACACTCCTTTGATTCATGTTAAGCCCATGATTTTGGGACACTCCCTTAGGAGTCAAATTGTTTGGTTAATCATTATTATGCATGTTCATTCTTTGTTGAATAAAGGTTTTAATTTTGGTAGAATGTAGGAGCATGTTGTATTGAAGAGATAAGATAAGGTAAAGATAGAGGAGGGGATGGTGAGGTGACTAGGGTTGCAGGTTAGGGTTGGATTTGGGACAACACTGTTCAGCTCTGCTTGTACTCTCTCGCATGGATCTCCTGGTGTGAGGCGGTGGTTTTTGCATCTCTTCACAAATGAAGTGTTTTTCTGGAGTCCCCGTGGCTGGACCAGGTTTTTGGTGGGTTTTTTTTGCACTTAGTACGTGGGTTGGTTAGTGTTTAAGGTGATGACAACTTTTCGGGATTTCACATGGGCACTGGTGCTCTCCCTCAAACCTGTGATGGGTTGACTTATTCAGGGGCTGGCATTATTTTTCGGTCTATGTGGTGTTTTGGCGGTATGTGGGTGTGGAATACTGGATGGTGCGCTGCACCCGGTTATTATTTTACTGGCAACCAGTTATTGTGGTGGTTTAGTTTTTACGTTCTCATCTTTCTCACTTTTCTTGGGTGGTTTTGTTTGACTATGGAGGCTGACCATGATAGTCGGTCACTTGACCACAGGCGGGTGCAAGATTTTAAGTCTTTGCAGTGTAGGAAGCATTTCATTGTGGATTCAGATAACCTGATGGAGAAGGTTACATGTCTCAATGCCAGATATTTGGTGGGTCGTTTGGAGTACTGCATACTCGATAAGGCAGGATGGGTGGAATGGATTACTGCTCAGTGGAAACCTATATTAAACTACGCACCTACTGTTAGTAGTTTATCAAATGGCTGGTTCATTTTTCTATTCTTGGAAGAAACTGATGCGACCAATATCTTTGAGGGTTTGTGGATGGTTAAGGGTGGCTCCTTAGTGCTCTGGCATTGGTGGCTTGATTTTGACCCATGTTGTTCAAAGGTTCTAAAGCGACGTTTATGGATTTTGATGCCTGGTATTTTGCTGCCCCTCTAGTCCAGGAATTCCCTCAAGGCCATTGGAAACTGCCTGAGACATTTCATATCCCTGGAGGAGTCACGCCTTCATGGTTTCGATAAGCACATTTCCAAAGTATTGGTCGATATCGATGTGCCTGAGGGTCTGGAGGAGGCCATGGACATTGTGTGGGGGCACAAGATATTGAAGAAGAGACTTGACTATCTCCATGTTCCTTTTCAATGCCATTACTTTCACTCCATGGGGCACTTGCACCTTGTTATTTGGCAGCAATCGATTTGAGGCTTCCCCTGATGTGGAATTGGAGGGTTTGTGCTCTTCATCAGACTCTCCTAAGACCCAGATTTTGTCAGTGGATACTTCGAAGGATTCCTCTCCATGTAACACTGGTAAGTACATTATGTGCATTGAATTTGTTTATATTGATTACTCACAGGGGGATTTTCCGACCATCGATGATATTGCATGAACGAACCTAGATGGGGGGTGGTTGTCCTGGTCCCACGGGTAAGGGTAGTACTATGTCTTATGGGGTGAATCCCTTTGTTTCACCTGTATCGATGGGGGGGCATTGTAGTGTCGAGTCATTGATTGTTTCTGTTGATGTTGGTGTGTCTGCAGGTTTTGGGTACCTGACATCTATTGGGGGGTCTGGAACGTTGTGTGGGTTGGAGGCGGTGGTTCCTGGGATGGAGGTGGCTTGGATTTTTTTGGTTTTATTGAAACCCTTGGGGGGGAGGATGCACTAGCTATGTTGATGATGGTTTCTGACAAAGTTGATGACATTGGGGGTTGTAAACAAGTGTTGTTCCTCCTCTCACCTTTGAGGTTGGGGTTGAGGCCGGGTCTGGGGATAGCCCTATGGACTCCCCTTCTTTTGTCGATCCTGCTCTACTGGTGTCGTTACCCATTTTTTGGATCATCCTTAGTCATCCCCTGATGTTCTCCCTTTGAAATCGATACAACATGAAAATATTATCATTCGGAAAGACCATAAGGTTAAGACTCGAAGGGGTTGCTGAGGTGATGAAGAATCATTGGGGGATGGTTCCTATATTCCTCTCTCTTTTCATATCAAGTATGCAGCACGAGCTGCACAATATTCCTCTACTTCTTTATCCCATGGGGCACTTAGAGAACATACCCCCCTTAGGAAGGTTACTTGATGCGTCTTCTCTCCTTCAACATCTGGGGTTTTGGAGAGCGCACCAAACAACTGGCTCTTAAGTCCTTGTTGGTTTCACTTAGACCATACATGATCCTTTTACAGGAGACACTATGTTCGCGGTCACAGGATATTTGTATTTTTGTCGATTTTTTCTTGAGTTGGAATTTTTCAGTGATTGATGTGGTCGGTCATTCGAGGGGGTTGCTAACTGCATGGAACCCTTGGTTGCTTCGTTGTCATGATTTTAAAACTGAGGCTATTTTATTGGTTGAGGATGAAGGAAATGGACTTACTATTGTTTGGAACCTGCTGAATGTTTATGCTCCTTATAGTGATAGGGAGAGGTTCTGGAATTCGCTTGATTCGAAGGGGCTTCTAAATTTGGACAAACTTCTTCTTCCAGGTGATCTAAATTTTACTCTTTCTATGGCAGAGGTCTAGGGACATTCTGCCATAATTGATCTGATGGCACTGTTTTTTACTAGTCTTATTAAAAAGTCACTCCTTATTAACATTAAGCCGACAAAGCTCGGTCCTACTTGGAGGAATGGCATAGTAGGGGGGCGATGGTATTGGAAAGCAGGTGGACCACTTTGTGGCGGAGGAGTCTTTTCTTCCTTTGCTGGAACAATACCGATCATGGATTAGACCCTATGAGGTCTCGGATCACTTCCCCATTTGTTTGGATTGGAAGGGGATGGGGGAAAGGCCTCCTTAGCCTTTTAAATTTAACCATACCTGGTTGATTGAGTATGATATTGAAATTTTTATCAGATAGGTGTGGTCTGGTGCACACCCTGTTGATGTGGCCGGCCCTATTTCCTCCTTGATCGGGAAGTTAAATTTTCTTAAGAAGGCGGTTATGGAGTGGGAGCGCAAAATGAAATATGACAGAGGCTGTGAATTGATGGCTATTGAGGACCATATCATTGATTTCTTCCTACTAGCACCGACTGGAGTTCTTTCGCTGGAGGAGGCTGGGGTTTTGGCAGGTTTGAAGGCTCATAAAGCATCTTTGTTTCCCTTTGAAGCTTCTTCTTGGAGGATTAAAAGCAGGGTTGTGTGGATTTCTCACGGCGATGCCAATACTACATTCTTCCAAACTTATGCTAGTTCTCATCGTAAATCTAATACTATCTGGTATTTATGAGATCTTCACAGGGAGTCACTATATGAGAACTCTAATTTGAAGGCGACTACGGTGGAGTACCTTTCTATTATTTTCAAGGAGGAGGGAGCGACCTTTCTGTTGGAGAAGCTCAAGGTTCTCCGTCTTTATCCATGTTTCTTCACGACATTTGACACTGATATTATTGATAGGGTTGTTACATTGGGGAGGTAGAATCTTTCTTACAAGGCTTTGCAAAGGACAAATTCCCGAGACCTGACAGGTGGCTGGTGGAGTTTTTCCTCTCTTCTTTTGTCTTAGTTGGTGATGATATTCTCTGAGCTATTAAGAAAATTCAGGTTACTAGTGTTATACCGAGGGCGTTAAATGCGACTTTCATCACATTGATCCCGAAGTGCGACAAACCTCAGACTTTTTTGGACTTTCAACCTATTTCACTGTGCAACTTGCTCTATAAGGTGATTACAAAAATTATTTGGATAGGTTGAAGCCACTACTAGCTGATGTCTTATCGAATGAGCAATTTGGGTTCCTACACAAATGACATATTCATGAAGCTGTGGGTACTACGTAAGAGGTGTTACACACTATAAAACTATGGAAGTTGGAAGCCTTAATTTTGAAGATGGATATGATAAGGCATACGACGAGGTAAACTGGAATTTTCCGCAGCTTATACTTGTATAGATTGGAATTAATGTGTCTACAGTTAACTAGATCATAGCATGCATCTCCATTGCAAATTTTTTTATGTTGATTAATGGCACTCCCTCCCAAACTTTCAGTGCAATTCGTGGACTTCGACAGGGATGCCCTTTGTCACATTTTTTGTTTCTGCTGATTGTTGAAGGGTTGAGCTTCCTTATCCATGAGGCTAAGCGTTTGGGCAGGATCAAAGGTATACACATCACTTCTGCGATGGCACTCATGCACATCCTTTTTGTGGATGATGTGGTACTTTTTGGCTTCAACTCGATTTCAGAATGGAGACATTACAGAGTTATCATTGATCTCTTTGCGGCCACATCAGGTATGAAGATTAGTGCGACTAAATCCTCCTTTCTGGATAATAATGTGTTGGATGTTGTGACTGAGCATTTACATGTATTATTCCCTATAATATGGAAAGGATTGATGTGGGTTTCAAGTATTTAGGATATTGGTTTAAGTCACAAAATTATTGGGTGGATGACTCGCAATGGCTCATCAAAAATTTTGAACAAAAGCTTCACCATTGGACATTTAGGTTCCTGTCACTGGGGGGAAGACTTATTTTACTTAGATAGGCTTTAAGTGCCTTTCCTGTATATTGGTTTGCATTGATGAAGATTTCCAACTCCATCTTACGTGTTATTAGAATGTTGATGTTTAACTTTCTCTCGAGTGGCTGTGTGGGGAGAATAGGCCAACACCTGGTGAAGTGGGATTTGTTGTCCCGACCCTATTCTTTCGGGGGATGGAATATTAAGAATTTGGAATGGTTCAATTCGGATTTGAGAATGAATAACCTATGGATGGTTGTGACTAGGAATGGCATTTGGATCTCGGTACTCAAGTCTAAATACATAAAGAGATTATCTATTGTTGATTGGTTTAGAAAAGGGAAGTACATGGTCCGTAACTCCTCCATTATCTGGAATGGGTTTATATAGGTCATTGGTTGGATCAGTAAGTGCATTAGCTAGAAAGTGGGCAGGGGGAGCGCGATGGTGGTCGAGTGGATCCGGTGGTTGGGATGGAGCATTCTTACACACTGTCTGGTGCCCTTATCAGTTATCTGTGGGACTATGGAATTAAAACATTTGAAGAGGCATGCTTGTCGCATGAACGAAAATATTTTGGTTCTTATTGGTTGTCGGCAGATGACCTTCAACTCGTTGGAGAGTGGAAGGAGGAGTGGGAGCATTATATTGATACCTTACATCACCTAGGTATACACCTCACTGATGGGGAGGATTGTCTTGTTTGGTCATACAACAAGTCAAATGGGCAGGTTACTGCAAAGTTATCTTATACCTCCTTGGTGGAATTTATTTGGATGCTTCGCAGGATTGGTGGATGAGAGACCTATGGAGATGGAGGTTGCCACTGAAGGTCAAATGTTTCAGTTGGTTGTATATGATGAATAAAATCAGCACCTGGGACAACCTTATCAAAAGGGGATGGGTTGAACCGAGCATTTGTCCTCTCTGTCGGTGTGATAGTGAAATTGTGCACCACCTTTTTGTGGACTGTGGGTTTGGTAAGGCGGTGCGTAGACATATGGTGGATACTTTGGGTTTGTTTTTTTGTTGGGAAGATCAAATTCTGCACAATAATATGTTGGGCTGGTTTCAAAGGGGCTCGGGCTCTTCCTATCTTCCACTGTTTTGCAATTGGTCCATTTGGTTGTGCAGGAATGTTATTTTATTTGCTAGTACTAAACCTCTTGTTTAAGTGGTCATGGAAAGGGGTATCAACCTTATTGACGACTATCTGCCTCCCCCTGTTAAACACAAGCACATAAACATTCGAATTGGTCCAAAAGTGATTGCAGCCACGGGTTTTTTTGATGGAGCAGTTGCTAATCTTATGGAAGGCGCTGGAACAATTCTATATCTTTCAAAAACACATTTCTTGTTGCTTCGATTTGGTTGTGGGAGGAGTACCAATACTCGTGTTGAACTGCTGGCACTTTGGGTTATTATGCACATTACACATGAGATGGGCCTTCCATAACTGCGATTATTCAGGGACTCCAAGACTATCATTGAGTGGTTAAACGATTCAACAACACTAAATGTTTTGGAACTAGGTCACTTGTGTAATAGGATCAAAGCTTTAAGCAGGGATTTTATCTCTTTTCAATACAGGCATATTCACAGGGAACATAATCATCTAGTAGATGGGCTATCGAAGGATGCACTGAGTTTAAATCCCAGTACTCTGACTTTGCACGGATTCATGGAAGACACATTGTTATATGAGCATACATATACTTCATCTTCCTTTGATTAAAAATACTTCATTATAGTATGGGAGGGCAATGATATTTATCTTTTCCTTTTTTGTAGTTGGTATGTAGATACTTTTTGTTTTGACATTACAGTTATGAGTATGCATTAGGGATTGGATAGATACTGTATAGTTGAGTGACAATAATTTTTTGTATAGTTGTAAGAGATGGATGATGTAACAATTTGAAAGACTTTGAAGAATACATATAACATGTATTTATGTCCTTTATTAATATAAAAAAGAATAATTTTTTTGTAATCGAAAAAGAAAAAAATTCAAAAACATTTTATAAAAATATTATGCACACTTTGGAAAACTCCTTTCCTTTGAGTCAAATTATTTGGTTCACCATTATTATGCATGTTCATGCTTTGGGACACTCAAATGATTCATGTTCAAGCCCATGCTTTGCAACACCGCTTTGGGACAATCCTTTGATTCATGTTCAAGCCCATGCTTTGGGCCACTTCCTTGGGAGTCAAATTTGTTTGGTTAATTATTATTATTAGGAGTCAAATTTGTTTGGTTAATTATTATTATTGTTCATGCTTTGGGACACTCCTTTCCCATGGTCGTCACATAAATTACAAAGTTGCAAACTACATAATATAATAGTTTCAACAAGTAGACTCTTTGATGCGTTTTTGTACACTATTGAGTTTCTTTTCTTGATAGACTTCTGCTTATGAACAATATCTCCTCATGGCTCTAGGATCGGGGCGACTTAAAAAATTCGAAGGTCGAGATTATTTGTCAGAAGAGAACTCATGGTATATTTCAGAATGGGAAGAATTCTCTTCACGCAGATGATGGCAAAGGAGATAGCGATTTGTCTGAAATAACAACATATTAACCTCTATCGAAGAATGTCTCCAATGACATAAAAATGAATGGTTTATTGAAGCAGAGATCTAAAAAGACATACGCGTGTAAATGAAACTGAAAAATAATATACCGTCCACAAATTGCGTAGTGCTTCTACTTTCATTAATCCTGACTCCGGCCTCATGTTATTCTGAACATTACTCAGTAGTACAGTATTTAATGCTACAATTGAAGAGATATGAATGGTTAAATCTAATTGTTAGATTAATCCAACACCTCACATCTTGACAGCCCAAAGTTCCAACAATTAGATATTCAAGCCAGCTGTGAGGAAGTGTTTATTTGCTTTGCATTTTCTATACAGCCCAAAGTTCCAACAATTAGATATTCAAGCCAACTGTGAGGAAGTGTTTAGTTGCTTTGCATTTTCTATATTTCTTCATACATTAGGGTTTAACCTGGCTTGTTGATAGCAGGGTAATTCTTTAAAGCCTGCAGATAACGGAGAAGGATAGAGGTCATCGAGCTTGATGCTCTCGTCATGGTATTTCTTTGCTTTTCTGTTCTTTCCATTTTTTTAAATCACATTATTGGCATTAACCAGTCATGTATGTTACAGAAAAAACAAGATTAAACTCACCAGCAGTGATTCATTCAAGTTCCTCTTGGATTGTATTGTCGGTTATGGAAATGCTTCCACAACCTCTGGGTGATCTAGGTCTTCGCAGAGACCTGAAGAGCGATGATAACCGAGCATTTCTATATATGAATAATCTCTTTAACAAAGCAACAAAATCATCTTTTGCTTATCTTATCTTTGATGGTTTGTTTGCAGTCTATGTACACGCTTTGTTATATTATTATTTTATTTATTCACCGTGAGCTTGTTTAAAGATATCCATACAGTTTCACAGAACGAAGAGTTCACCTCTCTCATATATATAGTCTTTAGTGTAAGTGGGTAGGTTCACAGAAAAGCATTTTAAGTCTGTTTATATGAAGAAGAAGGACATTACACCAAAATAAAGGCGTTGCATTACACCAAAAGAAAAATCAGAGAAGCCCTAGAAAACAAAAAACATGATAATAATATTAATAGAGATAAGGGAATTGACTTAGTGATAACTGTTATAAAAAATCACCAAGCTGACCTCTCTCCATCCTTGAGGTAATCTATATAAATTCACAAAAGTTTCTTGAACTTAATCAGCACTCAGCTCCTAATGATGAGCCCAACAAGTGGCTGGAAACGTCGAGCTTCAAAACAAAATTTAACGAAGATTCCACATTTATTAATCATTTCCCTAATTAGGCATTAATAACAAGAAGAAGATTGTAAATTAGACACACACACAAAGACACATATACAGAAGAGAAAGGAAAAGAAGAAGAAAAACTATGTGAAGAGTTCAAGAGCTCTTCAACTATATGTTTTGGAATGTATTGAGAGCCGAAGCTCTGGTGAAACACCCTTGTAAATTTCCAAGTTTGTATTTTCCGCAACAGTTTTTTTTATATGTCTAGAAAAATATAAATCCATAGTTTGTGGTAGAAGGCAAATTTTATTTATCCGGCACATCTGGACCAAAAAGTGAAAGTTGAGTCTTGGCAATAAGCAAATTTTATTTATGCGGCACATCTCGACCAAAAAGTGAAAGTTGAGTCTTGGCAATAAATCCCCGTTGCAAAATTGAATTGCAGTAAGACCCCGTCGCAGTAAATCGTCTGCTAAAAAATGTGGGATTTCCAAGGTCTCCAAAAGACAAAAGAAAAAGGAAAAGAAAATTCTTAATGTGCCATAACTCAAGTTAACCTTGGCAGCCTTGGCTCCCAAGATCTGGTATCAGGTTTAGGAAAGAAACTGTCTTAAAATGGAAATTAAAAATATGGCTTGCACTTCGGGTACACACATGTCGAGTTTGCAAACTTCACATGTCGAGTTTGCAAACTTCAATCTTCATAGGAAATAATTGCAAAGGCTTTGTTCAGAAGTCAAGATGTTTGGGAGATAGTCCAAAATGGCTATACATAACCAGCAGAGCAAGCAACATATAATAATCTCATCTTGGATGCCGTAAGAGAACAGAGGAAGAAAGACGAAAATGATTTGTTCTATACTCACCAAGTCATGCATGAAAGCATACTCCCAAGAGTTGTAGCAGTAAATACAGCTAAGCAGGCATGGGACACATGGGAAACAACCTATCAAGGCTTGGACAAGGTAAAGACTTCCAAGTTGCATATTCATAGAAGAGATTTTGAATCTTTGTCAATGAAAAACACAAAGTCAGTGGACCCATTCTATACTCGAGTTGCTGGTTTGATAAATCAACTGAAATATCGTGGAGAAAATATAGAAGACAGAAATGTTGTTGAAAAAGTTCTTAGAAGTATTCCCTCGATATTTGAATCCTTGGTCGTTACCTTGGAAGAAAACAAAGACATGTCATAGGTTTCCATTGATGAGCTACAAGCCTCAATCATCAATCATTAACATAGAATCAACAGATCAAATACATCATTAGAAGGTGCATTAGCAACACATTCATCCATAAGTTGTGGAAGAGGCAGGGGAAGAAACAATTCTAGAGGCATATGAAAAAAAAATTCCAGAGAAGGATGTAGCAGCAGCCCCACGAATGCCTCTGGTAGAGGAAAGAATCAAAACCCCAATCAACCAAGTGGTCACAGGTTTTATAAGTACAAAATTCAATGTCATTATTGCAAGAAATTTGGTCATTATGCTTATGAATGCAGGAAGAAGCAGTATGACCAAGGAAGGAAAATCCAGAACCAGTCGACGAACACCAACACTTCATCGAGCGCAATGTCAATCGCATGTGCATCACCAATTGAATGCAATGGTGTCCAAGAAATTCCATGTGACATGTGGTATTTAGATTCAGGCTACAAGAATCATGATGATAGGTAATTTAAATTTGTTTTCTAGTTTAGATAAATCAGTTCAAACTGATGTCACACTTGGAAATAATATCCAAGCCATTGTTTTGGGAAAAAGGTACTGTTGATATTATAACTAAACATGGGGAGCAAAATTTTATGCCTGATGTTTATCATGTGGAAGGCTTGAAACATAATTTGTTGATTATTGGACAACTGATACAAAAAGGTTATAGCATATACATACTAAGACAATCACTGTGTGATTAAAGACATACGTCCAAGAAACCAGTTGATAGCAAAATTACCAATGACGAGCAATCGCTTGTTTCCATTGAGGATAATGCCATACATGAAATGAAAGACAAATACAAGAGACATGTTTAAAGCAGAAAGCAAAGAAACAGACAAACATTGCGACAAGAAAGAAAAAGATGACGCATTTCAGATTTGGACATCTGAATTTTGGTGGGATGAAGCTATTGCACACAAAGAATATGATAAAAGGATTTCCATTGATCAACAAACGAGAGAGAGTTTGTGAAGGATGCATTTTTGACAAGCAACATAGAGAGACTTTTCTAGTTGAAAAGTCATACATAGCACGCACACCACTTGATATTGTGCACTATGATATCTGTGGCCCAATGCAGACATCATCCATGGGTGGTTGCAATCATTTCCTTACTTGTATTGATGACTACTCAATAAAAACATGGGTATATTTTCTAAAACATAAATTTGATGCATTTAGTTGTTTTCAGCAGTACAAAGCACTTGTGGAGAACCAAAGTCAATATAGGATCAAAATATTAAGGACAGACAGAGGCAGTGAATATGTCTCCAATTAATTCTTAAATTTTTGCAAGTCCCATGGCATACACAAGCAATTCACTGTGTGATATACACCGCAACAAAATGATGTCGCATAAAGAAAGAACATAACCATTATGGATATGGTGTGTAGCATGATGGCAGCCAATCATTCTCCAAATGAATATTGGGTTGAAGCAGTCGCAACTACTATATATATTATGAATCGATGTCTCACAAAGAGTGTGAAGAACAAAGTTCCTTAAGAAGCATGGACATGTATGAATCACAATGTTTCTCATTTAAAAATTTTTGGTTGTGTCACATATGGTCATGTTCCAGATGAGCTGAGAAAGAAACTAGACAAGAAGGGACATAAATTTATTTATTTTTGTTACTCTAAAGACACAAAAGCATACAAGTTGTATGATCCTGTCGCAAGGAAACTAACCATCATTCACGATGTTCAATTTGTCGAGAATGAATCATGGGATGGAACCGTCGAGAACAATTTCAATATTGTGTCGAATGTCGAGCATGATGACATGATGGAGGAAGTGGTTCAAACACCACATATATGTCAATCGATCGCAGCACCATCGAATCCCATGATATCACGACATGGTTCAGCACAAGGAACATCGACACAAGTCGCAGCTCAAGCTATGCCAACAAGCACACCAAGAGGACAATAGACTCCATCGAGCAGTTCGTCAAGGTCGACATCGATAGATCCAATAAAGACAAGAAGTCTATGTGAAATCTATGAAGCTGGTACACCAAAATCATTATCTCTCTTTGCATTATTTTCTCAAATAGATGATCCACTAAGATTTGAGGAAGTTGTCGAAGAAGAAGTATGGGCACAAGCCATGGATGAAGAAATAGAATGCACTGAGAAGAATCAAACATGGGAACTAGTAGATGCACCAAAAGATAATGATGTAATTAGTGTCAAATGGATTTACAAGACCAAGCACGATGCAGATGGGAATGTTCAAAAGCACAAGGAAAGAATGGTCGCAAGAGGGTTCACACAGCAACATGACATAGACTTCAATTAAACCTTCGCACTAGTCGCACGCATGGATACAGTCAAAACCGTTTTGGCAATTATTGCTCAAAACAAATGGCATGTTTATCAAATGAATGTTAAATCAGCATTCTTGAATGGCTATTTGGAGGAAGAAGTATAGGTGGAACAACCACAAGTCTATGAAGTTCCAGGTCAAGAGCAAAAAGTGTACAGGCTAAACAAAGGCACTCTATGGTTTGAAGAAACCTCCTAGAGCTTGGTACAGTTGCATTGTTTTCTATCTCACTGAAAATGGATTTCAAAGAAGTAAAGTGAGCCAACGTTGTACACCAAAGTGAATGAGCAAGGTAACATGTTAATTGTCTTCTTGTATGTAGATGATTTAAAATTTACTCGTGATTTTGGTATAAAATAATTTAGAACAGCCATGGAAAGTCAATTTGAAATGTCTGATTTGGGGCTTATGAAGTTTTTTCTGGGCATTAAAGTCCAACAGTCTGAAAGTGGTATTTTTATATCATAGTCAAAGTATGCAAGTGCAGTTTTAAAAATATTTAATATGTCTAATTGCAAGACATCCCCAACACCAGTAATAAGAGGTTTAAAATTGAGCAAGGATGATGATGGATCGACTGTAGATCCTACATTATTTACATTGTTTAAAAGGATGGTAGGCAGCCTTATGTGTTTGACTGTGACAAGACTAGGCATCATGTATGTAGTAAGTCTGATCTCAAGATTCATGGAGTCACCAAAATACTCTCTTTGGTAAGCAGGTAAAAGAATTATGAGGTATGTAAGTGGCACAAAGGATCTTGGCATAATGTATTCAACCATAGAAAAGTTGAAACTCATTGGATACACTCACAGTGACAATGGAGGAAGCACATGTGACAGGAAGACCACATCTGGGTACACATTTCATTTTGGTACAGGTGTTTTGTCATGGGATTCAAAGAAACAACCCATTGTAACTTTGTCTTCAGCAGAAGCAGAGTATATTGCAACTACAAGACCACGTGTAAGTCGTTCGAATGTAGAGAATTTAAAAGATTTGTCGCATAACTAGAAAGAACCAACAACCATTTTCGGCAACAACAGTTCAACCATTGCATTGTCAAAGAACCATGTGTTTCACAAGAGAACCAAACACATCAACACAAGGTATCATTTCATAAGAGAATTGGTGAACAATAAAGAAATTTGTTTAGGATTTTGCAGGCCTGAAGATCAGCTTGCAGACATATTTACAAAACCATTGGCAAAGGATACATTCAATTATCTACGAATTTATCTTGGAATGACAAGTTCTGCACAATGAATTCTGTCATGAACAGTGCAAGTTTTAGCTCTGAAACATTTTGTAAAAAAAATTAAAGATCCCCATCTGCTCATAATTAAGGGGGAGTGTTAGAAATATTAATTAATAGCATATCCATATATGGTCTGAGCCGACTTTATTCAAGTCTGTCACAGCTCAGATTCTGTCAGACAGTCTGACAGAATGAATAGTTCACGTCTCTCATATATAAAGCAGTCGAATTAAATTTATGAAGATAAATTTCTAGGTAGATAGTTATTACAATCTTTAATGTAATTCGATAGCTTCACAGAGAAGCATTTTTAGTATGTCTATATGAGGAAGAAGAAGATTGTAAATTACACACACACACAAATACACATATACAAAAAACAAAAAGGAGAAGAAGAAGAAAAACTCTGTGAAGAGTTCAAGATCTCAAGATCTGTGTTTTGGAATGTGTTGAGAGTTGAAGCTTTGTAAAAGGTGAAACATCCTTGTAAATTTCCAAGTTTGTATTTGCGACAATAGTTCTTTGATATGTTGAGAAAAAAAAAAAAAATATATATATATATATCCATAGTTTATGGTTGAATCCAAGTTTTATTTATGTTGCACATCTTCTCCACATTTACTTGAGTAAATGTTGTTTACATTGTCATTTAGTGAAAGACACAAAGAACCCATATTCATTTCACCGTGTAAAAGTTTGACTTTTTATCTGCCAGAGTGCTCGACACAAGTCTTCCTTAATATTTGGTTATATGATATTTTGAGTCTTTCGCTATATAGTTGTGTCGCATTTTATCCCAAGTTACTGTCAGTGAAAAGTGTTTTTCATATTATAAGTCTTTAGACTAAAAAATATATTTTTATCAAGTTCGACTAAAAGTAGTCCAATCAAACTGGGATTTGGTCACAACCAAAACTGTGTCGTAGTAAAAGCCGGTCGAAGTTAAGTAGGTGTATGTCGAGGTGAATGTGTGTCGGGTGAAAAGTCTATAAAAAGTGTCTCGACCAAAAAATGAAAGTTGAGTCCTATCATGGAATTGCATGTTACAATAAATCCCTGTTGCATTAAAAGTCAGTCGCAACAAAACCCGGCCGTAGTAAATCCCATCGCAAGAATTTTAGTAACAAGTTTTTCGGTGGAAGTAAAATGGTGGGATTTCCAAGGTAGTGTGTGGTAGCTCCAAAGTTCAAAAGAAAAAGGAAAATAAAATTTGGACTGTACGGTAACTCAAGTTAATCGTCACATCCTTCACTCCCAAGATTTAGTAGAGGACATTAGTTCAACAAGGAGAAAATTAAATTTTTCTTAGACTATAATTTTAACATTGTTGTTTAGAGTTTATATTAAAAACAAATTTTTAAATCATATTTATTTAAACTGTTATTGGTTACCAAAGGTTGACATCTTCCTCTTTTCCTGCCCCAAGTTGTCGACCAACCTCGACCAAATTTAATGTTTCAAGCGTGCAATCTCTCATTAATAAATATGACTACTGCCAGACATTACGGGAATTTCTTGGGATACCTTAGTATTTGAAATACACAACCGTATTCGAGCTTCCCAACTTATAAATAAATAGCAGATAACTGAGATTGGATTCCTATGAGTCCTAACCTAGGTTTCCATCTGAAGAATTAACTTCTCATATTCTTAATTAATAATTGTTCAACATATTAATTATTAAAACACAAAACTAGGTCTTCATTAAAGTCTTGGACAAATTACTATGCTCAAGTTATTCAGGTGAGACCCAAGTGGAACAACACTACCCTAGCTAAACCCTAACCAGAATAAAAATGGAAGTAAATGATAAATTATTTAACAGAAGCAAAGTAGGTAAGGACATGGGAATTATTAACAATTATTGTATAAGATCCATAATAAATAGGGGTGAGATCACTTTATGAAGGTTAAAAACAATAGAGGCATCGTAAGAGACAAGGGTTATATCTCGTTACCAATAGAAATTAACCAAGAAGAATTGATTTACACTTGTGCACCTGTGCTACTGACTAAAACATTGGATATCTTTGCAATTAACTACCAAGAAATTTTAGTTTTATATAGTTTAAAATCTTATTAATAATACAGTAAAAGCTACAGTTGAACCCAATGAATCAAAACCACAAGTAGAAAAAGTTGAAGAACCTTGTTAAGTGGCGAACAAAGACGCTAAGGTCAATTCATTATCCAATGATTAGAGCAAATTCCCATACAAGGCCACCAAACAAGAGGCTAGGACTAAATCAAATTCAGAATCGAATGGGATATACCCGGTGAGGTCCTACCACTCAACACTTCTTGTGTAAAAATATGCTAATTGGACTTATTCCGTTGTTGGCAATCAATATTTTTATAAAAAATTGGAAGAAATGAAACCTCTAAATCTAGCTTTGATGTCGAATCCTAGTACCCCTATGTTGGATTTATGCTTCCCTTCAACCTAGGTTCAATCCCTTTATGCTTATCATAACAAATCCCAAGATATCGACCCGACAGAGCAAGGCTCGGTCAGCAGCACTTGCAGCGCAGATGCAGTCTCGCCCGAGATATCTTCCTTATGGGTAACTGCCAGAACCAAGTTTTCGCAGTTGGTTGGGGGATTTCTTGTCCCTTGGCGACACACCAAGGCACTCGACTAAGGTTGATGGGTGGGGTTTTGACACTTATTCTACACATCCAATATGTGACACGATTCCTCCTTGTGCAAGTATTATATCAACAACCCAGTGCAACATAAGTACATTCACACATTCACAATAACAATGCAACATATATCAATATACTCTTTGTAAGAAAATACATAGACATTCACTCATAGGAACATATATACATGCATCTTAAACAAATTCATCATTCATATATTTGCCACATTAGTTAACGTGGAAACCCATCCGGGGAAAACCAAAAGGCGCTCTTCATCTAGCATGAGAAATGTATGCACATTTTGTCTGTGCACTAAGTTGTAAACTATGTTCTAGATATTATTATTTATATACACAGACTCTTTCTTCCTCTCATTCTCTCTGATCTTCTCTTATAATCCCTCCCTACTTGACTCTACTAGCTATCCGCACATAGGCTAGATCGACTCAACTTCTCCTACACTTTTGCGCACTCAACTGCATATTCTTCAACCCTTTCCTACAACATTAACAGATAACTCTACATACATAAACTACAGGAACAAACCAGAGGCTACCTTTGTGGGAGCCACAAAGAGGAGATTTAAAAGTGAAGAAGCTAACAATGGAGAATCTAACCCACATACAGCTTGGAGTTCCTTCTTTTATAACCTCTTACATGTCGCTTTCAGTCGACTTCATACAGTTATCCAAACTGTTGTCTTTCCTATTATAGAAACACATGTCAATAGGAACTAAGGCCCAAATTACAAATATTATTTCATATGTCCAGCTTCCACCGACTTTGTCCAACCTCATCCCCATGATCTTCCTGAACTGTCACTTTCTGGTCGTTATGCTCTACTGTCATTTTCCAGCCGTTATACCACTACACGTCTTCCGGTACTGTTATTTCGTCGCATTCCTTCCTTCTATCACACATCTTCCTTATGTCACACATCTTCTTCTGTCGCACATATTCTTTTGTCGTGGCTTTCGTAGTGTCCTCTTGAATTGCTTGTTTCCTTAACTCCTTCTTTATCTACTTTTGTCGTGCCTCATTTGTCTTATTTTCCTTCATCTACTCTTCCTTCATTCTGTCGTTGCCTCTGTTGCAGCTCCTTTCTCTTCTTCTTCCTTAGCTCTTCACATACTTAAGCAGAATTCTAAATGAATTCTACTTTCCTTTCCCTAGTCCCAACAGGCCTCCAACACTCACCTTTGTATGGTCCTGAGCCACTCGAAGCTATTCCTACATTTCTTTACTTGTGTCGACTTTAATGTGAAAATATTTCAAGATTTTTGCTAATTTCTCTGCTTCTAACCGCACTTCTTCCTCTGTCTTCTTCAATTACTCCACAAAGTCGGATCTTACATGTTTTGGCGTTACCTTCTCTACTGATGCAGTTGCTTCACACACTTTCTATTGTATGGGCTGAATGATTCCCGTAACTCTTTCAACTTCAGCTTGCAGCTCTTCAACCCTATCTGCACGGTGCTACTACTATGTGCACAACACTGTTACTTATTGTTGCAATTTTCTCATCTCTATTTTCTTAGCTATTTTCTACACTAGGGGTAACTGCTTCATCTCATTCCTTATCTGGGTGATAATTGGTTAACTGTAGTCATCTCCTTTTTAACTTTTTATGATTATGCATCGTCCATCAATGCTTTCAAAGCCTGAGATACTTGGTCGAAAACATTAGCACATACTGCTTCTGTTTCTTCTATCTTCTTTGCCACCTCATTTCATGTGTGCCTTCTTTCCTCCAACACCTCTAGGGTTGTGCTTGGTTGCACCTGCTCTTCAAGTTTTGCGACCTTTTTTCAAAGGTCAGCTGCTATCTCTCCAAGTCGAATGAACTTGGCCTTCTCAACCATTTCTGATATAATTCCTCCATCATTAAGATTTGTGCAGGAAATATTTACAGCATTGTTAAGCCCAAGCTTGTTTGCTTCCCATGTTTTTTCTTTGTACTTCGTCTCCTGCATCTTTATCTTTATTTTATCAACAACCTTCTTATCTTTCTTCGCCTGCACAACCGAGGTGATTTATCTTACTTTGATTTTCACGACTGCAACTTTCTATAATGCATATACCTCAGTCAGTTGCATCTGCAAAAAATCTATAGTTACCTGGCCTATTCTTTTGTCCATATCATTAAATTATGGGGTTTCCAGATCCAGTACTTCTCCTCCAACTTGTACCCTGATCGGTGGAACTAGTATTGGAATCTCAGGTTTCGATGCTTCAGAAGGGCTAGGTTCATCCTGCAACTCAGCTACCTGAAACATATAATCCACTGCTACTCTAACTTCTTCGAAAATGTTACAGAGTACCTTCAACAGCTCTGTAATACTAGTTTTTAACTCGGTTTATCGCTTGTCGATGTCTTGAAAACTTCTTTGAACAACTTCTTGTATTGCTTATCTTAATGATTCCAAGTATTCCCCATCCATACTAAAGGTATTGGATTGTTTATCAGCCTTCCTTTTCTTACACTTAGACACCCCTTGTTTGGCTTCTTCATGGTTTCTTTGTTCTCCCACCGGTGCATCCGTGGGAGTCAAGATGGAATCTTTTTGGTATGACTTGGGGTTTTGTACATCTTCTTGTGGGTTCTTTTATTTTTCTTGCTTGTCATGTGATGGTGTTTTGTCCTTATCTAAATCCTCATCCACAGTCTGGGCTTCTGGCACAGGTAGACGCCATTTTTTTTCCATTCATTGGTAATGGCTTCCACTTCTTCTACTGTCATTATAAACCTGTGTCGCCAACCATTGGCGATTTGGGTCCTGTCGCGGGTGTATGACAACATAATGTGGGACAATTTGAAACATGATGATTTGGAGAAATCACACAATAGTGTCATCATGAAGTCTTACCTGCTTCCGCACCTGATGCCTCAAGGATTGTCGATGCATGAAAAATTCAATATTACAGTCCCTTTGCATGTTCTTTTCTAGTGTGAACCAGAGATTCTGGTATTCTGATACTTTGCAAGGAACAGGTAGATCTACCGACTGGTAATTCGGTGGGTCGGACCAAACAAAAAATGAAATCAAAGTCAATAACCAGGCATAGTGAAAATCCTTACCCTCTTCCTGTGATGCAGTCGCGTCGAGTAACAATTCGTTCAACAAGAATTCTAACCAATTAATCTGAACTCCCTGTTCAAAGAGTTTGTCTAGCGCAACCGCACCTGCAATACATTGGGTTGGTCATAACTTTCGCAACATTTTACAGGACAATACCTTCGCAACAAAGTGAATAGTACTATCGTTAATTAACGAAATTAGGAACCCTCTATTGTCCCTACCCAATTCATACTTATCCTTGACCCTCACTATCATCATTGTGTCATTGTCCTTCCTTAAATATGGCGTTGGGTCTATTCCTTCTCATGGAAGGCCTATAATTAGTGAAATGAGGATGACATTGACCAAATATACTTTATCTAGACACATGTATCCTCCATGAAATACTACTAGCAATTGTCACACAAAGGTATTCACTTTTTTGCTTCGACCGAAGTGTGGCATGAACAACAATGACAATAGTCCAGACTCGTCCATTCCTTTTTCCCATTCCATTGGGACAAAACAGTTTGGTGAATTAGGTGTTTCCTTCACCAGTTTCATGTATTTATTTCAATCAAAGTCTCTTAGTTTGTTCGTATCATGGTCAACAAAGGATAAATTCTACAAATTTGGAATAATGTTTTGTAGTACCTTAATTCCTTTTGGAATTTTGGGTGCTACCAATGGGACTCGAACCTTGGATGGAATTTTGACCTTTGGTGCATCTACACATCTTGGTGGGATATATGGTGGCAAAAAGCTTCTGGTTTCCAAGTATTCTTCCTGGTCAGGAACTAGTGGCAGTACGCTTTCCATTTGAATATGTTGAGGGTCTTGGTATGTTTGCTCTAGGTTTTTCAGATGGACAAACTAGAACTTTCCCAGCAATTGGAACAAGATGTTGCATTGGTGGAACATATCCGGCAGTATCTTCCATGATGGGTGTGGGTGATGCAGGTCTAAATTCAGTTTCAACAGTTATACTAGTACTCGAGATCGAAATTACCATAAAGTTGTTATGGCTCCTGAAGTTGCAGATGAAAATCACTCTTCTCTCACGCAAGCAAAATGAAGTTTATCTTGGGCGCGGAGTTTGATATCATCCAACAATTTTTTACAGTTGTTCTTCACACACGCAGGAATTCAATAAAAATGAATCTGTCCTTTCAATCACATGGTCAGGTCGTTCAAATCATTTAAGGAAACTTCTCAACACTCCATCAATTAGTTGGTACCTTCAGGGGCAGTTATTGTCATAAAGGCAGACGTGACCCCAAAGCATGCTGCCAAATTCTTTTGATATTTTCAAATTAATGACAAACAGATGTCATGCCAGCGAGTCTCTTCATTCTTGCACCAATGTCACGTCACTTGCGACCTGATTTATTTCGTTTGGCAGAGTCCCTTTCTTTTGTGAATCACTAAGTGTGCATGAGCTATCTTTTTGGTCTTCTCTAGACCCCAATTCTATGAAACTTCACCTCTTACTGCGGCAAACTAGCAGTCTGTGATCATAAATTTTGGCTCATTCTTTCTTTCCTTCTTATTTTCTCTTCTCTCTTTCTTTCATCTCTCTCTCTCTCTCTCTCTCTCTCTCTCTCTCTCTCTCTCTATGCAACCTAGTTGCAACTATCATAATATGGTTTTAGTCAACTCCCATTTACCAGTCCTCTAACCTCTGTCCCATCTAATTTTTATAGCTTCACTGCTCCTCCATCTGTGATTTCTTTGACAATGTATGGTCCTAAGCAATGAATTTTTAACTTCCCTGGATGCTTGAATAATTTTCTATCATACATAAGAACAAGACCTCCAATTCGAACCTGGTTATTCTTAATGTGTCGATCATGCCATACCTTTTGTCTTTTCTTTTCTACATTTTGGTGAAATACTGCAACAAAAAATTCTTCCTCCAACTGTATTAGTTGAAATAACTTGTCTTCCACAACATCAACATCTGTCATTTTAGTGATCGCAACAACTCTTAATATCTGTACGATGTAATCCATAGTCATGACATATTCTTTCCCATACACCAATAGAAATGGAGTCTGACTTGTCAACTTCTTACACATCGTGCGACATTCCCATAATACTGCAAAAATCTTCTGGTACCAGTCATCTCTTCACACATTGCAAACCTTTGTCAATGCATTTTCCATAATTTTGTTGAATGCTTCGATAACTCCATTTGTTTGAGGATGATATCACGTTGTCCTTCTATGTTGTATCTGAAATTCCTCAGTCACTTATTCAATCAATTGATTAAAAAAATGTGTACCTTGATCATTGATTAAAATATTTGGGAACCCGAACCTTGTCACAACATTTTCAAATAGAAACTTCGCAGCAGTCACATCAGTACAATCCTTTAGTGGCGATCATTCTTCCCATCTGGTTAGGTAATCAATCACAGTAATAATATATTGGGCTCACGTGCACTTTCTTGCCGGAATGATAGGTCCTACAAAATCAACAACCCTTTTATCAAATGCTTGTAATGTTGTCTATGGTACCAATGGCATTTCATCTCTTCGAGAAGGATTTCCAATTCTTTGATAGACATTGGAGTTGCGACAATAATCCTGAGCGTCCACATGCATGGTGGGCCACCATAATCCTACTTGAAAAATCTTGTGCACCATAGATTTTATTGCGTAGTGGCCTCCTGCAACACCAGCATGTGACTCATTTAATATGCACGGGCGTTCATGCTCCAAGACGCAACACCGAAATATTTCATTAGGACCCATTTTATACAAGTTTCCAAATCAATTGGAAATTTGCATCTCGCACAACCAACTGTTTCTTCTACACAAACACTGAGTTCAACTAGCGCATAACCTGTGCTCAAAAAATGTATGATATTTTTATATTGATCATCAAACATGGTTATCGCGAACAGTTGTGCATCAGGTAGATTAGCATCCAAGTTCCTAGGTTCTTCGCCACTTTCTATACTTGAAAGATGGTATAGTCCCAAATTCTATCGACTGGGTGTTGAGGCCTGGAAATTCGCAGGAGGCAACAGCAAGGGATTCCCCCCAGTCAACGTTCCCAACTAGCCCGTGACTGTTTGGTGTAGGGAATCCGTCTGGTTTGCGGTCCGAATACCGTAGGTCAAGTAACAAAACTAAAAGGGTTTACCGGTTGCGGCCCGGTCCACCATGTGTATTTTTTTGTATTTTTTGACTTAAGGTATGATATCCATTTGCCTAATTAACAATGTAGGGTGATAAAGGATGCAAGGAGTATTCAAAAAGTGATGCGCAGGTTCTTACCTTTCGTCTTAGAACTCACAAGCATCTAAATCATATACACAGTGAGAAAGTAAATCCTAACTAAGCTATCTCTAGAGAGCTGGATATTAATTCATGAGTAATGCATTACTGTCCATGTGTTATGGAAAATCACAGATAGCTGTTCTTATGACCAAACATATAAACATGAATGAAATTATACATGATAAGATAGCTCATCACCAGTTAAAAAATCCCATTACTCACAGTGGAAAACATCACAGAATATAATAGCGAACATTCTGACAAGAACGTAGGTTTAGAAAGTTAGAACGCTCTCACAGTCCATGAAACATAGTCGAAAACGAAATAGTTCCCATTCAACATCATTCCTTAAATCACATTGAGGCATTCCACATAGCACTTTCTCCAACAGGTAAAATTTGCAATTTCTGATTGTAAAACGAAATAGTTCCTCTTACAAGCAATAGTTTACAAGTTTTTTTCCCGGAAAAAAGCCCCTATAAGTTCTAACTTTCAAATATTTAAACTAAAACCGTTGACCGCTTCGGCTGCCCCCCAAACGTGTGACCTTTCGATCTCTCAAAACGTTTCATATCCCTATTTTTTATCTTTTCTGTGCGCACTCATGATCCGCTGAGTAACTAACAGACCTTCCAGGTCTGCGCCTTTGTTTCTATTGGTTTTTCCTTCTACTTCGCTTGCCCTCCTTGCAATCCTATCGGTTTCGCACTAGTACAAGTGATCAATTTTGCCACGGCAAAACGTGGCAATATCCACGGAAAAGCATGGATATTGCCACGTCTAAGTGTTTTTTTTTCCGTGGAAACAATTTCGTCGCAATAGAGACGACCCCTAATTTGCGTTGCAAGAGCGACAATGTTCTATATTTCATTGGATGTCTATGCCGTCGCTATATCCACGCCTGGCCGTCTCTGTATCCACACCTGGCCATCGCTGTATCCACGCTCTGTATAAGGTTTTTTTTTTAAATACAAACGCAGGAATAAGACGTCGTTGTAGCCACGCCTTTCTGTCTCTGTATCCACGCCTTGCCGTCTCTGTATCCACGCCTGGTCGTCGCTGTATCCACGCTTTGTATAATTTTTTTTTTTTTTTTTAATGCAAACCCCAAGTCATACTTTCAAGTAAACACATGCAAGTACTCTGAGAAACGTGCATAGTACTCTGAGAAACGTGCAAATAGACTCAAGGAAATGGTTGATGAATCATTTAATCGTTCGACATCTCTAGGCCTTGTATAATGTGCTTCTATGTCATCAGAAACTGCTCTTAAGGGGGGCACTTCTAGAAGAAACCATCCCAAAACTGAACCGCTCCAGAAACCTATTGCTGGCATCTATTTCCCATTTCTGGATGAGAACTTGAAAGAAATGCAACATAGATATTAGAAACCTGAATTTGGCCTTTTGGGGTTTTCCAATTTTCTTTTCTGGTAACATAGATATGTAGTATAATTGATCTCCCTGTGCTGGTTATTTGAAGGTTCTTAACTGGACTTTGGCCATTCTTTTATGTGGGTGCAAGCAAATAATCCAGGCTGAGTTAGAATACATGGTAGATTATATCATTGTAACCAAAAAGAAAAACTTATCTACAGAAGTGATAGACACTGCTGACCAGATAAACTAAGAAGTCATTTCTGAATCAACTTCAAGCGTTCACCCACTATAATGTGGTGTCTAATTAATCATAATCAGAGGGCATAAGCTAAAGTAAAATCCATTCCTACCAGAATACAATTGTGTCAAAGCTCTCTACCTTGTTCCTGAAGAACATTCCTTAGCTTGGACATTTTCATTTGCGAATGGAGGTATGGCAGCGTTGTCACCCTTGTTTGCAATTTTATAGG
>LPNX010723835.1:70677-88419 GCA_001517045.1 Pseudotsuga menziesii
AGACCATTGTAAAAAGTCAACAAAAGACGGTGTCGTCGCTATAGAGACAGTCAGGCATGGATACAGTGACATCCAAGAGTTTAGGCGTGGATACAGAGACGTCTAAGAGTCCAGGCGTGGATACAGCGACGACTAGGCGTGGATACAGCGACGCCTCCTTCCTGTTACATCGGATTTTACACCAAAAAGTAAGAAACGTGGAAAACCTCCGTGGAAAAATCCGTGCTTTTGTACTAGTGTCGGTTCTACCTATGCCAAAACTTCCCAACTCCCTTCGCGCCGCGGTAGTCTGACTAGTCTCTTGAGTCCACCTACAATTAAACGACGTGCATCATTCATTGGGACCACATTCTAAATAACGTCAAATTATATCAACTAAAATGGCTAAGCATCAAGAGAGGCCATGTACTACATTACTGCAATGAGGACCTTAACAAGTGCCGGCACCACTATCTCGTCCATACACGGGTTCAAAAACTCACCAACGACGGAAAAAGAAAAATCATCGGCGACTTAACACACTAACATCGGCCGGGCAGTCTCATTTACAGCCGCATAAGCGGGTCTTGAAAGGCGACGGGCACTGCGAAACCATTTAAGCCTATCGGAGTCGGAAGAGTTATGACCTAAATTGTGGGCGGGAAAGCTTCCAGTCGGAAATCAGAAAGACATCGACATTGGAAGACAAGTGATTGGCACAGCCGCAACGGCGGAAGAGAAAAGGCTACAAACACGCGACCAGAAACTGACACGCATCGGTGGGCGGGGCACTTACATTTCGGGTGCTTAGCTTCTTTGGGAGCCGCAACGACGGAAGACGAACATACAACAGCCTCCTATCAATAAACATGCTAAGTGTTTGGAAAACTTTAAAATTTGGCAACGGTTGAAACTGTTTCACCTCCGAAACAACGGTTTTACAAAGGACAATTGGTCCGAATCATCTTTGACTAGCAAAATAAAACAGACTCCAAAATCAGCGACCCACAGTCGTTGCAATCATAAGCAACTTCTGAAAACGGGACAAGAGTTACTCTTCAAAATAATCTGAAATTAGAGCATGACCCAAAAATTCATGGGTCCAAACGATTCAAAGCAACATTAAATCATGAGGGGGGACCAAAATTTGAAAATTTTGGGGAAAACAGCTGCAGCTGCAACACTGGGTTTAACAATAATTTCAAAATCAAATTCTTGGAAGAGGAGAAGCAACCGACAAATTTTCCTCCCCCCCCGCAACATTGTCTTATTGACCAAGTATTTTAGTGCAGAATGGTTAGTGTACATCTTAAAATGTCCACCCAATAAATAATGCCTTAATTTCTGCAGCGCATATACTATCGCTAACCCTTATCTTTTCATCGTGGTATAATTATTTTTTGTAGTTGACAACTTCCTACTAGGTAAGGAAATAGGGTGATCAATTGATCCTTCACCAGGTTGCGTCAGTACCACATTGAGCACAATAGACGATGCGTCGACATGAACATGGAACTCTTTTTCCCAATCTGGAAACACAAGTATTGGTGCGGTAGCCATTTTTTTCTTTAGCTTGTCCAGTCTTTCTTAACGATCTGTTTTACATAGAAACTTAGTATCTTTTTTCAACAATTTTTCCATCGGAGCAGTCCCCTCTGTATATCATTTGATAAATTTCCTATAGTATCCAGTGTGTCCTAGTGTTGCTCTTAACTATTTAACTGTAGTAGGTGGTGTTAGATCGAGGATGATTGAAATTTTGGTTGGATCAACCAAAACTCCATCGCAACAAACCACACGGCCCAAAAGATCTCCAAAAGGTGCGTAAAAGATACATTTCTTCAAATTCAAGGAAATTTGATACTGGCGACAGCATTCCAGCGTCATTCTCAGGCTCTCTATCTGGCCTTTTACAAGGCCAAATACTGTCCAATCATCGAAGTAGACTTCAATAAAATTGTGTATAAAGTATTTAAAGGGAGTGGCTGCGATTCTGGAAAAAAGTGCAGGTGCATTCTTAAGTCCAAAGGGAATTACCGTATACTGGAAACATACCCACTATGTCGCAAAGGTAGTCTCATATCGGTCCTCCTTTTCAATTATGATATGATGGTAACCGAAAAATCCATCAATGAAAGAGTACATATCTTTCCCTCTGACATTCTCCAGTACCTCAGCTATAAATGGAGTCAGAAACGAATCATGTAAATAAGCATCATTCAACTTTCTCAGGTCGACACAAATTCTTACTTCGCCTAAGGTCTTCTTGTCATGTACTACAATTGGGCTAATCCATTCTGATTCTTCGACAAGTTCTATAACATTTGCCTATAGAATTTAATCCAGTTCATCCTTAACCTTTTATTTGTGTCGTGGATTTAATATGTATGGTCGTTGTTTGATCAGTTTTGCATTGGTCCTCAAATGTATCTTCATTTCGCAGAGGTCGTTGATTATTCCTTTCATTTCTAAAAATTTTATTAGGGAATAGATCTTGGAATTCATGCAGCAAGTCAGTGATCTTCCCCATAGTCTTATCATCCCAATAATCTCCAATATTGGCAAACTTTGGATTTTCAGGTGAGCCAATATTCACTTTCTTCATTTTAAGTGCACTAAGGAATTAGTCATTGGAAATGCCAAATCCTTCCACTGCATGCATACCTTATGACTCAGGTATGTGTATATCAAGTGAATCATCATCATCTAATTCTCCCATGACATTGTAACATTCCATCCAATGGTGTATTGTCGTGTTGCATTTATGGACATTTGTGGCTACGACAAGGATTTCTTCAAAAAAATTCTTCATTATCTGCAATGCAACATCAATTGTTGGGTGATCACTCGCAAAATCAAATATATGTGTGAAGCTTGTAGCTAACTCCTCCAACTCAAGAGTTGCTTGTCTTGGCAACAAAACCATTTGTTGGATTTCCACTTCCCTTCGACCCAGGTTCGGTCCCTTCTGCTTAGCACAACAAAGCCCAAGATATCGGCTCGACAGAGCAAGGCTCATTCGGCAGCACCTACAACGTAGATGTAGTCTCACTCAAGATATATTCCTTATGGGTAACTGCCAGAACCAAGTTTCCACATTTGGGTGGGGGATTTCCTGTCCCTTGGTGACATGCCAAGGTGATTGACTAAGGATGATGGGTGGGGTTTTGACACTTATTCTATACAGCCAAGATGCGACACGATTTATCCATGCACAAGTATTATATCAAAAACCCAATGCAGTATAAGTACATTCACAAATTTGCAATAATAGTGCAACAGATATCAATATACTCTTTGTAAGAAACAACATATATACATGCATCTTAAACACATTCATCATTCATACATTCGACACTATAGTTAACGTGGAAACCCATCCAGGAAAAACCACAAAGGAGCTCTTCATCTGGAATGAGAAATGTATGCACCTTTTGTATGCACACTAAGTTACAGACTCTGTTCTATATCTTCTTCTTTATCTACATAGACTCTTTCTTCCTCTCATGCTCTTTGATCTTCTCCTCAGCTCCCTCCCTACCTGATTCTACTAACGATCCACACACATCCTGCATCGACTCAACTTCTCCTACACCTCTATGCACTCAGTTGTAGAGTCTTCAACCCTTTCCTACAACATTAATAGATAACTCTACATACAGAAACTACTGAAACATACCAAAGGATACCTCTGCGGGACTGACAGAGAGGAGACTTGACAGAGAAGAATCTAACATTGGAGAAGTTGACCCGCATACAGATTGGGTTCCTCCTTTTATAACCTATTACATGTCGCTTTAAATCGACTTCATACAGTTAGCCAACATGTTGTATTTCCTATTCTAGCAACACATGTTAGTAGGCACTAATGGCCCAAATTACAAAGATGCTTTTGTGCGTGCGGCTTCTGCTGACTCTGTCCAACCTCATCCCCAATATCTTCCCAAACTGTCGATTTTTTGTCATTATGCCCTACTGTCGATTTTTGGTCGTAATGCCCTACTATCATTTTCCAGTCGTTATACCATTACACGCCTTATGGTAGTGTTATTTTATCGCACCTTTCCTTATCGCATTCCTTCCTTCTGTCGTGTCTTTCGTAGTTTCCTCTTGAACTACTTCTTTCCTTGACTCCTTCTTCTTTATCTTATTTTGGCGTGCCTCATTTTCCTTCATCTGCTCCTCCTTCCTTTTTTTGCTGCCTTTATCGCAGATCCTTTCTCTTCTTTTTCCTTAGCTCTTCACATACTTAAGGATAATTCTAAGTGAATTATGCTTTCCTTTTCCTAGGCCCAACACCCTATAAAGAAAGAGTGTGAATAAATGGTTTGTAAAACAACTACCTTTGCTTTATTTATATATAGTTGGTTTAAAAATGAGATCATTAGGATAATCAATGGGATCAATAGGTGAAACAACTGGTGAAGCTACTTCCTTTGATATCAATAATGTTGGTAGATCTCGAATTTAAATTAAAGAAAAGATGCTTTTACACGGTAAAATGTATTTGCCTGTGCCCATGTTGATGGATGAACCTAAGGTGTTTGGCTTATATCCTTAAATTATTAGCTAAAATATGCATCGATTCTATCCTCCAAAGGAATAAGGCACTCATTTAGAACAGGTCCCTTGCAATATCTGAACCAATTCAAGTGGTATCAGCACAAAAACTATTTTAATCAACCATTTGATCTATAACTATTTGTTAAAGAACCTTTTATAATTACCTTGTATGATGGATACAACGGCTAAAGGAGGCTATGAAGATTCAGATGGTGGAAAGAAATAAAAAAGGAAACAATTTACGAATTCACCTTGGATTCCAAGCCTAGATCAATAATAATAATAACAAGTAAAAGATGAGGATATGCATGATGCAGAAGAGGACTAGGGGTAGACCTCGGAATCAAATATGTCAATTCCTTTTCCACAACTAGGATAGAATCCCAGGGATGTAAACATCACTTGAGACTATCAGATGATGGTGAGGATGGTTTCTCAGCTAACACAAGACAACCAATACCTGTTCAAGTTAAGTAACCCATGTCAACATAATTTTTACATTGTAAAGCACATCATTGTGGATGTACAAGAGAGGATACGCAATATCACCATCAGACTGGGTGCAAGCATGGAAAAAGACAATAATGAGGCCCAGAGTCAAATGCACAACATCCGCGCTCCAGGAAATCCCTCAGTTTCGTTTTTTTTCTCATTCAAAATTTAGTTAAATCCACATTAAATCTATCATTTAATATATTGACTTCATTTGAATTCATACCATAGACAATGATGACTAATATTTGTGATAGATTTTACTAATATCTTAAGGAAAATAGAGTATATCTATGCATATCTCAAGATTATGACAATGTGAGAGAATAGTTAATGTTTTACAACTAGAAGGTGTTTACAAAACTAATATTCAGTTTTTCACAAAATCAAAATGATCAAATCAAAGTGCTTATATATTGGAATAACTCTTACTAGAAACCAAGGAAAAGTTGTAATTTCCTTTGTCTTGTATGACTATGGAAATTGAGATTTTTAAAGAACAATGGGGCATTTGAACTGCAATGGTACTTTAGATGTTTAAAGAACAATAGGGAATTTGAACAACAATGATACTGCAAAATAAATGCATATTACACCCCTAGAAGTATTGTATGCAACAAAGATACATAGGGCTAATGAAATTGGTGTGTTTATAAACTATGAAATAATTTTTAAATAGACATTGGTTGGATATAAAGCCAAAGTTAAACATATTATATTGTTGCATTTAGAAACAAAGGATATTGTCAAAATTTTATCTATTTTCCATATACATCATAATGGCAAAGAAGCACATCATGTTAAGGCCAAACATATGTGATATTCCCTAGTGTTTAACTTTTCCAATGAAAACATTGGTTATTGAACTCCATGACAAAGTTTAAATCCATCTACCTCCTTGTCTCGCCCCTTCTCTCTATCCAACCTTTTTTGTTTGTGTTTATTTATATCCATGTTTGTCACTTTGTCAATTTATGACTTTATATTTGTTTGTTAAAGTTTTTCAAGACAATTTTTCATAGATGGTGTAATATCCCAATTTTGACTTAGAATGTATTAAATCAAATGATGTAAGATGTAAATATGCTAGCATAAATTCCCAGTGTGGATCTAAAGGTCAAAGATAGGCTACTGAATATCTAAGGATGTATAATCTAACAACTGCAAACTGGACTCTATGGGTCTGTTTTGAGCTATTTCAACAACTGGACTCTATGGGTCTGTCAGCAGACTTGGTTGGAGGTTTTTTCCAGAATACGTCTGAGTTTGTTTCGAGCACAGATCTTTGCGCTGGAATAAATACCAAACAGGACTGGATTCACATAGTGGGGACTACCTCGCTAGTCTCATCCTGAAAAATCGATCTCTTTAATGTGGGCGTTTGTCTGGAATGAATGCAAAGTGGAAGCCTAGTTAACAAGATACTAGTGGAAACATACAAAAACTCAACAAACGAGGTAACCCGTAGGAAATGATTTTATTTCACGTGTTTGTATGTATCTGGAGTGGTTAATGAGTTCATCCCCAAGAACATAGATATTGTTGAGAGTATTCTTTACCTGCCCTTCGTGCAAACTGCGTCGAATCAACGAGTTTTGTTCTACAATTTCATTGCCATTGCCACGACCCTCATTCTCATCTATGCTCTAGGGATTTTCTATTGTCTTTTGGTAAAAAGGATTGATTTGAATGTTGTGCACAGAGGATTCGTGAGGCAGAACAAGAAACTTCTAAGGCATTCATGAAACCCAATACTGGGGCTGTGTGGTTCGACATTCGATTGATCAATGACGCCACATTATTTTATATGTATAATATGGTTGTTATTTGAGGTTATCAGTATTCAGTAAACAGTGGGTGCTATGAAATTGCTTTCCGCCCCCACCTGAATGCTCCTAAAGCTATCCAATCACGTTCTATTTGACTGTATAGTCTTTCACACCGGATCCAACATTGTTGATTGAAAATATAATACCGAGCCTAGTAGCTAAAACAGGTAACAAAAAACTAAATCAAGGTGGAAATGGAGGTGTAGGAATATTTAACGTATAGACTTGTCATGCCATGTCGTGCCAATTTGGATTATTTTAGCTTTGAGGTAGAAGTTAAAAAATATTTTAGACAAATATATGAGTGGCTACGTTGTAACAATGGCAGAATATTTTGTTGTTTTCTTTCTTTTCAAAGAAGAATTTGTTTATATTTGAGAAGAGGAGAACACGCATGCCTTCTCCCAAGAGGATCCATTTACTTGACCCTATTTAATTCCCAACCAGATAGGGAAAGAACTTGCCCTTACAAAAAATACCCTCCCTTGATTAACCCGATCCAACCTAGTCCCTATCACGATTCTATCTCTACTTGATGTCTGTGTTCTCCTCCAGGATAAGGTTTGGTTTTTCCTCAAATTCATATTACTATACATGGCATTACTTGAGCACCTTCATTCAGACCGAGAGGTTTGCGTTCTCCTTCAGTATTTGGATTCTGTGAAAATAAAGTTTGAGAGTTTAGCAGTGCGTATGATTAATGGGGAAGTAACCATGTTTTCCAAATTGAACCAGACGTTATCACTTGTGGCGTTTTATGATTTTAGCATGGATGTGATATTTATGATGGTGATTGTGATGCCTTTCTTGGATTTCGCAGCAGGGGCACGCATCTTAGAGATTGTGATGCCTATGTTAGAGGAACTGAATGGGCATGTCCTCCCTACATAGCAGCGTCTCCATGGACTTCTTGCATCGTTTTTAGGTTTCTTCATACTGTTGGAGTGCCTTAATAATGATCTTACCATTTATGTTAACCGTAGACGCTCAAGAATTTATCGAAACAAGATGATAAAGACTCTGTCCCGCTACTCCAGGATTATCATATCTCTGCACAAAGACAAGTATGAGTGCTTAAGAAGATATGATGATGTAAATATGAATGCTTCTGCTTCATGCGTTATTTGTTTGGGGTGTATTGTGGAAGTCTGCATTCTTACCAACTGTAGATATTATTTCCATATTCCATGTATTGATCATTGGCTTCTTCTACTTCCTACAAACTCTTCATGCCTTGCGTAGAGTCATCGTAATTTGTAATGACCTTCTCTCATAAATACATATCCACATTACTTCAATTTGGATTTTTGTAGTCGTTATAGATGGATTTGGACAACTCTAGATATGGATTTGGTTTTGGACTTGGACTTTCTAGCCATTATCAATGGATTTGGACTATTCTGGAGATGGATTGGAATTTTCTATTCATTATTGATGGATGGAATCCAATACTCTGGAATTTTCTATTCATTATTGATGGATGGAATCCAATACTCTACTCTAACCTTTGGAGAGATCGAAATTCCATTATTCCAAATCTATTTTTTATTAAAAACTTTTATTATCTCTAAATTATACAATTACTACTCAATTTCCAAAAAAAATATATAGATTGAATCTTGTCTAAGGGGTTGTCATGATATTGTAGCAAATCATAATCAAATAATACTCAATTTCCAAAAAAAATATATAGATTGAATCTTGTCTAAGGGGTTGTAATGATATTGTAGCAAATCATAATCAAATAATAGTTATTATGTAATGGATATGATTTACAAACATTGCGCTCATGTTCACAATTAGTGTGATCCATGCACAACGTGTCTTTTCTGTTTGGACTCACACTAGAGACTTTAATTGCATCATTTTTTTTCCTAGACAGATACTAAATACTTTAACTGTGTTTGTTTTTTCTTTGTTTGCAAAGAATCTCGATCAATGCAAAAGAGTCATAAAACAATCTTTTAATTAGCATTAAATCTTCAATCTATTGTGGAGGACATTCCCACTTTGTGGCTTTTGTTTATATATGAGTACTTTTTTTTAATAAACTACAGTTTAAATTTTAAGGTCGAGCGCCCTTTCTTGTTCATCTTTATTTTGTTTCATTCTATTATGTATATACATTGTATTGTAAATAACAAATCTATATATAATAAGGGTTATAAGCAACAAAGTCTTTGCTTTGAAAAAAAATTGCCATAAAAATTTAGAAAAAATAGAAATACTTTATAAAAACTATAAGTAAATAAAAATGTTTTAAATTGTTTTAATTAAAATAAATAAATATAGTTAATAACTTCTATAAATAATTTCATATGACATATACACAAATAAAGTGGTTTGGGTTGAAATAAATAAACATAGTTGATAATTTTTATAAAAATATTTATATAAAATATAAAAAAATAAAGTGATTTGAGTTGAAGTAAATAAATATATAAAATTTATACAAAATATAAATGAAGAAAATGATTTGAGTTGAAATAAATTAATATAGTTATTTGAGTTCCTAGACAAGAAATTTCTAAGTCAAGAATAATTTCTATACAATTAGCACTAGTTTCTAATTATCTCTAAATCTACACTCATTTCTGCAATGGATGTATTTATGTGATTTAATAAATAAAAATATGAAATCCTAAGAGTGGGAATTTAGGTACAGCACACTGCAGTCTCTTTATTTTTAAATTAGATTCTCTATGTATTTTGATACATGTATATGATTTAAATGGGTTTCTGGATGGAATTATGTATATTTTGACATAGGTACATTATTTAAATTATGTTGAAAATTATTGTGCAATTCCTATTGCAATTAACAATAGCATCTGCCCATTGGTATAGGTGAATATTGTTTTTTGAATAATTATTGTTTAGATTAGTTGATGAACAAATTAAAACATGTTTTTGTTTTATATTGTGATTTTGTGAAGATTGCAATTATCAATCCCTTCATCTATAAAGAAAGGAAAATGACTTATTGTACTTTTCCACTATATAATTATATTAAAAAAACTTTTAAATAATATTGTAGTTACAAATGACTAAACAAAACTTTGTAGCTACTTACAAATTACAAAATGAAAATCACTTGGCAGTGCACCATTAATAACCATATAACAGTAAATACCCACATAACAATAACAGTAAATATCCATAATGATTTCAAGGTATTATTTAACTTTATAAAGGTATAAATTCAATTGTTAGCATGACAAAAAATTTGGTTTCCTTATGGGCAACTGTGAAACCATATTTGTATATATACAGGTGGTTGAGAGCTCTTGCTTCTTTGGTAGAGATCATTACAATATTGATCTAGGGTTTGAGAACTTCCTAATTCAACTCCTTGATTATGTCAATGATGGCGTTGAGATGATTGACAACATCCTCTATTAATCCAGGATTGTGTTTCATATAACACGATATAAATGAAGTTGCTTCTCTATGGGACAACTCTTTGATTATGCAAATGATCATGGGGTTGAAATGATTGACAACATCCTTTGTTAATACAAGATTGTGTTTGATATAACATGATATAAATGAAGTTGATTCTCTATGTGCCCTCTCGGGTTGCATCATCAACCATTCTAATGATAGCATCATAATAATCATCCAATTCAAAACCAAAACCAGTTTGAAAACCAATGTTTAAATTTTCTTGCATTTTCATTTGATATAGCAACATGTCGTACCTTGTAGGTGCATGTATCACCTCGTTTAAACCTTACTAGATTTCTTGTCGACATCAGCAGCACATTGCATGACTGCAACATCACTACCCTTGTGACTATGTCCAAGGGTGTGGGATTTGCACTCTACATGAGAGCAACATCCGGGATGCAATAACAATATAAATATTAAAAACTAATATGGAAAATACTTACACAAAAAATGACAAAAAAAAATGGAAACTTCTCATCCAAATGGTATAGCAATATGGAACACAATTATGAAAAAAAAAATTAGATATATAGAGAGAGAGAGAGGAAACTTCCCTCTAAGCCTTATTTCAATGATATAGCACCAATCAAATTTTGAAAAAAAATCCAATCGAAATTAAAATAAATATAAAATAACTAAAACCAATGTTACACTTTACACATTTTTATGAAAAATAAAAAATAAAAACTAGAAACTTCTCTCTTTAGTTTATTCAAAGTTTTTATTTATGAATTTTTTTTACTTAATTTATTTAAACTTTATTTCTATAATATAACACCAATCAAATCTGGAAAAAAATTCACCAAAAATTAAAATAAATATAAAAAATAACTAAAACTAATATTACACTTTACAACTTCCTAAAAATTTAATATTACATTTTATATATTTCTAAAAATTAAATATATATATATATAATGAATAAAAAAAGTGAAAACAATAACCTATACTAATAAGTAAAAAATATATAAAACCATTAATATAAACCATTATAATATGTGTCATATTCATGGCATGAATTTCTAGTATTATGCTATGTTCTTTGAGCAAAACGCAAATCTTCCAAGGATCTTTGTAATTTAGTTAATAGTGATGTACATAATAACATATCTTTTGTTATTTTACATTGGTTTTTGTTTTATGTTATTTTTGCATACTTAATTGTTTTATGTATAGAGAGATAAAAAAATTTCATTATTAAAAAATTTATTTTCATATTTAAGTAATAATCAAAGTTATAATAGTTTTTACAAGTATTAAATATATATTCATTTTTTAAAGATATTTGTTTTTTAATGCAAAAATATACCAAATAAATATATGTATAGCCATGCTTTTAACCAAAATTAATTAAGTTACTAATTAGTAGTTTTGATTAGCATATCAGCATATTAGAACTAGAAAAAAACCTATAATTTGATATTCAAGAAAGAATCAAAGTTAAAATAGTCCTTACAAGTATTAAATAAATATCCTTTTCTGAAAGATATTGGTTTTTCAATGCAAAAACCTATCAAATAAACCTATAACTTGATATTCATGCAAGAATCAAAGTTATAATAATCCTTACAAGTATTAAATACATATCCTTTTCTGAAAGATATTTGTTTTTCAATCTGAAAACCTATCAAATAAACATATACATAGCCTTCTTCTAGCCAAAATTAAGTGACACGGAGTAACTAGTAGTTTTGATCAACATATCAAACCAAAAGAAACCAAAGAAAAAATTGAAGAAGGAATCCCATGTGGTTGCTTTGATGGTGCATCAATTATGGAACTATGTGGTGGAGGATGGATGGTATTAAAGCTAATAGAGGATCTATTTTTTTGTTAAAAATGGGATATGGTACAAGCACAAACTCTAGGGTTGAGCTATTATCCATTTAGGGACTTTTAAAGTTTGCAGTTATGAAAAAAAATTGACTTTATAGGTATTTGGTGACTCGAGAGTCATTGTGGATTGGGTTGTTGGTACTTCTTCCCTACAGGTTATTAGGTTGGACCAATGGTGTTACAGAACCAGGAATCCCACCACTGAACGAGACTGTGAGATATTGTCAAAAATCAAAGCATTTTTAGCCTTCCAAAAACACCACATTGTGAAAAAAGGTAGAGCTTTGAATTGGGGAAATCTTTTAATCCAACATAATAAATTGTATTCCAAAGACGGAAGAGTCCAATTGTAATAAACATGGATCTATTCAATAACTTCTACCCATACACTCTAGTAGAAAGAACAATCAACGAAAAGATGAACATTTTTCTCATCTGCACATTTACACATGATATAAATATTTTGACCATTTATCCCCATTTTATTGAGATTATCCTAAGTTAATATACTATTTTCGAGACACATCCATGAAAATCACTTGATCTTTAAAGGAAAAGACCATTTCCACAACAATTTACACCACCACTTGGACTCTGAGACAATAGAGGAAACAATGATAACATCATAAGCATCTTTAGCACATACATCACATGACTTTTTGTCCCAAGACCAAACCAATTTGTCTTCCACTTATATGAGCCTAATACCTAAGTGACTGAGACCTGCAATGTAATTTGACCATTCAAAAGCAAGATCACCATTTAAACCCAAGTTTGAAGCTAAATACCACTATGAATTAGAAAATATGTCAAAGTTTGGATTCTTGATATGTTCCATTCTATTGATACTCAAAACTAATAAAAATGAAATCAATGCCAACGAGAGTTTATAAAAAATTTAACCCCAGATGAAAGGGTCAATCACCAATACAACTTTAACCCCATCATCAATTTCCCAAGAGAGCCACATGTTTAACCAAATAAAATATTTGGAAAAACCATATCAAATATTAGAAATCTAATAAACATACATTTTGTCCTTCCTTTCCCAATCCTCTACTGAAGAATTCTAAGTATTTAGATTAGTAAACTTCGCTTCACATACCTATACCAAACAAGACTCTCTAGAGAGAGAGAGAGAGAGAGAGAGTTGTGTTATTATTAATAATTGTGCATGCACTCCTTTCATACATTTGTAAAATATTTTCTTTGTATATACATTGTTAGATTTTGTTTCTCTCATTTAAGTTCTTGGAACAAGGTCTTGGATTCTTCATGTCTCCTTGGTGCATTTGCAATTAGTTTGTTTTGTTTTATTTTACATTTTCGTCAAGTGCGCTTGTTTTAGCATTGTTCCTTGCATGTTATGTTACTTTGAATTTGGTGAGAATGTTAAGTTTAGTGACTCTTCATGTGAATTCAACCCTTCTTGCATGGCTTTAAACTAGGGGTGATAATTCACAACTCTTCCCACCTAGCCGCATGAGAGGTCTAAACATTGTTGCATAGGAATCCCATCCTACGCACCAACACATTACAAAATGGTAATAAAGGTATCAAAAATATTTGAACCTTTCTCTCCTCACAATATCAATTGCTAAATACCATTCAATAATAGGCCCATGGGAATTATTTTGTTTTTTTAATAATGAAAATCAAATGGTCAAATGTTATATGTCAGTTAACAAGACAATACTAAATGCAACTTGTCATGAGTAGACTTGGGTTGTTCATCCCATAAATTTTGCTTAAGATACACATGCATCTCCATTAGACTCATTTGTACATATGTAGATCATCAATGATGTGCTTTCATTGCTTTTGGAAATCGATTCTTTTTGTGGGAAGTTTCAACTCAATGACCACTACAGCTCAATCCTTCATTGTTCATTATAAAAGCCAAGTTTGAAATGTAGCATGGTTTCAAAGGGATGCAAGAAAACTTGCCCTGAGAGCTACAATTGGATATTGAATGTATTTGAGAATACAAGTCAACCTCCCTCAACAACTTATTCGGCCTATGTTCCCTTGAGGAAGCATCTCCACCACTTGTCTATTTTCAAATTGCAATATTTCAAAACATTGGTACACACTATAGACAAGAATACAATTGCAAGCAACTTCTGAAAAACATTTGTTGATCAATGCCCTTTAAGGATATTGAAAACCCTTTCATTTATATGTTTGTCTCATTCTATTGTCAATTCGTTTTAATTAAATAGTGTCTTTGGTTATAAAGAAACATAGTTATAATTGTTATTTTGTAGTTTATGCTTGACAAAAAATTCCTTCACAAGGTTAACAGAAAAATGATAAAAACAATCTGTGGACTACCATACAAGTTCTTAGGAACCATTCACTAGCTATATACTTAGTTCATTGCATAGTTTTAACTTTTGTAGTTATCATATTTACAAGGCATGCACTAAAATTGTACATATCCAACCACAAATAAAAGTAAACCATATAACTAGAGTTAGTAACTGAGATGTTCGAATACTCTCTAGTGAAAATAGTTTATCAAAATTTAACAAATAAGGGACATGATCTATTTTTTTTTCAAATTATTTTGATTAACTTAGTAGAAAGCATGCCCTTCCTCATTATTTGGATGAGTATCCACCACTTAGGGTAATCTATCTACCAAAGATGCATAATGATTGCAGTTGACCTCATTTGCATGGACTCCTAATTTCCCAAGCAATATAACTAGTGTGCAAAGGCAACATGGTCTGCTTGAATAAGTGAGACAACCTATGAGGGGGGGGAATATATTTATGAGATTTGAGATTTGGTGAGGATTATGAAAATCCCCCTCTTTACAATCAATCCAAGACCTTATTGATGGAGACATAACTCTTGAATGACTCTCACACATCACACCTAACAATGTCTATCTCTACATGCATTTCCAAAATAGTTTTGATTCCCATTTCTTTCCGCTATTTCTACATTCAAGTAAATGAAATATTATTTTCTGCATTTATTTAATTTGATATTTTTTATAATAAAAAAATTATCATCTACAACTCAAATATGCCCATAACAAAAATGTGTCAAAGAATTGACTATTTTAGGCAGTGCTCTAGGATATTTGTCCTGGCTTCACAATCAAATAGCCATGAGGCGCAAGCCCTTATTTCTTATGGTTTGAAATGCAGGGAGTAGCTTATATATCTATTCATTGAACAACCGCATAGTATTTATAAGACCATTATGCTCTCCAATTCATCTTGGTTGGGTTGTGCATCATAGATGAGAAAACATGCTTCCAACATAGGAAAAATATACTAATTAGTGATTTTTAAATATCTTAGATTTTAGTTGAGTTACTCATATGAAAGAAACATCAAACATTTCCATTCTTAGTAGGACTTGAATGATTGAATGAGTTATTAAAACCTATGCAAGTTATAGTTGAATGACTTGACTTAACTAATTAATATCCAAACATGATATCAGCCTTGCATAAAGTATACCATTGAAAATTGAATAAGTAAGTTCTCAACAATCATCATTTGTGCCAATCACAATACATATATTTATTGATGTAAAATTTTGGCTTCTTTCAATGGTAATACACAAAGTTGTCACATTTTCACTTGACAAAGGCTCAGTTTCCTTAGGACTCAATAAGGCCTACTGACCTAGGAGAGACTTAGAAAATAAACAAAAGAACTCAAAATATAGTAAGGGTGAGTGTTGGCGAGTTTGTAAACTTGAGGGTTAAGTAATAGGTAAGTATTTTTCCCAACTAACACTCAAGGAGACTCTTGTGTCTTAATAAAGTCAAAACTCACTAGTAAAATGCTCATTTTTTCAAAATTAGGAATAAGCAACTCATATTAAAAGAGAATTAAATTATAGGGACACTTAACAAAGTCTTTGTACCTATGAAATAATGGTATACTATGGCTAAGGATGTATCAACACATTTGGGAGGCTCATGCTTCCAATAAATGTAAAATTCAAGGGTGGTTATCCCCAAAGGTTAACTCAATTAGTAAATGCTCTTATGCAAAAGTTCACAGAGGTATCGAGATCAAATCCCATTGACTCCTATGGAGTTACCAATAAGTATTTTGGTTAGCAATTATTATCATTATCTATCTGAAAAAACAAGAGGGGAGGGGGATTTGGGGGGGATAGTAAGGTACCAACATCCTCACGTGAAACGCTCTACGTGAACAAGGGTTATATTTCTCCAAAAATAAAATCCCCAAGGGATAACTCACTTCATTCAATCCTTTCTGCTAACACGTCATTCTTAGGAAGGGCATTGGATCCATTCCCATTAAATTCCATGGAGTTACCAACCACTATTGTGGTTGGTGGTTAATAACCTCCTCTATCTATAATTCCAGGAAAGAGGGAGGGAATTCATGAGGTGCTAGCATGGCACCAACTCCCTCACTTAAACACTTAATACACAAGACAGCGACATGAATTTTTTTTATCTAAATTAAAAAAAGTAGGGTTTTTGGGTGGCCATTAATCATCAAGGATTGGTTGTTAGAATAAGTTGCACAAATTTGGAATTTTTAATTCTACGTGTGCATTTAATGGTAAGGATGAAAACACATTTTGTTTTTTTGGAAATGTAAAATCACTATAAAAAAATTGTGCATGGTTTTGGGGTGAATTTCATTCCTCTATTGTAGCACCCTTCTCGTGGAAGGGGATTGTTGGGCAAAACATTTGGATGGTCAGGGATAGCTACAAATTGTTTTGGCATTCAATGTGTTTGATTAAAATGTGATTTCTATGGAAACATCATTGTACAATTACATTCGATGTGGATCTTTCACCCCCTCTTACTCTGGGGGTTTGAGGAACTTTATGCAAGAGTTGGCTCTACTCATGAGATTCTTCCTCATTGTATTATGCCACGATATTAACTCCCTCCATTTGGGACTCGAGCTCATATGCTATCATTTTTATATTTTCCATGTCAAGGATTTCTTGGCACCCCTATTGTTTTCATGTCATAACCACCCTGAATCTTGTTATGCTTATTTGTGATATAAAGAAATATATGAATCCTTTTCAAAAAGAAATTCTTACAATGATAGAAATAGACGAACACTATAAGTTTTTTGAGTCGATAATATGGAAAGACAATCTAATATACATAGATTTTCAGTAACCGATGATACAAACTAGAATTTGTTACTTAGATATCCCACAAACATCTATTTTTATCTCAAACAACAAAATATAAAAATAATCTCACTTCTATTTTTTTCCAAAAAAAAATTAAAATTTACTGAAAAATATTTCCAAACTACAAAATAAAAAGGGAAGGGTATCTATAATGGATATCATAATTGATTATATAATGCAACTAGATCATAAATTAAATAAGAATAAGCTAAGGGCTCTAAGGATTGAGCATCCTTGATCAACAACAAGCCCTTGGTTAGGTGTCGATGGCATACCTCATCACACCACATTGTACAAAATGTAAGAAGTGAGTTAACCTCATGCTTGAACACAAGTTTACATCAAAGTTTCAAATAAATGAGTAAGGTTAAAATCCTCAAGAAATTACATATCCCTATAAAACCATAGTGAATCAAGGACCGATAATCGA
>LPNX010723835.1:89299-153060 GCA_001517045.1 Pseudotsuga menziesii
ATATGTATGTCCAAGTTTTAGGGATCCAATTTGGCGGAGAATCCAACCCAACCAACCAAAATTCTATCATGTAGTCAATGACCATATCATCTAAGTCTAAGCATAAAGTGTCCAAGCATGCATGAGCTCCAACTTTTGATTCCTTATTAACACTCAAATAGAGGCGGCAATTATCTACAAAGTGGTTATTAACCATCTCAAAACCAATCGAGACAAGGATACCTTGAATCTTCCAAGGATCTTTGGAATTTAGTTAATATTGATGTACATAATAACATATCTTTTGTTATTTTACATTGGTTTTTGTTTTATGTTATTTTTGCATACTTAATTGTTTTATGTATAGAGAGATATAATTTTTTTTCATTATTAAAAAATTTATTTTCATATTTAAGTAATAATCAAAGTTATAATAGTTTTACAGGTATTAAATATATATTCATTTTAAAGATATTTGTTTTTTAATGCAAAAATATATCAAATAAATATATGTATAGCCTTTTTCTAACCAAAATTAAGTTACTAACTAGTAGTTCTGATTAGCATATTAAAACTTGAAAAAAACCTATAATTTGATATTCAAGAAAGAATCAAAGTTATAATAGTCCTTACAAGTATTAAATAAATATCCTTTTCTGAAAGATCTTGGTTTTTCAATGTAAAAACCTATCAAATAAACCTATAGGTTACAAGTTATAGGTTTTTTTTCATTGGAAAAAAAAACCTATAACTTGATATACATGCAAGAATCAAAGTTATAATAATCCTTATAAGTATTAAATACATATCCTTTTCTGAAAGATATTTGTTTTTCAATCTGAAAACCTATCAAATAAACATATACATAGCCTTCTTCTAGCCAAAATTAAGTTACACGGAGTGACTAGTAGTTTTGATCAACATATCAAAACAAAAGAAACCAAAGAAAAAATTGAAGAAGGAATCCCATGTGGTTGCTTTGATGGTGCATCAATTATGGAACTATGTGGTGGAGGATGGATGGTATTAAAGCTAATAGAGGATCTATTTTTTGTTAAAAATGGGATATGGTACAATCACAAACTCTAGGGTTGAGTTATTATCCATTTGGGGACTTTTAAAGTTTGCAGTTATGAAAAACTTTTTGACTTTACAGGTATTTGGTGACTCGAGAGTCATTGTGGAATGGTTGTTGGTACTTCTTCCCTATAGGTTATTAGGTTGGACCAATGGTGTTACAGAACCAGGAATCCCACCACTGAACGAGACTGTGAGATATTGTCAAAAATCAAAGCATTTTTAGCCTTCCAAAAACACCACATTGTGAAAAAAGTCAGAGCTTTGAATTGGGGGAATATTTTAATCCAACATAATAAATAGTATTCCAAAGACAGAAGAGTCCAATTGTAATAAACATGGATCCCTTCAAGAACTTCTACCCATACACTCTGGTAGAAAGAATAATCAACAAAAAGATGAACATTTTTCTCATCTGCACATTTACACAGGATATAAATATTTTGACCATTTTTCCCCCTTTTATTGAGATTATCCTAAGTTAATATACTATTTTTGAGACACATCCATGAAAATCACTTGATCTTTAAAGGAAAAGACCATTTCCACAACAATTTATACCACCAATTGGACTCTAAGATAATAGAGGAAACAATGATAACATCATAAGCATATTTAGCACATACATCACATGACTTTTTGTCCCAAGACCAAACCAATTTGTCTTCCACTTATATGATCCTAATACCTAAGTGACTGAGACGTGCAATGTAATTTGACCATTCAAAAGCAAGATCACCATTTAAACCCAAGTTTGAAGCTGAATACCACTATGAATTAGAAAATATGTCAAAGTTTGGATTCTTGATATGTTCCATTCTATTGATACCCGAATCTAATAAAAATGAAATCAATGCCAATGAGAGTTTATAAAAAAATTAACCCCAGATGAAAGGGTCAATCACCAATACAACTTTAACCCCATCATCAATTTTCCAAGAGAGCCACATGCTTAACCAAATAAAATATTTGTAAAAACCATATCAAATATTAGAAATCTAATAAACATACTTTTTTTCCTTCCTTTCCCAATCCTCTACTGAATAATTCTAAGTATTTAGATTAGTAAACTTCGCTTCACATACCTATACCAAACAAGACTCTCTAGAAAGAGAGAGAGAGAGAGAGTTGTGTTATTATTAATAATTGTGCATGCACTCCTTTCATACATTTGTAAAATATTTTCTTTGTATATACATTGTTAGATTGTGTTTATCTCATTTAAGTTCTTGGAACAAGGTCCTGGATTCTTCATGTCTCCTTGGTGCATTTGCAATTAGTTTGTTTTGTTTTATTTTACATTTTTGTCAAGTGCGCTTGTTGTACGATTGTTCCTTGCATGTTATGTTACTTTGAATTTGGTGAGAATGTTAAGTTTAGTGACTCTTCATGTGAATTCAACCCTTCTTGCATGGCTTTAAACTAGGGGTGATAATTCACAACTCTTCCCACCTAGCCGCACGAGAGGTCTAAACATTATTGCATAGGCATCCCATCCTACACACCAACACATTACAAAATGGTAATAAAGGTATCAAAACTATTTGAACCTTTCTCTCCTCACAATATCAATTGCTAAATACCATTCAATAATACGCCCATGGGCATTATTTTGTTTTTTTAATAATGAAAATCAAATGGTCAAATGTTATATGTCAGTTAACAAGACAATTAGTAAATGCAACTTGTCATGAGTAGACTTGGGTTGTTCATCCCATAAATTTTTCTTAAGCTACACATGCATCTCCATTAGACTCTTTTGTACATATGTAGATCATCAATGATGTGCTTTCATTGCTTTTAGAAATCCATTCTTTTTGTCGGAAGTTTCAACTCAATGACCACTACAACTCAATCCTTCATTGTTCACTACAAAAGCCAAGTTTGAAATGTAGCATAGTTTCAAAGGGATGCAAGAAAACTTACCCCGAGAGCTACAATTGGATATTGAATGTATTTGAGAATAAAACTCAACCTCCCTCAACAACTTATTCGGCCTATGTTCCCTTGAGGAAGCATCTCCACCACTTGTCTATTTTCAAATCACAATATTTCAAAACATTGGTACACACTATAGACAAGAATACAATTGCAAGCAACTTCTGAAAAACATTTGTTGATCAATTCCCTTTAAGGATATTGAAAACCCTTTCATTTATATGTTTGTCTCATTCTATTGTCAATTGGTTTTAATTAAATAGTGTCTTTGGTTATAAATAAACGTAGTTATAATTGTTAGTTTGTAGTTTATTCTTGACAAAAAATTCCTTCACAAGGTTAACAGAAAAATGATAAAAACAATCTGTGGACTACCATACAACTTCTTAAGAACCATTCACTAGCTATATACTTAGTTCATTGTATAGTTTTAACTTGTGTAGCTATCATATTTACAAGGCATGCACTGAAATTGTACATATCCAACCACAAATAAAAGTAAACCATGTAACTAGAGTTAGTACCCGAGATGTTCGAATACTCTCTAGTGAAAATAGTATATCAAAATTTAACAAATAAGGGACATGATCTATTTTGTTTCAAATTCTTTTGATTAATTTAGTAGAAAGCATGCCCTTCCTCATTCTTTTGATGAGTATCCAACACTTAGGGTAATATATCTACCAAAGATGCATAATGATTGCAGTTGACCTCATTCGCATGGACTCCTAATTTCCCAAGCAATATAACTAGTGTGCAAAGGCAACATGGTTTGCTTGAATAGGTGAGACAACCTATGATTAGGGGAAATATATTTATGATTTTTGAGATTTGGTGGGGATTATGAAAATCGCCCACTTTACCATCAATCCAAGACCCCATTGATGGAGACATAACTCTTGAATGACCCTCACACATCACACCTAACTATGTCTATCTCTACATGCATTTCCAAAACAGTTTTGATTCCCATTTCTTTCCGCTATTTCTACATGCAAGTAAATGAAATATTATTTTCCACATTTATTTAATTTGATATTTTTTATAATAATAAAAATTATCATCTACAACTCAAATATGCCCATAACAAAAATGTGTCAAAGAATTGACTATTTTAGGCAGTGCTCTAGGATATTTGTCGTGGCTTCACAATAAAATAGCCATGAGTCGTAAGCCCTTATTTCTTATGGTTTAAAATGCAGGGAGTTGCTTATATATAGTATTTATAAGACCATCATGCTCTCCAATTCATCTTGGTTGGGTTGTGCATCACATATGAGAAACCATACTTCCAACATAGGAAAAATATACTAATTAGTGATTTTTAAATATCTTAGATTTTAGTTGAGTTACTCATATGAAAGAAACATCAAACATTTTCATTCTTAGTAGGACTTGAATGATTGAATGAGTTATTAAAACATGTGCAAGTTATAGTTGAATGACTTGACTTAGCTAATTAATATCCAAACATGAGATCAGCCTTGCATAAAGTATCCCACTGAAAATTGAATATGTAAGTTCTCAACAATCATCATTTGTGACAATCACAATACATATATTTATTGATGTAAAATTTTGGCTTCTTTCAATGGTAATACACAAAGTTGTCACATTTTCACTTGACAAAGACTCAGTTTCCTTAGGACTCAATAAGGCCTACTGACCTGGGAAAGACTTAGAAAATAAACAATAGAACTCAAAATATAGTAAGGGCGAGTGTTGGCGAGTTTGGCAATTTAAGGGTTGAGTAATAGGTAAGTATTTTTCCCAACTAACACTCAAGGAGACTCTTGTGTCTTAATAAAGTCAAAACTCACTAGTAAAATGCTCATTTTTTCAAAATTAGGAATAAGCAACTCATATTAAAAGAGAATTAAATTATAGGGACACTTAACAAAGTCTTTGTACCTATGAAATAATGGTATACTATGGCTAAGGATGTATCAACACATTTGGGAGGCTCGTGCTTCCAATAAACGTAAAATTCAAGGGTGGTTATCCCCAAGGTTAACTCAATTAGTAAATGCTCTTATACAAAAGTTCACAGACGTATCGAGATCAAATCCCATTGACTCCTATGGAGTTACCAATAAGTACTTTGGTTAGCAATTATTATCATTGTCTATCTGAAAAACCAAGAGGGGAGGGGGATTTGGGGGGGATAGTAAGGTACCAACATCCTCACTTGAAACACTCTATGCGAGCAAGGGTTATATTTCTCCAAAAATAAAATCCCCAAGGGATAACTCACTTCAGTCAATCCTTTCTGCTAACACATAATTCTTAGGAAGGGCATTGGATCCATTCCCATTAAATCCCATGGAGTTACCAACCACTATTGTGGTTGGTGGTTAATAACCTCCTCTGTCTATAATTCCAGGGAAGAGGGAGGGAATTCATGAGGTGCTAGCATGGCACCAACTCCCTCACTTGAACACTTAATACACAAGATAATGACATGAATTTATTTATCTAAATTAAAAAAAGGAGAGTTTTTGGGTGGCCATTAATCATCAAGGATTGGTTGTTAGAATAACTTGCACAAATTTGGCATTTTTAATTCTACCTGTGCATTGAATGGTAAGGATGAAAACACATTTTGTTTTTTTGGAAATGTAAAATCACTATAAAAAAATTGTGCATGGTTTTGGGGTGAATTTCATTCCTCTATTGTAGCACCCTTCTCGTGGAAGGGGATTGTCGGGTGAAACATTTGGATGGTCAGGGATAGCTACAAATTGTTTTGGCATTCAATGTGTTTGATTAAAATGTGATTTCTATGGAAACATTATTGTACAATTACATTTGATGTGGATCTTTCACTCCCTCTTACTCTGGGGATTTGAGGAACTTTATGCAAGAGTTGGCTCTACTCGTAAGATTCTTCCTCATTGTATTATGTCACGATGTTAACTCCCTCCATGTGGGACTCGAGCTCATATGCTATCATTTTTATATTTTCCATGTCAAGGATTTCTTGGCACCCTTATTGTCTTCATGTCATAACCACCTTGAAGCTTGTTATGCTTATTTGTGATATAAAGAAATATATGAATCCTTTTCAAAAAGAAATTCTTACAATGATCAAAATAGACAAACACTATAAGTTTTTTGAATCGATAATATGGAAAGACAATCTAATATACATAGATTTTTAGTAATCGGTGATACAAACTAGAATTTGTTACTTAGATATCCCACAAACATCTATTTTTCTCTCAAACAACAAAATATAAAAATAATCTCACTTCTATTTTTTCCAAAAAATATCTAAAATTTACTAAAAAATATTTCCAAACTACAAAATAAAAAGGGAAGGGTATCTATAATGGATATCATAATTGACTATATAATGCAACTAGATCATAAATTAAATAATAATAAGCTAAGCGCTCTAAGAGCATCCTTAATCAACAACAAGCCCTTGGTTAGGTGTTGATGGCATACCTCATCACACCATATTGTACAAAATGTAAGAAATGAGTTAACCTCATGCTCAAACACAAGTTTACATCAAAGTTTCAAATAAATGAGTAAGGTTAAAATCCTCAAGAAATTACATATCCCTATAAAACCATAGTGAATCAAGGACCGATAATCGATTAGCGAGAAAACCCACCTATAAACTCTACCCTTAAACAAAATTGAATATTAATCCGACAAATACCTACAACAACTCTGTGCAAACTAACACTCCCAAAATATGTGTTTCATTGTCTTTGGATAATGAAAAACAAAGAAAAAATCATCCAAAAGTCCATTATTGGCCAAATCAACACCATCCAAGAAAAAACACACAACTTATAAGAAAATCAAATGGGCCACACACTATGAAGTTGATGGATCCATTTGTTTTCTAAATCAAAGGACACTCATCTAACATTCAAGACCAAATATATCAAATGCCAATGATGTAATATCGAAAAAAGGACACGTGAATCGTTTTTCAACAAAGGTAAACTAAAAATCCATCCCCGGTCCCTTTAGAAAGGCCCAACCATACCAATATTCATTATCAATCTCTAAGATGAACCCTTTCAACTCCATGATGGACAATCAAATATTGTGAATCCATACTCCTAAGCTAGGCAATGCCATCCCTTCTTAAGAACATGAAGTTCCATCCCACAAGTCCCCCCCAAAATAAAATGTCCTTCCTACTCAACATGCATCCTTGCAAAAGAGGAATCATCGTGAGACACTAACATTGTAATCTCCAACTCCAAATAAGATCGTACACTCGATCCTAACCTACCCTATTACCCTCCCAATTCTAAAGGACCAAACCCTCCAACCATTTTCCAAGCCGACAAAATGTTTATGAAGATGATTGATCATGAAAACTAAACAATCAAGGCGCTAAGATATATCACATAAACCAAAAAGGACCTCAAACTTTGTTGATTAGCCAGGTAGTCATTGTCCAATGATGAAACAAAAGCTACTGTGAAGCTACTATAGATCTAAACACCAAACTACCCACTTGGAAACAAGAACAATGCACTAGGTGGCCACATCAATCAAACCAATCCCACCCCCATTCTTGGGCATTGTACACACATCTCATGGCATGAAAGGAGAGCCACGCTCTTCTCCAAATTTGGACCACAAATAGGACAAAAGGACTTGCTTAAGTTGTTAAATTGTGCCCACATAAGAAACCAACATGAAACATAATGGACATGCGAGGCCTGAACAATGCACCCAATACCTATCAACTTCCCAGCAAATGGGAGATTCTCATGATGTCAAACATGGAGTAGGTTTTAAAGATGATGTAAACACTAATCTTACATATATATTGATGAAAACCCTAATCCAAAAGGGATACCCAAATACCAAACAATCATAACAAGGCGTATGTATGTCCAAGTTTTAGGGATCCAATTTGGTGGAGAATCCAACCCAACCAACCAAAATTCTATCATGTAGTCAATGACCATATCATCTGAGTCTAAGCATAAAGTGTCCAAGCATGCATGAGCCCCAACTTTTGATTCCTTATTAACACTCAAAAAGAGGCGGCAATTATCTACAAAGTGGTTATTCACCATCTCAAAACCAATCGAGACAAGGATACCTTGAATCTATCCTTAGAGACGAGAAAAGTCTAATAAATAACCCAAGGCATCCATGTCAAAACATACAAATGAGTCGTTAAAGTTTTCCTCTAACAAATAGGCTAATGATGAGAAATCCGCAAAGATGAGGCATTATTAACAAATAAAAAGGACAAAGCATTAGTGAAAAGAGTCTCCACCATGCCTACACATTTCAATGCAAAACCCAAATAAGGAAACATCTCTTAAATGGAATGCCAATCAACCGAATCATAATCTTTGTCAAACTCTATCTTCAGGAAAAGAGATTGTTGGCCAATCTCCTTCGTTCACTACAAGGCCTCCCAAGATGATATCATTGTATTGAGAATAGAGTCTCATCTAAACAAATCATGTATATTTTCGAACTACATACTATGCAATTGACTAAATCCTCAAAACCAATGCCTTGGATATAATTTTGTAGGCAGCACTAAACAAAGTGATTAACCTCTAACACCCATTGGTGTCTCTATTTGCATTCTTAGGAATAAGCTTAGTCTAACCTTGATTGAGGAATTCAAAAATTCAATCCAAAGAAAATAGTTCATAGGCCAAACAACAAAAGTCATCTCCAGTGGCAACCTACGTGGTATTAATCTTTGTAATGCTTAATTTTCTTATCAAGCACGGGATCACTTGATTCAACATTTCCCTCTTTGGAATCCCGAGCCTAGTGAATTTGTGATTGATGGTAAAATTGTTGATCCCCCTCTTCCAAATGCCTAAGGACATATGAAACCTTTGTGGCTTCAAGTTTATAAGTTGGGGGTAGTGTCCCATCTCAGGTTGTTGGTTGATATCTTGGGATCCTCTTTTAATGGTTGAGTTTAAGGGGGTTCAAGTTCTAATAGCACAAGTTTTGGTGGCTCAAGTTTAGGGAGTTCAAGTTCCAATTGTACATTTCTTCTCCTTATGTAGACATGATGGAAGGGATCTTAGCCCCTAGTGGCGGGTGAAGTCCTATAAAGACGCAATAGTTCACTCCCTTGATCTTTGCACTCTAAGTTTGGATGGATTTGACAAGGACAACTAATAAAACAACTTAGTAATGTGTATTCCTTCGCAATGAATTTCTCCTTACAGTCCCATAATGTTTATGGGATGACAATTCCCAATCAACAAAAAAGTGTATATGGTGTTTTGTGACCATTCTATGTAGAAATGGTTTTCACTTGTTAGAGGTAAAGTTGATGGGATTTAAACTTTGGAAAAGGTTGAATTATTGTTGGAATGGTTTGGGGGATTTAGATCACTATCAGGGGAGTGGTCATCTAGTGGTTCCCCTTTCCTCCCATTAAAAAAATTTTGCGTTAAATCTTGGTTCCAATCTTGAGGACCAATGTGTTTGGGTCACCCTGTTGGTTCAAGATTGTTTGTTGTGGTTTTGGGTTGTTTATGCACCTAGCCTCATTTCAAAGCGTAGTAGACATTGGGATTGGATGGTTTCTTCTTTGCTAGTGACAAAATGGATTGTTGGGGGTGATCTTAATATGGTGGAGTGGGAAGGTGATCGTTGTGGTGGTGTAGGTTCAATGATAAGCACATATGGGTCCATTGTAAGGTCTCTCTTAATATTTTGACCTAAATTGGACACAAAAGGATCTTGATTATGGTAGTTGATGTCACATGGACCGATTACAGACCAAGTAATTATAGGGTTCAAGCATGGTTGGATCATATTACGAGACTTTGGAGGACATGTCTTTCAGGAAAGATTTACCCCATGGATGTGTTGATGGATGTAGCAAGCTTTGGTCACCTCCCTATTAAAACTTCAATTAAATTGGTCATTTGGTTGACTTGCTTACATTAACTTTGTTCAAGTCAAATGTTTCTCATTTGGGCTTGGAATCTCTTACTTGGAATTATAGGTTCCTAGGGTTGGATCCTTTTGTGGCAGGATTTTGTGGGTCACACTATGAAGTTTATGTAAGGGTGGATAACCTCACTTCTTGCAAATAAAGAGGCAATTCACTTGCTACCCCGTGATATGTATAGGATGACTTGATTAGTATTTCCTATGTGATCTTCGATCACGTCTAACAGAGCTTCTATGAATGAAATTTATGGTTTTGCCATGGACATGTGACATACATTTTCAGCTGCTCAGTTCACAATGACATCTACCATGTGCCAAAGATTGATGGGGACATGCAGTTTGCACTAGTGTTATGACACATTCTCTCTAGTTGATTTATGATTAATGCATTTCTATGTGTGGACATGACCATAAGGATCAGTAATGTTACTCTATAATGACTCATATATCTTAGATGATTGTCTCATAGCTAAGGATACATTCTACATTAGGGGAATTTTGAGATCTAAAATGGGCCTCCTAAACAGATATAATAAAATATTGTGAGTTAGTCATTTTGTGGAGAATGTATATTTACAACTCACATCTTGCACTGTGATTCATGTAAATATGTTAAAGTGAAAAGATATTTACAAATAAATTTTATAAAAAAAATCATCTTTGATATGACTAAAAATAAAATATTTTAGTTTTGAAATACTAAAGATATATATGTTATATTTAAAAGTAATTTATAAGTATTTTTATACATGTAAAAAGTAAGATATATTAAAATTTATTAATGCTAGAAATTTGATTTAGCATATTCAAAATTATTTTAATTTTTAAACAATAGAAAAATTAAATTTGTATCTCTATGTTTAACATTAAAGTCAAAAAAATAATAAATTTAAATTAAATAAAATATATTTATTTATTACATGATTTGTCAAATGTGTGATAAGGTTATCAAAAGAGCATTTTTCTATCTGGGTCGTCCTTCTTTGCCTTGATCGTTGTCCTTGCAATTAAAACTGCACAATTATAATATGTTTGCCTCGTTTGAGTTGCAGTCTTGCTCATCCCACTAGCAGGTCTAATAATACTTCTATTTTGCCTACCATGTTCATATTAATATTATTTCAAGTTTTGCAAATTGGGTTAAAGATTTTGTTTAAAGGGTTCAATTAATATATTTCATACTTGTTGAGGTCTATAAACTCAAACTCCTGTCTTTGCTTATGGTGATGTGATGGTGAGACAGGAAAAGAAACCAAAAGGTTAACACATGGCTGAGATTTGAATGTAAAGTGCGATGAGATCTCCAGGTGGAGCAAATACCTCATCTGTATTAAGCACATTAAATTCCACAAACAAAGAAATCTAAAACCCCCTTAGGTAAACATCTAAAATATTAAAATATTCTGATAATCTAACTTGGGCTATAATAAAAAATTAATTAAATATACTTAATAAAAAATTAATTAAATATACTTCATGTAAAATTAATTTATTTATATCATAATAAAAAATTAAAACAATCCAAACTGAAATTTTGTATTTAGAATTTTGCATATAAATGCTTTTGTTATGTTACACTTAATATTGAAATAAATAATGTTTATATATTAAATAAGAATAATAAAATTAAATAAACTTTTATTTAACTTAATATTTAGAAAAAACATATATTAATAAATAAGTAAATTATTCATAATTTAAACATTACTCAAAAAAAAAAAAATTCAAATAATTAAATAAAAAAAATTTAAAAAAAAATTATATATTTATGTTATATATAATTAACATATAATATCATTATTAATTTTTTTAATATATTATATTTTTGAAATATATATGTAAATATTAATGAAATAACATTTTAACATTAACTTTTCATTATTCTCTTATTATATTTTATATTATTTTATATATAATATTTTTATTAATTTTTTATGTATTATACTTTTGGAAACATTAATCATATTAATATTAAAATTTATTATTTTATTATAATTGATATTATTTTATTAAAAAATTTATATATATTTAAGTAATATTAATAATTTCAAGTTTCAAATATTTAATATTTCTAATATATATTTAATACTTTCTAATAATAATGTATTTAACTATTTTTTAATATACATTTAAAACTTTTAAATAATAATGTACTAACTTATTAATTTATAAATTAATTTACAAATTCTCTAATCATTGATTAACAAAGACATTAATATATATTAATCACTAACACATTAATGTAATTTAACCATTAAATCGTTGATTTTTAATTATTATAATGAATTATAATAAAACATGATAAACTATAGCTATCCATGATTTACACTACTAATCCACTAATACCTAACTATGTAAACATTGTCCAACCAACCCTTATGGTACAAAATAATATATCTTAATAAACATATTTACCTTGTATTGAATGTATCAAGCATACTATAGGAAACAATATAATTATATATATTTATAATACAAAACATGCTAGTTTATTCAAACTATTTTTAAGAGGTAAGTACTAACTAATATAACAATATACTAAAACATTTATAAGAAAACTTAGGTGTCAATTTACTTTACATTATTTTTTACATAAGAGGTGGGTACTACAAAACCATGTTTATTATTTCACTTGTTTCCATTATGACTATGGTTAATTACGGATGTTCATCCAACATTTAGAATTTGATAAGTAAACAACTTTAACTTGAGCAATGACACTTCAACCATAAGGGATGGTGTCATTCTCTAGAATATGATTAGTTCTTGTAAAGTTTATTTTGATAGTATGACCATTTTTTTACCTAAAAATTCACCTAATGGATATGGTTATAGTTCTTCCTTAGATTAAGTGTGTAAACTTATGAATCAAGTGTATCCCTAGGGATCTAAGTGTGACACTTATCCATGTCATTCACAACATTTCACTAAGCCATTATTCATATCATGTCATTTCACTAGCCATTCCATCCATTTTCATCATGCCCCCCTTTTGCAATTGACTAATCATATGTTATGTACCGTGGTCTCTATACTATTCTCATGTACAAATGCCTAATCAAATTCAAAAGAGTCAAGTACTCCAAGGGAAGTGAAGCTAAAATGATAAGTGTTGTGTATGAGCAATACCCCTTGCAAAAACCAAGTTCCATATGTCCCAAGTTATTAAAGCTAAGCCAAGGTACTAAGCAAAAAAAAGGATAAAAATTTAAAAAATAATATAAAAACAAAAAAGGGATCACAAAAGTAAGGGGCAAGAAAAAGGTAACTTAGGAAATTATTCCCTTCTTAAGACACACATGTGGAACAAAAATATTAACCCCTAGCTTTTGAAAGCTAAGTGATAGACTTAGCACTTAGTCACTTTCTATGATGGTCAATTCGTGAACCCTCTCTCTCTAACATCATATTTATTTCATCACTCACCTTACTTAAAAACTTAGGAAATATACTTGGTTGTAAAGATAAAACATGAAAATCTAGATCAATTATAGTTATACCATAGTGATTTTAAGGTTATTGAGATCATTAATCAATAAACTATTAAAAAAAATACTTTTAATAGTCTTTTTTATATTAATGTTTGTATATAAAAGTATGTGTAACACTCTGGTTTTGACCCTATTTGCATTAACGTATATATGATGTAAATATCGTATTTAATCATGGTGTGGAGCTAAAGGCCAAGGCCCTGCCATCGATTTAGTGGTTTATGTTTCGCCAATTAAAATCGATGCCAATGGTATTTTGTGCTAGCCTGGCACATTATAATTTGGACATCATGTGCATATGCAATTTAATTAAAATACCCACAACCCGTTATGTCAATGCAACATTAAAGATGGGGGCATGATTTCCTAATGAATAGGGGGAAAATAATTCAAACCCTTGAGCCAACAATGTTTAGCCAAATGTCAAAGGGAGAACCCATCAAACTCTCAACCACCCATTTTGTCTTTTGTGCCCAATCATTTATTTCTTCCAGAAATCGGTTGAGTTAGTTGATGCATGGGGATGGGAGGAGTATGGCATCCAAATTCGAATTGGAGAAGCCATCAGTTTTTGAAAAACGTGTTTTGACTTCTTGGGCAAGTAAAAACCCAAAAACGTTTGCCCATTCCATCATGCATTCACGTTTTCATTTTTCCTCACCCATTCTCATTCACATTGGGCTCTCTCACGCAGCTGAAGCTTGTCGAGTTCTCTCCTTCATGATTTTGGGGTTTATAGTAGTTGTTTTTGCTCATGCAATGCCCAGAATCGTTGTTGAGTTCAAATTGCTCACACAGGGGTCGATTTCTCCATTTTACCAATACGTTTTTGGTGGAAAAACGTTTTTACTCAAAACCAAAACTTGCATTTTGTTGTGTGTGCATCCTTTGTTTTGGTCTGAACTGGTTTGGAGTGCAATTGGGGAAGAATTAACTTGATAAACCTAGTGTGGAAAGGAACCTCACAGACAGATCAAGAGGGTTGGTTTTCTTATGTGCACACCTTGAAGAGAACTGAAATGGAAGGCATATCCCGAAGGACTGTGTAGCAGAGAAGGGGATTCTTCTTTGTGTTGGGTGTGTAGGTGTTGGAAAATCCAAGCCAGATCTTGTGTAGGTGTCCATAGCTCTATGGTTGAGCTCACTAGCTTAGCAATTCAACCATTCCACCTCCTTAGCAGCCTAATTAACCCAAATGTAGTTTTAGCTTGGTTGGATTTTGATGTCTTTGGCTATGTGTGAGCCTGTTGTAGTTCCCTTGTTCCTTGTGGGAATCATTCCCAGCTCGGGGGTGACATTGTTGCTGAGAGATTGATGAGCACATTGGTCTATGGTTGGGTGGAACGTTACAGCGACATAGCTAGTTGTGGGACAACTCATTCAAGATAAGTATTTCTTGTGTATTTGATTTTCTACAACTGTATTTATTTGCTTGATAGATTATGATGAACATAATGAATGCTTAAATGAATGAATTTGCTTTTGTTTTATAATTACATTTGTTATGCATCTATGTATGTTAGTTCAATACATTTTTATTATGATGTTCATGAGGCTTAGATCCCCGCTTAAATGATAACAGCAGCTCGCAGGTCGCGTCCTCTCAAAAAGGAAAGAATATGACAATATGTTAAATTAATGATATTTCCTACATCAATTAACACATAAAATACATAAAATAAAATTGGAAACAATTTAAAAAGTTAAATTACTCACCCTGGACAAAGTTCATACAATTATATTTTATCGAGGGATGTTTTTCTCATGGTTCAACCTAGCGTTGAGGGGCTCTTTTATGGCACATAAGTTTATATATTACATTAATGCAACTTTCATTGTATTCAAAGTTAAGTTACCCACTCTAGGGCCAAAGTTCATGAAACTATATTTTATGAAGGGATGTTTTATTCAGTTTTCGACCCACTTTAGAGGAGCTTTTTTATGGCACATAAGTTCATATATTATATTAACGTTTTCCCTTCTTATGATGGTTCGACCCCATAAATTAAAACATGTGATAAAAGTTGGCAAGTATGTGGAGGAGAAGGCACTATTTTCTTGTTAAGTGACTCATTTTTTTATAAAAATTTTATTGTTAGGTGACCCATTTTTTATACTTTATAGAAGTGAAGTATGGAGTTACTGAGTATGTAACTAGACCACTTTCTAACTTTATTTGCCTATAACTAGGTTGTTACTGAATATGTAATGTATTGTCTTCTATATAAATTATTTTTGCATTTGTGTTTAAGCAGTAAATCAAAAATTTGGAGTTTCTTTTTATTGTAACTATGAATAGTTTGAATGGGTTTTTTTAACGTGTTATTGTCTATAAACAATATTGTTCATGATTTTACATAATAGAATTATGCATTGTGATCTTTTTTTCCGAGGAAAAAAAGGTATGAAGTTAAAATAACACATCATATGACTTTTCCCCTCTCTCCATGGATGACATTAAAGGTTTGTAATAATATAGTTTCATAAAGAACAAACTTCAAGGACGAATTACTTAATTTGCATTCAGGTGGCATATGGTGGAGTCATATTTCTTCACGGAGTTCTTTCCTATAAGAATCATAAAACATTTATGGAAGTCGACCTTGTCCAGACTTTTTAAAATGATGACATGGAGATATTTACAGTTTGTGGATACTAAATTAATTATTAAAGTTTGAGGTCAGGATTATATTGTGTAAGTTAAATGTTTTATGTTTTGAATTGGTCTTTCGGTGATTCTTTTTAGAATCTAGTTGAAATTGTAGATAAGCATTGTTAAAATTGCATAATCCGGTTATCCATATCTTTTTGAGGGCAATGAATCCATTTATGCAATCAAAAATACAATTTGAACAATGAAAAACCACAATTTCAACAAATATTCCATTGTCAGATTCCAACAAAAATGACTAGAAAAGTCCAAAAGCATAAAACGATTAATCGAGTCTAGATTATATATTGTTCTTTGTTCAACTCTCACGTAGGTCTTTTTCCATGGTTTGTGGGCATACCATTGACTTTTTGGATGTTGGACCATATGATGCAGGAGTGTCTACTCACTAAAATAATCTAAATTGTAAATCAGACCTTAGGGTCTTAACTAATTCCCAAGAGGGATCTTCTTTGTATTATGTGTGTATGAATTGCCAAAGTTTGCACAAAAGAAATTAGAATGTTCTAAAAAGTGACGAGTCAGAGTTATTAGATTAATTGCTTGAGGATGACTCGAAGAGGATTTGGAATGAGCTGCTGGAATGTAGCAGTCAGTTCATGACTCATTGATTTTGGATAAGATAGGAGTTTATTTTTAGAAACAATTGCACAGATATAAGAGGGCGGTTGCAGTTTTTTAGGAGATTGTTAGATGAGCTAGAGGATTCTATTTTCTCCATACAATGTAAATTCTAAAGCTTCTAGGGGGTTCGACCCTCAATAGAGGTAGATATTTTGGTCCAAACAAGTCCAAGCATGGAGACTTGTCCAAAGAGAGGTGTAGGATAGATTTGTACATGTTTTTAATTAATGAAAGAGTTATTGTGCATATGATGTTGTTTTATTGCCTATGTGATATATGAATGAAGTTTTTATGTGTTACTGTGTGAAGCCCAAACTCGTAATGGCATTTTAACCTACTATGATGAAATGGATTTATATTTTAGAGATATACAAACAAGTGTGAAATATGTAAAGTTTCAGTATCTATGAATCTGTGCATACTATATAATTCATTATATATGAATTGGGGTTTTGTGTGAATAACCCGGTAGAATGGGAGAGAGGACTTGTAGAAGGAAGATGTCTGCAAGTGGTGATTTAGGCAAAAACTATTGAGGAGAACTGATGGTGGAATGGATTTAAGAAGATGTGAAAAGATTGCGTGAAGTAAAACCATCACTGGACATGCGGCTCAATTTATGGACAAACAAAGACGAACCTAAAAATTCTGCAATCTGGGTTTTGTGCATAATGGAGTCTATTGCATGACTCATTTGCGTTTTTTCGGGAAAAGACTTGGTTGAAGATATGTACAGATTTCTCTTAACTAATTTTTGTTGAAGTACATGAAGCAACATTTGTTGAGTATGTTTTGCAACAAGGATTTGAAGGAAGGAAGAACTTGGGTTTAATGCCCGCATTGAAGTGTTGACCAAGCAAACACAATCCTTCACTATAGTCGTTATCCATTTGAAATAACCATAATATTGTGTTGAATGGTTTTTTGGGAAAATGGATATTAAAGATTGTTTATTGAAATTGTTACATAAGATCGAAATGCATAGAATGCTGGTTATGTCCATGGGCTGGAACTCAGAAATTTATAAAGAAGAGTATAAACAAGGATTTTTGGGATTCCCTGCAAGGAGTTTTGGGAATCCCTGCACCAATTTTGGTATCAGAGCAGTTCGATCTTTAGAGTTATAGTGGAAAAGAGGCACTAGGATGATAGTTGAGTTCTTTGAAAGAACAAAGAAGTGCTTGCATAAGAGAAGTGGTGAACAGAGGGTTGGCAGTCCAAATAGTCAGATTGGATAGAGTGTGAAGGTCTAGTACTGTTAGGTTATGGATAGTGGAGGAAGTAGGTCAGAAGCAGCTGAAAGAGGGTTACAAACTAAATATGTAATGGGGAGATAAGGGATATCTCTGTTGAGGAAGTGATTGAAGGTGACTACAATAAGGAAAGCATGAAGAGGAGTATTAAGTACTCCAAAGGTTGTGTGAGGAAAGAACCAGTGGATACCAAGAGACCAAGCTCAAGAAAGAGTTTTGGTGAGGTTTTAGTGGCAAGGTGAAAGAGACTTGTTCACTGCAGAGGCTGAGATTTTAGTTCACAAGAAGTCCAAGGAAGCTTAAAGAAGAAAGGATTCAGAATACCATCATTGCAAAGTTGGAAGGTTGATTAAGGTAATGTGTTTTTAAGTTGTTGTATGTGGTTATCGGTTAATTGATGATTGCAGGGTTAATTTATGATTGAGAAGGACTTTGAAGTTCTTTGAAAGATTTTCTACCTTGGGAGGAAGGTAGGACATATTTTATTGAAGAAATAATTCTCAAAGGAAGTGTGTTCTTGGTTGAGAGGAGAGGACAGTGAAGGTAAATTGCAGCAGTGGCATATGTTGAAGCATAAACTGGCAAGAGGTAATGTTTTTTTTAATATATTTAGCAGTTATATTGTGAAGAGACTGATTGATTGCAGGTGGTAGCCAGAGGAAACAAGAAGATGGAAATGAACCTTCCTAGTTGAAGGTTGGAAGAGATGATGAGTAAGTTGAGAGCAGAAGCCATAAAGGGATTCTTAGAGGATAAAGCAGAGTAAAGAGGTTTGTGACTGAAACCAGACAGCAAAGTAAATTGTTGAAGAAGGGGAGGATGATTGTGGTTCTCCAAGAGAGGTGAGCAGTTGGAGAAGCAGCAACCTAGTAGCTTTGGAAGCTGAAGAGTAGGAGTGCTCAAGATAAGGTTCTATGTGGGGAACCAAGAAGAAGAGTTACCAAGAGGATGACTTGGTACTGGTGACAAGTAGTAGACTTGTTACAGAGTTAGAAGAGGTTTGTTGCAGATCACAAGTGGACCAGGATGATTTCATCGAGGAAAGAAGAAGAGATGACCACTGATGGTTATCTTAAGGGTTCAGAGAGAAGTCACAATCAAAAGAACAAAATCAGCAGAGATGCGAGCAGAAGACAATGCATGGAAGAGATTAGTGTGGTATCTGAAGACAGGTTGGTAGAATCAACTTGTGGAGATGGTTTGTTTGCAGCTTATAGTGGGCAAAGAGAAGCTCATGGAGGAAAGAATACTATGGCTACCGATGGTCATAGTAAAGGTTCAAAGAGAGGCCATAAAAGATCCAATGGGGATGAAAATGATACAGAATTAGCTGAGATGAAAGTACAGCTACAGGTGATGAGAGAATTTGTACAAAGGAATATGGAAGACAAAGTTATAGTTGGATTCTTCAGAAGAAAAGAGTCAAATGGAATTTGTTGCAGAGTAGGATGAGACACAAGACAAGTGTATAGTTAAAGGAAGAACTTAGAAGAGTTGAGTTGCAACATAAGATATGTACTGGGGAAGAAGGTTACTTATGTGAACCTGAACAAGGACCTATTCTTGGGGAGAGTAGTGATGATGATGAAGATATGGGACTAGTTAATGGTCTCGTGGATCCTTTGGAAGATGAAAATCAGTTGAGAGAGCTGATGTTTGAGACAACAAAAGAGGCAACAAGGCCTTATGATTTTGAAACTAATGATCGGTGTGTGCTTGCAGGTTGTACAAACTCAAAAGATGATAGACAGTCACCTAACACTGTCTTAAACCCAGAAAATAAGATGACTATTCCTAGTCATATAAGAGATTTAAAGAAGAATTATGGCCAAATGAAGAAAGATGTTCAGTTGAAGGACAATCAGAAGACAAGTCAAAAGGAGTATGACAACGAGTATGTTGAGATCAAAGAAAGATTCAGTAAACTAGAGCAGTTGATTCAAGAGAGTAATAAAGATGAGTATTATGGATGGGTGATGAAAAAGAAGAAAGTGCAATGGTCTGCATTGCAGCGGGAGAAAAGACTACGGTCATTAGCTTTGAGGAAGGATAGAGGGCTCAAGAAAGTTGAGCTTGAGCAAGGATTGATAAGGCAGAGAGAAATATGTTCATGTGAATATGAATCATAAAGTTTTCTTAGGAAAACTTATGAAGTGGATTTAGAATTCAAGAAGAATTTGATCAAGTATTCTGACAATGACAATCAACTAAGAGAATTGATGAAGAAATCATCAAAGGGGAATGAAGAGTCTCGTGATTTTAAAACTAATTTTTTGTGTGTGAATGTAGGAAATACTGAAGTGGGACAACTATCTCATGTTGGCATAGAAGAAGAGGAAAGAAGAATTCTGGATTTTCAAGAGATGAAAGAAGATTCATGGAATCTTATGATGAAGGAGGAGAAGGACAAGTTGATGAATATTGTTGTGAAAGATCTTGTAAATATTGGACAGTTATTGCAGGTTGATGCCAAAGAAGAGCAACTACTGAGTGTTGTTGTAGATGATTATCAATTACTAAAGGATGTTAATCTTGAAGACAACCAAGATAAGGAAGGCTGGTTGATATTTAATGCAAAGGAAGAAAATGATGAAGATTGTGCAGAGCTTTTGGGAGAAGTTCCAAAAGAGATGGTAGATTTGTGGCATATATTAAATCTATTGAAACAGAGATCGGAAAAACAGAGGGTAAGCATTCAAGTTGCAAAATGGGTCTTGAATGGGGATGAGGAAGTTGTCAAGGATGACAAATCCAAAAAAGAAGCAATCAAGAATATTAAATTCTTGAGAAAACAGAGTGAAGCAGTTATGCTTGAAGATTTATATAATTCTGATAAAAAAACGGTGTGTACATATAGGGAAATCTGAAGTGAGTTTAAAGCAAGAAATTGATTATGAGCATCAAACTAGAATGGAGAGAAATGAGGCTTTGATGTCTCATATTGAAGATGGAATTTTGTTGCTGCAATATGGAACTGTTGAACAGAAAAGTGTCTTGAAGAACAGTAGAGAAAATGAAGCTGAGAAGTATGATTTAAAACTTGAAATTATAAATGCAGCAGAGAAGGTGGTTGATCTCAAGCGATACAGTATTGTTGAGACAGAAGGTGAAGGTAGAATGGAAGTAGAATGCTATGATTGGAATTATTATAAAGAATGTGAAAGATGTCAAAGGGAAGTTGGGTTGCTGAAATATTTGTTGAAGGAGCTTGTTGAGATAAGGGTAGATACTAGTTTTCAAACTCGTCATATTTTTGTTGGTATAAATGAAAGGAAGAATGAATATGATATTGTGGTTAAAGAGATGAAGTTATTTCTTGGAAGTAAACTTCAAGTTCAGGAACAACAATTGAACATTGCAGAGGGAGATGTCCTCAAGAACATGAGAAAATGTAAGGGTGGTAGAAGAAGGCAGTCAGCAGGTTAAAGGTGAATGTGTGGAGCTAGATAAGGAGATATAAGAATTGTGGAGACTCATGCAAAAACATTACAAGAGAATGTCTAGCAGACAGAAGAAAGAGGCCAATTGGTTAAGCTCATTGATTGTAAAGAGATGGAGGTAAAATTAGTGGAAGATTGCATAATAAAGTGTGGAAGCCTGGTAAGTTGAAACCAACAATGAATTGTGATGATAGCAAAGGCAGTGGAGAGTTACAACATAAAATTTGGGATCCATGTGGAATGAAGGCTAAAAGCATATGACCTGGAGGTCATAATCTTTTCTACCTTGGGAGTTTGATGCACGAGCATCTTCCCACTGAAATAATCTAAATTGTAAATCATACCTTACGGTCTTAACTATTTCCCAAGAGGGGTCTTGCTTGTATTATGTTTGTATGAATTGCCAAAGTTTGTCGGCTAGAAATTAGAATGTTCTAAAAAGTGATGAGTCAAAGTTATTAAATTAATTGCTTGAGGATGACTCGAAGAGGTTTTGGAGTGAGTTGTTGGAATGTAGCAGTCAGTTCATGACTCAATGATTTTGGATAAGATAGGAGTTTATTTTTAGAAACAATTGCATACATATAAGAGGGAAGTTGCAGTTTTTTTAGGAGATTGTTAGATGAGTTGGAGGATTCTATTTTCTCCATATAATGTAAATTCTAAAGAGTCGGGGGGCGGCTCAACCCTCAATAGAGGTAGAGATTTTGGTCCAAACAAGTCCAAGCATGGGGACTTGTCCAAGCATAGGAGTAGAATAGATTTGTACATTGTTTTAATTAATGAAAGGGTTACTGTGCATATGATGTTGTTTCATTGTCTATGTGATATATGAATGAAGTTCGTCTATGTGACTGTGTGAAGCACGAACTGGTAATGACATTTTAACCTACTATGATGAGATGGATTTATATTTTAGAGATATACAAACAAGTGTGAAATCTATAGAGTTTCAACATCTATGAATATGTGCATACTATAGAATTCATTATATATGAATTGGGGTTTTGTGTGAATGGGAGAGAACCCGTAGAAGGAAGATGCCTGCATGTAGAGACTTAGGCAGAAACTCTTGAGGAGAATTGATGGTGGAATAGATTTAAGAAGATGTGAAAATATTGCGTGAAGTAAAACCGTCACTGAACTTGCGGCTCATTTTATGGACAAACGAAGACGAATCTAAAAATTCTGCAATATGGGTTTTGTGCAAAATGGAGTCTATTGTGTGACTCATGAACTTTTTTCGGGGAAAGACTTGGTTGAAGAGATTTACAGAGTTCTATTAACTGCGTTTTGTTGAAGTGCATGCAGCAACATTTGTTGAGTATGTTTTGCAGCAAGGATTTGAAGGAAGGAAGAACTTGGGTTTAATGCCCGCATTGAAGTGTTGACCAAGCAAACACAATCCTTCAATATAATCGTTATCCATTTGAAATAACCATAATATTGCGTTGAATGGTTGTTGGGAAAATGGATACTAAAGACTGTTTATTAGAATTGTTACATAAGATCGAAATGCATAGAATGCAGATAATGTCCTTAGGTTGGAAATGAGAAATTTATAAAGAAGAGTATAAGCAGGGAGTTTTGGGAATCCCTGCACCACCATCACTCACATGGGAACATTATAGCAACATGTTCATCTTTTCATGGACACCTTTATGACAAGGGGTCTTAACTTTTGTTTGGGTTGCATTGGACATGAGAATTTTATGACCTGTCCATTCAATGGTTAACTTGGTACATATTCCTTGGATTGTGAACATGTTAGATGTGACTCATTTATCATATAGTTGACCACTAGTACAGCTTTGGAGGAGTCGTTTGACACATCGATGGCTCTCATATTGATTGGCTTGATTTCCTTGTTATAGCATGGACCCATTTCTTCATGGAGTTGGCCATGTGCACATGGTTTGAGAATCAGTTAGAGAATGGATGTAAAGATGGCATAATAAACCACCTATTATATTTACCTTTTGAACATGTCATGAGGAGATTAGGGTTTAGGGTAAAGGTTGCTAGTTTTGATCATGTCATTGGAGGATTTAACAACTCTCGCATTCATATAACAGAGACTCCTCTCATTGTTTGTTTCTTGCTAAAAGTTGAGATAATAAAACTCCCTCTTGCTCTTATTGTCTATTTGTTTTTATGTTAAGTGTGTTGGGATGGTTTTAAAATTAATTTGAAGCTAATAATGATGAATGCTCAAGCTTATTTCCTTATTGTTCAAGCACACATGGTGATTAAGGTAACATCTTTTTTTAATACTACATAGTTTTTCCTAATTAGATTAACAACATTTCAGCACATAATGTTTATATCTCTTGGGTAGATTGTGGTCTATTTTTGCAGGTTTTTTAAGAGATTTTCAGTATTTGAAAATTTGAAGCCTTTGCTTAAACAAAAGAAGAGATACCACCTAGCAATCATAAACCAAGACTATAGTGTAGATGATCCTACCAAGTCTTATTCTTTGGGCCCCAATAGTCACCATTTTCTTCCATGCTGACCCCATGCCCGTCTTCATTAACCTATAAGCACTAGTCAAGAGACATTTTCTCTATCTAAGCCAAGTAAACAAAACTTTCATTTTCTTTTCAAACTTTTTTGTTGCATAATCTAGAAATTAACCATCATCTTAAGAACATAATAAGCAAGCAATTAGTATTATTTATTTTTTTAAACATCAATTCATTTTGTAAATTTATAGTCATACTTCAAGGGATGATAATTCTTTACTTGTCGATTTACTAAAAATATTAACTCATGATGACTTATTTTCGTATTTAAATCAGCTCATAATTTAATCACTTTACATATATTTCGTTAAGATAAATTTGTAATTGTTTAAGAGTTACTTTCTGTTGATTATCTATAGCACTCTTTAACAATTTTTCAAGTTTATTCAGATCTTGTAAAGTTTTTTTATAGAGCACTCAAGTCATTTGAAATTAATCATCTATTGTTGAATGTTGATGGCATATCAATGGCATAAAAACACTGATTATTGATGGCATATCATTGTTAATGACTGCATTATTTTAGTTCGTAAATATTTAATTGGTTAATAACAATCTTTAAATTTGACTGAATTTATGGAATTGAACACTCTTACTCTATTGCCAATCCCATCAATAAAATAGAGTTTATGGTTTAAAAATGTTGCATTTCTTTTGAGATGTTTTTCATGGTCACTTGAATCAATAGCATTCATGATTTGGGTTCATAGTTACTAAAATGTAATTCCTTGTTAATTTCCTTTAAATTAATGATATTTAATTAAATGGATTTCATAATCATTTTTTAATTTCTTGTTTAGCATTTGCTTGATCCAATCTTTTGGCAATAAGTTATTTAATCTTGGCAAAATTATGTATTTGACTACTTTTATTTGCACTCTATGATCAATGGTTCATGAATGTTTTTATCTAATGTTTGGGCTATCATTCTGAATTTATTTGAATTTCCTAACTCAATCGTATTCTTTAACCCTTGAGTCATTATTCACCACAATATAATTAATTTGCTTAAACTTTTGATTTAATTACTTATAAAGATTCCTCCTTCAATGGGTTCATCCAACCATTTAAAGTGAAGGAAAATTTGATAGGTAATAGCTGTCATTTTTCCACATTTACCCTTAACTAAAACTCATTTTGAATCCTTGCAAAACTGATTTTTAACATCACTTACATGCAAAATGAAGCAAGCATTTAATTTCTTATCCATTAATATTCTAATAATATATTACTTTTCCCACAATAAAAGTTAATCCATCAGCTTTCACATCAATATGATGTAGTTTGAAAAAAACATGTAACCACTTCATAAAACAATATGAATATGAATATACATTTAAGGTTATACAAAATCTATGCCATAAAAATATTGGGCTTAATCCCTGAAATACTTTCTATCTTATTCCATCTTCAAGATAAAGATTCTGTCATGTCAAAAGTTGAACTAAAAATATTAAAAGTTTAACTTAAAAAACATTTGGCATGTCATGTTTATATAAAAGACCAAATCTAATGTTTGGGTAGAAAGATTTTAGCATAGTTTTTATCCAATAAAAATGTCAAAACATGCCAACATTTCAAATATATACATATGTTACAAACATAACATATTAATGCGTGATTTAAAAGCAAGTGACAATAGCAAGCATATCTCAACCATGGTATAACGCTAACACTACAAAAAGACAACCATGTCTTTTAAAATACATTAGCACATGGTGACAAGGATTTCCCCAATAAATTAAAAAATGGAAGTCTTTTCAAATTGTGAAATCTGCCACTCAAGAGCTATTGATTTACAATATTAAAGCATGACTTGTTCCGATGCAAGGTATGGCATGTGTATCCCAAGGAGAAATATAATTTTTTAGTCACTGTGTCACCACTACTCTGAAATTGCTTCAGCTAGCATTTCCAATTTGGAAGCTTTACTTGTAAAAATGGCATAAATCGCCTCTACATTGCATCAACTCGATTTGCTAGCTGCCTCTGCAGCACACTGTCTCAGCCTTTCCATAACTGCAGCTCTGCGCCGTGATTCCATTTGTTGTTGCAACCTTCGACTGTGTTCCTTTAAATCTCTGGAAATAAATGTGAACACAAGTTAAAGGTCAAGATAAAGCATCCACCATTTTTTCCAAACAATGGTCAGTCAATACATGGCACATAGAAATGGGCTTTTTATCGTTCACTCTCCTGTAGGGGGACAAGGATTTGGAAAGTGCCCCCGACCACTATGAAGCTAAATTGTGAAGCAGATAAACCGTGACAATCGAAAAATTCATGAACAGTCAGTGCAGACCTCCCAGGTCACTGCGAGAACGTGGGTGCCTATTAAGCCCCTTGTCTCTTTCAAACATGTCATATAAAAATAACTGTATTTGCTAAAAAGATCTGTAAAAAAAATTTCTTCAATTTAAATTTTGATTATTGCACTCACTGAACTTCCGACGAACATGAGTTTGGAATTCTATGCATTGTAATAGTGCCAACTATTGCTTGGACCTTTTAGTAGTTTTTCTTTTGTATGCATTATATGCCGAGTCAACAATGCAAAACACCATTATGCATCATAAGCCAAGGCAACAATGCAAAACACTATTATGGTCTATGGTACATAGTTCCAAAATAGTGAATTAAAAAATCAAAGATAATTTAAATAAAGGAAAAAACAAAGATTTGAATTATGCAAAAATTAAATAAAAAATATTAAAGTAAAAATTAAAGTATTAATAGAAAAATTGAGCAAAACCTAAATAACATATAATATAATATAATTTTAAAGTTATTGGTAAGCCAAATTCTAAACCAAAAATAATATATTAAGTAATCTAATTTTAAAATTATTGCTAAGCCAAACTCTAAACCAAAAATAATATATTATATAATCTAATTTTAAAATTATTGCTAAGCCAAACTCTAAACGTCAATTTGGTGTATGAGACTTTTTAACGTCAAAGGATCCCTTCATACAACAATTTAACAATTAAAAGTCTATGAAAATATATATACCGTAACCCCATTCCCCAACTATGTAAAAGATAACACTAAAAAACGTGCCTTGAGCGTAGAGTCCATCAACTCTATGTAAAAGATTAACACTAAAAAACGTGCCTTGAGCGTAGAGTCCATCAACATAAAAACAATAACAATAGATCAAATCTGTAAAGCTTCCAAAAACATTGGGAAAGAAAACTGTAAAAATCATAAAAGAAAAGATCACAATCACTGTATCCAAATTAATATGGTACCGGCTACAATATGACTGGTTACAGCTCATATCTATAATCTGAAGCACGATAGAAATAATATACCTGCAGTGAGGAACACGGCATTCTGATTCTTTGCAAGCCCGTCCATGTAATTGCAACAGATACCACATTTTCTTGCAAAGAGAACAACCTCCAGAAGCACGAGTTTTACACTGCCTTCCATGACGAAAAAGCCCTTTTACCCTCCGACAATTTGTATATTGGCACTTGGGAGAGCCACACTGAGAAGCATGTGCCAAGAGGTCCAACATCATCTGCAGCTATAATAATAAAATACAACAAATTTTAAAGATAGTTCGGCACTCGAACCAAGTGAAACAAATAGAAAAATTATTAACTGACTTTAATCAAGGAACCACATTCTAAGGTATTTCTGTTTTTCATTATGACTATTTCCCCTATTGCAAAGTAATAGTTATTGACTCTAGGAACTAAGCAAACCTTACAATAGCATCAGAGATCTAAAGATAGGAGGAGACACTGTTGAAAGGACTAGAACATTTTTGGAAAATTGCTCTCATGTTCCCTTGCATTTCCGCAACAAATAAAAAAATATTTTAAACTTTAAATGGGGGGTGAATTTTAGAAAATGCAATGTCTTTTCCGAAAACCCTTACGAGTAATTATGCAAAATTGCTCTATGTACTCGTACCTGTCGGACCCTTCTCTGTCGAGCTTCTTGGTTTTGTGCATTGTACTCGGCAATTGATGGATGAGCTATCATCTTATGAGGGTGACCCGTGAAATCATCACTTTGATAGCAGGCATTACATATGTCAAAGTCAGTGCAACTCTCACAACGCCATCCCTGTCCTGTCTCGATATCATGGTGGCATAGATTACATGTACTCACAAAAGCAGGTGCAGTCGGATTATGAAGGTGATAAAGAATCATCATGGAAGAATGTTTAGCCCTACGCAGCGTGTCAAACTGGTAGTGATTCCCCTGACAAAGGCTTAAGAAAGCCTGGCGAGTATCAAAGAATTCACTTTCTATAATATCATCTTTATCCTTGACGTCTATATGAATATCTGTCACCTCAATCTTCAAAAATATTTAGTATAGAGTCAGTGATATATTCATGTTTCTGGGGAAATACAAGACATACAGAATCAGCATAAACAAGAAATGTCAGAAGAAATCTGGCATTCTCTACACGTTTCCAGGACAAGAATCTTAATCTAGAGATTGACTTCAACAAACAGAAAATACAAAAAATGTAAAAGGGGGGTTTCTGACCATAACTACGTACAGGGCAAAGGACATGCTTTTCCTTACTATTGATAGGATGCCTATCCTCTTCCTTAAGCTTTTTGTCTGCATCATAGCATCTAGAGCAACAACAAAGTTCCAATGTCAAGAGCTAAGGTAATGATTGAAAATAAATGCATCATCAATGTACATAGTTCTAACTTAAAGGAATTATTGGCTTTTAAATGCCAGATGAGCTTAAAAAAATGCATCTCAAATACAGACATGAAAGTAAATAGGCATTCGTTTAAAATGAATATTTATTTATAAGCAGTGCTAGTTTTATAACACTTCCAGTTCTCTTTCCGTTGCAGTCATCTTTACTAAAATCTAAGCATTTACTGCCAACAAATTTCAAAACTATCTTATGATAACCATCAAAGTGCTTTAGGATGTATATTCTCCATTATTTGACAGTAGGTTTTTTTAATTACTTGAGGAATATAGTATAGACATGCAACATGAAGTCCAAATAATAACAAATTGTACAGAGCACATCTTCCAATGCAGATGATGCACAGGAACTGACAAAATATCAAAGTAAATGACCTTCTTTACCTTGCCAAACTTGTGACACTATTGCATCCCTGTAAATATTTTGCACACAAAGAAAACCCACATCAAACATTAACCAACAACATATCAGGTACTACAAAAATTTATGTTTACAGACAGCACATGGATTCAGTTTAAGTACAAATGTTTGAGAGGGAATCGATCACAGAACTCTTGAATTTTCTGTTTACACAATCCTCAGAGACTTAACGCATGAATTTTTTAGAGCAAAATAACACATACAACCCTTGAACTGGAGACCCTAATCAAAAGTCAGATTACCAACAGTGGAGTGTTTTCATAAATACATCTAACTGACTTCAGAGCCTTTAATGATATCAAATAAAGAGCTGAACTGAATTTAGTGTATGGAATTTGACTGTTAATGGGACATATTATGTATTCCAGTACAGCATCAAAAACTGAGGCAATATAGTCATGTGTTCCAATTTTGCAAATCCACGAATAATCTCCACCTGGGTTTTTGTGAATGATTAATAATGGTCTACTTTCATCTTAGGTAAAAGATCAATTGGAGCAGAATTGAAGGTTATTTATGAGTCATGACTACTTAAGGTTATAGCCTGTAGGTAAATTTTACCATAGAAAATATAATGTGATGGAATATTTTAATATTTATATTGGCTATGCATATATGCAATCCAGTATGTGGCTTGATCCTTTTCTCATAATCCCCTTGAATTCTTATGTATCATCTATTAAATCCAGTGATACTTCTTGTGTTTTCCTTCTGTAAGTGGAACTATGTTCATTTTTTCTTAGCCTGCTCTAATCAATCTTGAGAAATTTTTCTGGTCCCATAGCAAGTAATGACACACGCACTTGCCACAGATCTGGTAATTCTTGCACTCGTAGTGGTTGCACACCCATCTGTTTCCAGACAATATGAACTGGTGACAACGAGCGCATGTATGATGCATGTGAGCCATAATGAAATCATCTTTCATTGCATAAGTAGATTCCCCTAGCTGCCACAACCACCAACGAAGTAGTGAGAAGAAAAGCAAACTCATAACCATCCTGAACTGGAAACAAACTAAGTAGACAAGCAAACACATGACCAAAATTCCACGATATGAAAAATGAGAAGAAATTACTTTCTGCATTAGTAGAGTATCCTTTGACAAACTGCTTGTAAGTCCAGATTGCAGAGAACCTTTTGATATACAATTTATTGTGTTTCTTTTGGCTTTCAACTTCTTGTGATGCTTCCCACAATCGTCATACTTGAGTTTAAGTTGCAAAATCATATCCTCAATTGCACCAGGCCAGTAGTCTCCATCAAAGTACGGCAAGCAAGTTGCCGTAACCATGGCCTTGCATTCATCAGAGCATTTCAAAAAGTAATCGTGGAAATTTGTGACCTCCAAAACAATGTTCTCTGTAGTGGCCTTAGATAGCATTATATGATACCTGCCACAACAAAGTAATGAAATCATTCCACACCACTTCCAAAGGCCAGAAATGAACAATTCTTTGTCAAACCTAAAGACAAATTTGAAAGATAAGTCATTCGAGTCTTTCATTTATCAAGAATATACATCGAAAGTTAGGATGCAGACCCTAGATGGCAGTGCTAATTCAAATCCATTGACCACAATACCAAAATCTGCCTCCGTGACAGAGGACACCCAAGAGTAAGAGATTCATAGCAAAACATGAAAATTCTCTAAAATGACAGATACCATCCAGAACACAAATGAAAGTAAAGCACAAGCCTCCATAGTTCAGAGATTATTATTAATAGAGTTTCATGCAAATAACAGCAGAGAAAAAATGCTGAAAAGAAAGAAAACGTAAATGGTTGATATATAATTAAAATGCACATATGCCCTATTACATTGTCATATTATGAGATGGGAGACGTATCTTGAGTATGTTACATAACTCCCCAAACACTAAATCAACTAGTTACCAACATTATTATTCAAGGCCTTAACATTATATTATGACATGATTACATCATATTCCACGACTTAACCTAATAATAAAGTACACTACAAAACCTCCTCAGTAATAAATAGGACCATTATAGTATTTATCTAGCCATCATGGTCATATTACACAGTTGTCTGTCTCATAACAAAAACAACTTATATGGGCAGAGCAGCGCTGTGAAGAGTGTCTGTAGCCTGATTCTAAGTAGTTTCAACAACTGGGCAACTGGGAATGAACTGCAAAACATGGAACATGGCTGAAGTAGAACAGGTCATATCACCAACCATCTGTCTGACCATTGACTCACCAGCTAGATGAGTCAAGGTTGCCTGAAGAATTTATCCTTTCCACCATTGATGCAAATTCTGATTTGTCCACTGAACCCACCTCATCCACACCTTGATAGCGCAATAGCTTCATGTTCTTGTTTTGTGCTACTATCCTTACTTCATTCTAAAACTAAACTAGTTTTCCCTACCCGAGGATTTTCTTCTCTTCACGAACAACAGTAGCAGGAGTTTTCTTCTCTTCATCATCAACAGTAGTAGATAAAGCAAAATAGACAAGCTGTTTACCTTCTCTTTTCTGTTTTCTGCTTGGCCACTCTTCTCCAACCACGCATCCTCTGGAGTTCTGTAGTAGCACTTGGACCTTTTTTATCCATTCTTCCCTCCAAATCAGTGCTGCCTTCAACCCTCCAAATCAGTGCTGCTTTCTGCCTGATTTGGAACATTTCAACAATTCCATTGTTGAATTCTCCTTTTGTTAAACCCCAGATGGTTGCCCTTCCTCCTACATATATTTGCCATGCAAACTGGTTTATTTTTCAGCCATACTTCATCCATCATCTACAATTTTCAGATCTGAATTTTGAACAGAAATGGACTGAAACAATTCTGCATTCTCTTCATCTATGTCATCTCTATTTGATGTCGCTCAGTTAGTAGTGATGTCTAGCATCCTGCAAACCTTATGTTGATCACTCTATCCAATAAACATTAAATTCATGCATTTGGCATCCCATTTAGTTTATTTTTCATCTAGAATTAGTACATATTCAACATTGCCAAAAACATCAAAGTGGCTAACCTAATGTTTTCTGCTAGATCAAACCTATTTCAAAGTGATATTCTATCTTGCCTTTGTGGGAGAATTATTTCACAAATCAACTGCAATGTGTACTACTTCCACCCAGTGCTTGTTTGGTCTCTGGTTATGATGCTGGAAAGGAATCCTCAGGTTCTCAGCAGTGCTCTCACTTCCTCTGGCTTTTGCACCTAGACTTGTATTATCCTTGGTGTTTTGCTTGTATATATTTGATGATATAGAATAGATTAGCTTTATTGAATATTCTTATTGTCATCGCACAAATTAGCACCCTTTTGATTAGGTCATGAGGCCGGTGCTAAGACTGGCAACTTTTCAGGAGATGCACACTGTCACCATAATGCACTCTCCTCTCTCTGTAGGCCTGCTCCTCTAGCCATGGGAGGCTTCCCAAATGTGGATATAAATAGCCTCTAAAATATGTAACAAGAGCAATACTGTCTCTACAAGACCCTCCCATTAGATTAGTCAACCAGTTCCTTAATGGAATCAACAAGATATTCAATAAAATCTCAATGATTAGGAAGGTTTAGGAGCAAGGAAACTTAATATTGGTTTATCACTAAAAGATGTCAATTTACTGCAGTAAATACAAGCAACATAAACTTACAAGAAAACTTAAAATAAACCGTGAAAATCCTTGAAAAAGTACCTCCCAGGACTCAACAACCAAAGAGAAGTCTACCTCCCCCCTAGTGCGCACTTGATTTGACGGATGGATGAGGAGATTTGGGACTGATCTCACCTTCAGATCTGTAATAACCTGCAGTAATGGCTGAAAGGCTTAATTTGGCACTTCAAAACCCCTAGGGTCAACCGTCAATACTTAATGATGAAGTATGAACATTTCCCAATTGTTAGGGCTTGTCTTCTGATGAAATTTGGCCCTGCAAAACACTTCAACTAGACTTGCACTAGAGCTGTAGCCAACTCTAAAGGCTGACGCCACCTCCTCTAGGGCTGATGTCACCCTAGATTAGGCCTCCAAGAGCTGTAAACCACACTTTTTGTAGGGTTTTTTAAACTTTTTATGAATTTTTTGCATAATAAAAATATTGCAGAAATAATAACGATGTTAAACTTTGAAATTTCGCAAATAACTTCAATACTAAACAAGTATAATGGCAAAAAATAAATATTTTTTGAAAAATATTCAATTTGTAGGATTTGTTTTCTATTTTCTCCAATATATAATACAAGTAACTTTGTAAAAAGAGAATTTCGTGAAGATGAGGAAATTAGACCAGCAGAAAATCGGGTTTAACGTTTCAATTGGCAATTCAATATTTGTATGAACTAGGGAAAGGCTAAGAAACCTTAGGCTATGTTAGCCTTTGACCTAGTTAGCGCAAACAAGATGCTAAAGCCCAAATAGAGAGACCCTTCAAGAGGGATGTCTCATCCAACAAAACTAAACTATCATGCATAAAACTCTAAATTGCTCCTACCTTTGATGCCTCTGATAGTGGAAAACAAGAGTTTCAAGATCTTACCACAATTGAGAGAGAAAGAAGAAAAGAAAGAGCTTCAAGAATCTTTTCATCTTGGAGTAGCCTTGAAAGATAGTAACAAACCTTTAAACATCAAAATTTGTCCTTCAAAAACCCTAAAATTGCAATAAAAAAGCAGTGTTCCATGGGGACGCGCCTCCTAGGGTTGGGGGTTCGCCCCCTACGCTTCCTATGCCCCGGGGGCTGGGAGGCTCCATGGGAAACGTTTCCCAGCGTCCCCCTTTTTGCGAAACTTGGGGAAACGCAGGTCTAGGAGTTTGCAGGATTGGGGGGCTCCCACACGCCCCCTCTTGAAAATGGGGGGCTCCCACAGGCCCCCATCCCCCTCGATTTTTTAAATGGTTTTACTTAAAAAAATGGTTCATCTTAAATTTTAGGCTTTTACACTAAATGGTCATGCTAAATGGTGATGGGATAAGCAATTGATATGTTTATATGATGGGGTTCATTTTTTTTTTCTAAATAATTTTAGAGACCGACCCCCCTATGTTAGGGACCCCGACGCCCCTCGCCCCCCCGTCCCCTAAAATACCCCAAAATTTTGGGGTGTTTCTACACATCCCCAATGTGCGTTTCCCCGCACCCACACTCTCATGTCCCGAAAACTTGGTGGAACACTGTAAAAAAGGAGGTGCACAACCCTTAAATCTCTCAAGTACACAAGTAAAAATAAGAATAGAGTCATATTTCATCCCATGATCTTGGTGACAAATGAGAGGAGGATGTCTTATTTATATGAGAAAAGACATGCATTTTCAAAAAAGACAATTTTCCCCCCTCTAGCCCAACCTACCTAATTTTGTCTATAAAATGACTTTTAATTATTTTTTAGGGTTTGTCACCCACAAACTGGGGACTAAACCTCATAAGACATAAAATAACGATAAAAAAGATGAGATGGCTCAACATGATGAAAAATTGAGCTGGGAAAGAGAACATCATGCCCCATCTAACCCCAACATTTGTCTTTTGCACTCAATGCCCTCCTTAGGTTGCTACATCATCTTTTAACTTTTAAGTTTGCTTGGATGGTGGACGAATTGCTCTTCATGACCAAGAAGACAAAGAGGGAGGAATGACATAACAAGATAAGGTCCAAGGGGGTAAGAATGAGGTGTGCTAAGGAGGGTGTTATCACATATATAGTAGCCAGGCTACCATATTCTATTTTTCAGATACAGTACATTTTCAGCCAGATCTCTTACATATAAGATGCTGAGACGAGCAGTTTTGACAAATCATTATTTAGTTAGTGGACTATTATACTCTCCCATGTCAGGACTGAGTCTCAAGACACTCAAATTCGAGGACTGATGTAGCCATTTAGTCATTTGCAGAGCAGTTGATGATGCCCAGATTGGTTTGAGTGTTTTCTCATTGGACAGATGACGATTCAGATGGATTATTTGCATAGTTATGACTCAACATATATTATATTGTGTTATGGTTATCATTGCTCTTATACTCATTTTTGTGACATATACTAGCATTTAGTGTCATGATCTGGCGGTCATAAATATATGGACTTGGATGTATTTGTATTATGTATTGATGTCCCTACTTAGACTTGGAAGTTCCTGGTCTATACTCATTGGTGCTACCCTCCTTAGGGAGAATAGAGGTAGTCATTCCCACCATTTCTTTGGCTTGCTAGTGTTGGCTTCATCATTCACTGTCTCCACCCATCCATTACCTTCTAGTTTTGTTTTAACCCGACTTACTACTTGACTTGTGGCACGGAGGACCTTTCCCCGCTAGAAACTTTGTTGGACAAACTTCTCTGTTCATACTGTGTCTCAGCTCTGAGTTGGTGACAGAACTTGCCTTTAATAAGTTGGATTGTACGCCTAAATCATTCTGGTCGGTTGTCCCAATGTTTGGCACTGTGCAGAACTCCCCCTAGTCACTTGAGATGTTGTTGGCTAAAACTGAAAGCTCATGTACTACTTGTATTGGAAATGTTTATATATGTGCCCATGGAAAATGAAAATGCTAAAACTGTGTTTCTTAACATATGTGAACAAAGGGCAAGAGCAATGAAATGCTAAAATACCCCTTGAAGGGTCTAGAAAAAGGTCCCAAAAGCAATGGTTAAATATTTGCTATATCCAAATATTGTTGACCTTATAAATTTGAATATGTCCCGGATGAAAGCTGCAATTAGCTGTGCTTTTAAGCACTGGTGAAGTCCCAAAGGGTCATATAGGCCAAAAAGGCATTGGAAATAAATTTGATGATCTTAATGATGTAGACATGATGCCTAAGTTGAATAAGCACTCTCTGAACAACTCAACCATTTGTGAGGGACTGCCATTCCTTGTGTTGTTGTTTGTCAGGCATGTGGTTATAGTAAGTTTTTCCTTTCCATATCCAAAGTGTCATGATGTTAAGTAGGAAGTCATCCTTTGACCCAGCCTTGTCAATTTCAGCGTTCACCCTTCACTAGCAAATTGACTACAACTATGAAGTGAGTATAGTCCTGAAAGTCTGGTCTGAGTAATAATAAATAAAACCCTATATATGTATTTGGTTGATGTACCGCCAATGAGATGATTGCTACTTGTTATGATTGTTGCTTAAATGATTTGTAGAGCATGCCTTAGCCTTATAGCACTTGTAGCGAATGGATGATAGTCTGAGTTATATTAAAGGTATCTGGTCATTTACAGATGATTATGTTGTCTATTGGATATGGTAGATGATCAGGTAGAGACCTGGAAAGGGTATGAGTATACACCCTAGATGGATTTGGACTCTCTGAGTTTAATGAGATAGTTTATTTTCAGTTACGGACACTTGCAGATATGCTCAGGCTCATTTTATTCTTTTGATGCAATTTTGCCTCAGAGGATGATGTGTCTGATCAGGGAGATGTTTTTATTGGATCTCCTAGGGTGTTGTATGGGGCATAGGGGGTGCAGCCACTTGATTGTACCATAGTACCCCCATCCCAGAGAGCCTAGTGGGCTCAGTTTGAAAACGCAAGCACCCTAGGAGGTTGTTTTGGCAAGTTCACATTTCTCGAGGCAGATTAAAAAATGATTAAATGGCTATTGAAGAAATGGATTTGGGCTACTGAGACAAGGAAATGACATGTGATGAGTCATGATGATGAGAGTGATGTCCTCCGCACTTTCTCCAGCAGTTGCAGCACCTGATTAGGCCCACACCTATTTTTTCGGGCATTTTTATATTATTTTCTGGAGCTTTTGGGAGGCTCACGATCTCCTCAAGGAGGCACAAAGTCAAAAAATTAAAATATTATTTTATTTTATTGTGCCATGGGGCACCCAGAGGGAGTTAGTTAACACTCCATGGACCCACCATGTGCTTCATTTATTTCTTATTGAGTGGGGTACCCTCTTTATGGGTGATCTAGTCCACTTTGGTACTTTATGGTTATATTGATCCATGTATTGTATGTTGAGCTCATCTCAACCATTGATTAGAACATTTATATCTTTTAATCTTAGCCACTCATTTTGAAGGTGGTTAGGATTTTGGTTCTCTTGTTCGTATTTAAAGGAGAGAGCTTCTCATTTGTAAAGGGTCCTTGACACTTGGATCTGATAAATAGAAAAACTTTCTTGTGGATATTTTCTGGATCTCCTTTGCATCTGGTGTTCTTAGATGGTGATTGGAAAGTATTTTGCTTCCTAGCATTCAGGAAATTGTTGCAAGATCTATATATTTTTGGGAATCTTTGTCTTGTCTACAAGAGGGCGACTTCAGCTTGGGCATTTTTGCAGGGGGACCTCAACTCGCTTGGATTGTCTTCGTTTTTACCAGGGGGTTTTCATTAGTGTCATTGCGATCTATGATCTTCTCTTGCTATTTTTCTGTAGCATTTAGCTTTTTTCTCATGTGGCAACAAATCTGATATGGTTGACGTTTGTTGGGCAAGAGAGAGGGTGCATTGGCTCCTTGGGGGAAAACGTTGGACATAGAAATTGCTCAAACCTTCTCAAATTGATCGGGATAGTAGGGATCATCATCATCAAGGCATCTACAAGGTTTTCCAAGTAAGATCTACAGGTTGGTTCTCTTATTTCATGATCTCAATCCATTGTACCTTCTTTTCTTCAATTTACTGAAAACTCCAAAATATTAAAAAATCCAAAAATACTTAATCAAGGAATCGTCCGATCTTTGGACAAACCACTGCTGGGTTTTGTAGATCGGGCATCCCTCTCACCAATCCATCTTCAACGTTGTCCAAAAGGTTGTTGGTTTTCCCTAGATCTGAACAACTGATTGTTAAAACCCCAGTGGCCCCACTGAAAATTTGACATTTTCTGAATCTGGCTTTTTCTAGAAAATAATCACTTGGGTTCATAGATCAGGTCCTCCTCATTCCAAAACACCTCCAACGTTGTCTTTCCTCTGCATGTCAGCTTCCTCTTTCTTAGCAGGCCTATCCTACGATATGCAGTGATTATCAACCATCAATTTGCTCACCCGGAGCAGCTATCAACCAAACAGATCAGTTGGGGGCGTCAGCAGCATAACTGCCAATCAATTCGCTAGGGCACTTAGAGGCAGCCAAACCTCCACATGTGCCAGACCATCTCTCTAGCATCAGCAGACAGACAAGCTCAGAAAGTCTCAGCCCGAACGGACCTCTCCTCCTACAAAAACGTCACTTTTAGTCTGGAGGGTGTTTACGGTACTGCGGGGCGGTAACACTGGGGGAAAAGAGCATTATTAGACCACCCATCCTGATCCTTATGCATGCAGCGATCTCTGGAGTCATTATTAGCCGAAATATCAGTGGTAAGTGTTAATTTCTCTCTGCAAAACCCTAACCCTAATTCAACTATATTTTAGGGCATTTTTGCATGGCAAGTTTGCATGCACAGTTATTTTTAGAAGTTGTATGAGATTGAGTGTGCGAGTCAATACTATCATAGAACATTAGAGAATATCAGCATTTGGGATATTACAATGGTATTAGAGCATGTTCCTGGCCAGCTGTGGGCATGCAAAAGTGTAAATGAATTCAGAAAACCCATACAACATTACTTACCGGAGACTGAGGTTTAGAAACAATGATAGAGGAGAAGAGGAGAAGAGGAGTTAGAGGACATAGAGTTGGGGGACAGAGAGTATCAGTTCGGAAAGGGCAAAGAAACAATGGCCGATGATCATAAAACAACTTTCAACAGTCTCATATCAGCCATAAAAGAACTCACTACTGGGCAAAAAGAAATGATGAGTACCTTCAAGCAAATGACAGAGAAAAATGGGCCCACCCCACACAGTCCCTTGTTCCCAATAGTGATAGGGTATCCACCAGTAGTAGTGGGGAGCACTTACATACAAACATGTAAAGCCATCCCCATATAGACAACAAACCTTCCCGACCTACCATGCCTCAATTCTTAGATAGTCCAGCTGCAGTGCCTCTAGCACAAGTAGAACCAGAAGAATCCATGAGTGCCTATCTAAGAGAGTATAGAGCTTTAGGAGATGACTTCCATTCAACCATGACCTTCACTGACTTCTGCCACTTTAAAAGTAAGAACAACCCAAAGCTTACAATAGTCCATGCACCCAGAACTACGACTTACAACGCACAGTAGGGAAACTGACTATCCCTACCTTTGTGGGTACCCGAGGTGGCCCAGCCAGGAATTGGGTGCAGAAGTTGGATACATACTTCCAGCTCAACCCCATGATTGAGACAGATGCCTTTAAATTGGCTACTTTGCATTTGGATGGAGAAGCCCATGAGTGGTGGTACCACGGGTTAGTGACACTGGGTCACAATACCATCACATCATACCCAGATTTTAAACAGGCTCATCGAGCGATTTGATCGAAAAGACCCTAAGGTACACTTTAGAGAGTTGGCACAGCTCAAGCAAACAAATAGTGCAAATGCATTTATTTCAGAGTTTCAGAGGATAACAGTACATGATGAGGATGTGCATGAGGAGATAGCATTAGAGCCATCCTGTGAGTCTAGCGACACCAGCACATTCACTAGTCAGATTGTGGTCAAGTCGTATGATGAGTTGGAGTTGGTATACTCTTCATCACCTACATCAAGAGTCCAGACAGTTATGACAGACGAAATACATGTGGTGCAAGGCAATGAGCACAACAGTCGAGACAGTGGGCAGTCACACATGGAGGTTAGGGAGAGTTTATACATGCATGAGATAGAGCTTCCAGATGATAGTCTCCGAAAGAAGATTGAACGTGTTAAAGAAAGCATTCTAGCAATGAAAGAGAGGACCAAGATACTCCGAGACACCATAGTACAACGAGATGTTGAGCTTACAGTTCTTTGAGTTGTATTTAGCAAGTCAGCGATCAGGCTTTCTAGAATTGAAGAACAGTTGGATTCCTTGATGGGGCAGCAGAAGAAACATACTATTGCATTTCAAAGCAGTCCTCTTCAGGAGTACATAGACAAGGCTTGCGATAGCTTGAGTCCACATTTGCATAATGGCGGATGGTTTTTATAGGTTGGCCAGGATCGAGAAATTGGGCAACAGTATATGAGCATTCCAGTTGAAATCAAAAGGGCAGAATGTCAGCTTGGTAAGATTATTCCTTGTGATGGTGCTTATGGACGAGGTCCTTTTTGGGGGTTGGATTGGAGAGAGATTAAGAGTTGGTGTCCTATTGAGTGGGCGATTCTTGGGAAGACATTCCTAGCCAAGGGTATAGTCCCACAAGAGCCTTCGAATATTTGGGATGAAAGATGCACAAGTTTGCATTGGGATCTAGGTGGGAGACCTTATCAGGGAGGGATACAATGTTTATTGATGGGGTTACTTGGGAGTCTATAGGATGCTCCTTGTGTCGATACTACATAGGGTAGTGGTGGATGCATTTTGACCTCTGCAATTCTCAGATTGATTTGGGACCCTGGGATTACAATGACTGGCAGTTTAGTGATTGCTAGAGGATGCTTTCAGGAGGTTTATTGTGATGGTACCTCGTTTACAACCTGGTTAGTTACTCTACTTATAGGAGGCTTCCATGGGATATCTTGTGATGGTACTGTGCAGTGCAGTGCTTTGAGCAGAGGGTGCTACAAATCTCTAGCACATCTCTCAGCCTGAACAGACCTCTTAGTGCCAGTCCATCTCTCTGGCATCTCTCTAATGGACTGGCACATCTCTCAGCCCGAACGGACCTCTCAACGCCAGTCCATCTCTCTGGCATCTCTCTGATGGACTGGCACATCTCTCAGCCCGAACGGACCTCTCAACGCCAGTCCATCTCTCTGGCATCTCTCTGATGGACTGGCACATCTCTCAGCCCGAACGGACCTCTCCTCCTACAAAAACGTCACCTTCAGTCTGGAGGGTGTTTACGGTACTGCAGGGCGGTAACACCAAAGGGAAAGACCATTATTAGACCACCCATCCTGATCCTTATGCATGCAGCGATCTCTAGAGTCATTATCAGCCGAAATATCAGTGGTAAGTGTTAATTTCTCTCTGCAAAACCCTAACCCTAATTCAACTATATTTTAGGGCATTTTTGCATGGCAAGTTTGCATGCACAGTTATTTTTAAAAGTTGTATGAGATTGAGTGGGCGAGTAAGCACTAGCATAGAACATTAGCGAATATCAGCATTTGGGATATTACACTTTGGTACTAGAGAGTCCCAGCTCTGTCCTTACCCTGCATTGGTTACGTTTCCCAAGGCAGCGGTTATCTTCATCAATTGCTAGTACCTCAACCCCAGATCTTGTATCCACCCCATAAGTTAACTCAGTTCCACTTTGGATCGAACTTAACACTTCCAAAACCCTAATCCAAAGCCTTGGCACACCTGGTAACATCTCCCATAGATCTAGGGTCTTCAATTACCTTTCACCTTACGTACCTCAAGCCTACTTGATCTGATCTAGTGTCTAGGTCTAATCTCTCCTGTCAGGAGTAGATCTGGGTCTCCCCCTTTGTTGTCTCGGACTTAGATAACATAAAGCGAAGACTGCCTTGATTGGCGTGACAACCATCCATTTGGGAGTCTAGGCAGTCTTGGTTCCACCTCCTTAGTTGCTTGTCCCTCTACCATCCATCCTGGATCCACCTCACACAAGCAACTACAAGGTTGGTGATAACATTTTGGCGCCGTTGTCGGGGAGGTAGAGGCCTACCTTGGCTCGACATACCTCACCTCTCCTACGACATTATCCGTTGGTGAACACGGCAATTCGTTCACCTGGAAACTCCACAACACGACTCCACTAGGAAGCGAACCCGTCCCATAAATCATAATGAATTCAGATGTACTTCTGAGGCACATGAAGGAATTAACCAAAAACATGATTGAAAATACAAGACAAATAAACGAAAGGGATAGATGGAGGTCAGACTATGGGTATGAGGATGATCTCGAGCATGACTATGGGTATGAATCTAGTTATCACAATCTTTATGATACCCACCAACTTCCTCACCCATGTAATAAATATTTCCCAACCATCCCGAGTGGACCTGTAAGTCGGCATGAACCTAGAAGTCAGTTCTAGTCAAATCCTTATAGCCAAGTAACCAGAGTTGTTAAAAAACAAGACAAACGGTCTCCTTTTGACTTTTTTGAAATACTGGGAGCACCTCATCCTATGCCAAACGATTACACTAGGAGGTTACCCTAGTTTAGTGGAAATAATGATATATCTATTGAAAGTCATTTGGACATTCTCTGGGATTACATGGAAATTAGAGGTGCGGACAATGAGGATGTTTATATGCGAGCCTTAAGAGAATCCTTGTGAGGGGATGTTCAACTATGGTTTGATCATTTAGCACCAGAATCCATCACTGGGTATGACATGTTCACAGATCTGTTAATAGATAAGTGGGGTAGGAACACTGATGATTCTTTAGAGTGTGAATCTAGCAATGATTATAATCAGTATATTGGCAATTTGCTTTCTCAATTGGATCATTCCTCTCCTGAAATGTTCCAAATTATGAGCGTGCCTGCAATCCATAAGAATGTTACAGAGTACTTTGAGGATAATGTTTCAAAACCTCATGCTGAAATTAAGAAGGATATCAATCAAATCATACAAGATACTTTGTTATTATTACCTGAAGTAGTCACAGAGCAAATCTTGGATTTAATCCGTGGAAGGGAACCTAACAATCAAGAAACATCCATAGTTGAGCCTTCCATTTGTGAGTCCATTAAAGAGCCTTTAGAAGAGCAACTCCATAGTCATTGCCTAATTGACGATAATTTGAGTCAGTATTCAAGCCATCTGAATCTGAATTCAGACTTTGATGAAATCAATCAACTTCTGTTGAAGAGCAATCTTGTGGTCATATTGTGATTGAAGAGCACGCCTGTAAGAGTGATAGGGAAACTGAAACCAAACTTATTGATGTTTTTCCTTATCTAGAGCCTAAAGAAGAACAATCACATGATGATACGATTATAAGTGAACTTGATCAAGAACATTACAATGAGGAGCCTTGTCCTGATAGTATCGGTAGAATTCTTCATCCAATCCTTAATCAAAATATGTTGGTTAAATGTGTGGATACTGACCTTGTTTCAAATCTTGAAATCACTCATGGAATTAATTTAAAAGCTCTTTCCACTCATCAATTCTGAGATCAATTATTCCAAGTCTGGGAGAAATTTTTCAATCCACCCTCTCGTCCCAATTTTTCAAGTCTTCTTGTATGGGTTTATCTTTTAATCAAGTTGTTACTTTCGAAATTTTGAATCATGAGTTTAAGCATTATCACATAATTGGGGAAAAGGCACTGCATGTCTCTTCTCAGTCATCTGTAATGAATAAATTTTTTCAATTTGTAAATCTGTATTATGGATGGTTGGAGAAGGTGTATAAAGATCAATTTCATCTTTTCTCCACTTTTAAACAACAAATGGGCTTGATCTCATTCACAGTTTCATTGCATTACAACTTGTGCCCATTTGATTCTCCCATTTCTTCTAGAGTGAATAGAATTGAATGTCCTAGTAAGGTAGAGGAGAAAACAAAGAACTGTTTGGAATGGTGGAGTCATGAGTCGTATTGTCTCTGCCCATCAGAAGCGTGCTTGCACACTTCTTATGGTCCTATCAGTATCTGGATGGACGAGTTTCTAGAAAGTCAATTTCAGCCTTGGCATGATTTCATTCTAGATCTTTCTTTGAATTTCAAACAACAAGTTAGAATGGTTTCAATTTTCATATACGTTACTTTCAAACCATCCCTGGCTTGTTGGGTCATTAACTGTAAAGAAAGCTCAATGGATTCGTTCAGCAAGTGGTTGCATTGGATTTATGATTTTACCTAACACTTGTCTAAATTGGCTAGAGTAGAGTAGGTAGGACATGGATAAGCCTTTCCCAGCAGTAGTTTTGAATCTTGCGTCTTTTCCTGAAGCTCGCCTTTGAAGCTCTTAGTATAGTTTTGATTTATGTTATCCTGCACAATAAAAAATCAAACTTTTCTTGAAAGTTACGGTTATAGATTAGATTTATTTTCTGCTTTTCAGTTTTATGCATGCTTATTTTCAGTACTTTACTTTTTTTTATCCACATATTGTTCTAAGGACCGGTCTATGAGTTTGGTATAGCTCCGGACATGCTGCAGGTAGTCGGTGACATTTTGGTAGTGGTTGCAGAGCTGGAAGGATTGATCGAGGATGCGAGAAGTAGAGTACGAGGACCAGAGATTTTGAGGTTCTCAAGCGCTCTTTTCAACAGACCACTTGTCCCAGCTAGAGCCAAATGTTATCACATATATAGTAGCCAGGCTACCATATTCTATTTTTCAGATACAGTACATTTTTCAGCCAGATCTCTTACATATGAGATGCTGAGATGAGCATTTTTGAAGGATCATTATTTTGTTAGTGGACAATTATACTCTCCCATGTCAAGACTGGGTCTCAGGACACTCAGATTCGAGGACTGATGTAGTCATTTAGTCATTTGCAGAGCAGTTGATGATGCCCAGATTGGTTTTAGTGTTTTCTCATTGGACAGATGATGGTTCAGATGGATTGTTTGCATGGTTATGGCTCAGCATATATTATATTGTGTTATGGTTATCATTGCTCTTATACTTATTTTTGTGACATATACTAGCATTTAGTGTCATGATCTGACGGTCATAAATATATGGACTTGGATGTATTTGTATTATGTATTGATGTCCCTACTTAGACTTGGAAGTTCCTGATCTATACTCATTGGTGTTACCCCCTTAGAGAGAATAGAGGTAGTCATTCCCACCATTTATTTGGCTTGCTAGTGTTGGCTTCATCATTCATTGTCTCCACCCATCCATTACCTTCCAGATTTGTTTTAACCCGACTTACTACTTGACTTGTGGCATAGAGGACCTTTCCCTGCTAGAACCTTTGTTGGACAAACTTCCATGTTCATACTATGTCTCGGCTCTAAGTTGGTGACAGAACCTGCCTTTGGTAAGTTGGATTGTATCCCTAAATCATTCTAGTCGGTTGTCCCGATGTTTGGCACTGTGCAGAACTCCCCCTGGTCACTTGAGATGTTGTTGGCTAAAACTGAAAGCTCATGTACTACTTGTATTGGAAATGTTTATATATGCGCCCATGGAAAATGAAAATGCTAAAATTGTGTTTCTTAACATATGTGAACAAAGGGCAAGAGCAATGAAATGCTAAAATACCCCTTGAAGGGTATAAGAAAAGGTCCCAAAAGCAATGGTTAAATATATGCTATATCCAACTATCGCTGACCTTATAAATTTGAATGTCTCGGATGAAAGCCGCGATTAGTTGCGCTTTTAAGCACTGGTGAAGTCCCAAAGGGTCATATAGGCCAAAAAGGCCCTGGAAATAAATTTGATGATCTTAATGATGTAGAAATGATGCCTAAGTTGAATAAGCACTCTCTAAACAACTCAACCATTTGTGAGGCACTGCCATTCCTTGTGTTGTTGTTTGTCCGGCATGTGGTTATAGTGAGTTTTTCCTTTCCATATCCAAAGTGTCATGATGTTAAGTAGGAAGTCATCCTTTGACCCAGCCTTGTCAATTTCAGCCTTCACCCTTCACTAGCAAATTGACTACAACTATGAAGTGAGTATAGTCCTGAAAGTCTGATCTGAGTAATAATAAATAAAACCCTATATATGTATTTGGTTGATGTATCGCCAGTGAAATGGCTACTACTTGTTATGATTGTTACTTAAATGATTTGTAGAGCATGCCTTAGCCTTATAGCACTTGCAGCAGATAGATGATAGTCTGAGTTATATTATTGGTATCTGGTCATTTACAGATGATTATGTTGTCTATTGGATATGGTTGATGATCAGGTAGAAACCTGGAAAGGTATGAGTATACAGTGTACACCCTAGATGGATTTGGACCCTCTAAGTCTAATGAGATAGTTTATTTTCAGTTCCAGGCACTTGCAGAGATGGTTAGGATCATTTTACTCTTTTGATGCAGTTTTGTCTCACAGGATGATGTGTCTGATCAGGGAGATGTTTTTATTGGATCTCCTAGGGCGTTGTATGGGGCATAGGGGGTGCAACCACTTGATTCTAACATAGTACCCCCATCCCACAGAGCCTAGTGGACTCAGTTTGACAACGCAAGCACCCTAGGAGGCTGTTTTGGCAGGTTCACATTTCCCATGGCAGATTAAAAAATGATTAAATGGCTATTGAAGAAATGGATTTGGGCTACTGAGACAAGGAAATGACATGGGACAAGTCATGATGATGAGAGTGATGTCCTCCGCACCTCCAACAATTGCAACACCTGATTGGACCCACACCTATTTTTTCGGGCATTTTTATATTATTTTTTAGAGCTTTTGGGAGGCTCACGATTTCCTCAAGGAGGCACAAAGTCAAAAAATTAAAATATTATATTATTTTATTCTGCCATGGGGCACCCATAGGGAGTTAGTTAACATTCCATGGACTCACCATGTGCTTAATTTATTTCTTGTTGAGTGGGGTACCCTCTTTATGGGTGATCTAGTCCACTTTGGTACTTTATGGTTATATTGATCCATGTATTGTATGTTGAGCTCATCTCAACCATTGATTAGAACATTTATATCTTTTAATCTTAGCCACTCGTTTTGAAGGTGGTTAGGATGTTGGTTCTCTCGTTCCTATTTAAAGGAGAGAGCTTCTCATTTGTAAAGGATCTTTGGCTCTCAGATCTAATTAATAGAAAAAAATTCTTGTGGATATTTTTTGGATCTCCTTTACATCTGGTGTTCTTAGATGGTGATTGGAAAGTCTTTTGCTTCCTAGCAATCGAGAAATTGTTGCAAGATCTATATATTTTGGGGAATCTTTGTCTTGTCTATAGGAGGGCGACTTCAGCTTGGGCATTTTTGCAGGGGGGCCTCAACTCGCTTGGATTGTCTTCATTTTTATCAGGGGGTTTTCATTAGTGTCATTGCGATCTATGATCTTCTCTTGCTATTTTTTTGTAGCATTTAGTTTTTTTCTCATGTGGCAACAAATCTGATATGGTTGACATTTGCTGTGCAGGAGAGGGTGCATTGGCTCCTTGGGGGAAAACGTTGAACATAGAAATTGCTCAAACCTTCTCAAATTGATCGAGATAGCAGGGATCATCATCATCATCAAGGCATCTACAAGATTTTCCAAGTAAGATCTACAGGTTGGTTCTCTTCTTTCATGATCTCAATCCATTGTACCTTCTTTTCTTCAATTTACTGAAAACTTCAAAATATTAAAAAATCCAAAAATACTTAATTGGGGAAACCATCTGATCTTTGGACAAACCATTGTTGGGTTTTGTAGATCGGGCATCCCTCTCACCAATTCATCTTCAACGTTGTCCATAAGGTTGTTGGTTTTCCCTAAATCTGAACAACTGACTGTTAAAACCCCAGCGGCCCCACTGAAAATTTGACCTTTTCCAAATCTGACTTTTTCCGGAAAATAATCACTTGGGTTCATAGACCGGGTCCTCCTCGTTCCAAAACACCTCCAATGCTGAGCTAGTTGCTTCCAGGTGGCCCTAGATCTAAGAAACTGACTTTCAGCACCCTAGCACTCCTAGTCATTTTTTCACTTTTCTGGATCTGATTTTTTCTGCATTTTTCCAACTTGGGTTTGTAGATCAGGTCATCCACATCCCATTTCTCCTCCAACGCTGAGTTGATGCCTCCCAGATTGTCCTAGATCTGAGGATCTATCCCTCCAAACCCTAGCGCTAACCCTCAAGTGGTTTCACTCTAACATTGTGTAGATACTGACTCCATTACCCAAGGCCCAACAGGCACTGATATCAAAGCCTAGCGCTAGCCCTCTTTTGACCTCTTTTCCCTGAAAGTTGACTTTTCTTTGATGACTTAGGTATTTTGACATTGTCACATCTTTCATTGAGTCTATCCCTTTGGTAATAGATAGTCCTAGCTCTGTCCTAACTCACCTTGCATTGTTTACGTTTCCCAAGGCAACGGTTATCTTCATTAGTTGCTAGTACCTCAACCCCAGATCTTGTATCCACCCCATAAGTTACCTTGGTTCCACTTTGGATTGAACTTAACACTTCCAAAACCCTATTCCGAAACCTTGGCACAGCTAGTAACATCTCCCATAAGATCTAGGGTCTTCAATCACCTTACACCTTACGTACCTCAAGCCTACTTGATCTGATCTGGTGTCTAGGTATGATCTCTCTTGTTAGGAGTAGATCTGGGTCTCCCCCTTTGTTGTCTTGGACTTAGATAACATAAAGCAAAGTTTGCCTTGATTGGCATGACAACCATCCATTTGGGAGTCTAGGTAGTCTTGGTTCCACCTCCTTAGTTGCCTATCTCTCTACCATCCATCCTGGAGCCACCTCACATAGGCCACTACAAGGTTGGTGATAATAGGGTCTTCATGTATTTTTGACTTTTGCTTTAGCCTTCTTCAAGTGCCCTTGTGGTCATCACATGTGGTCAACGTGGTCTTTCATCACCAATCAAAGTACATCATCATAAACTGAGAGAATTACTAATGCTTTTATCTCACACTCTGTGTGACACTAAGATTAGGTACTAAGGTGTCTTTGGCAAGGGTAGCTAAGCCTTGGAGAAGATCACAAAGCCCATTGATCAAGGGTCAGAGTGTCTCACATGCCTAGACCCAGTCTAGGGCTTATAGTGCCTTTCTGGTAATAGACCAGGTGCCTCAGCCATAGGCTTCATAATTTGACACTAGGTCAAATACTTGGTAACAAACCAAGCGCCTCCATTCTCCAAGAGATTGGCCCTCAGCTTCGTGTTGAGTCCTAGTAACTGACCAGGTGCCTCTATTCAAAAGAATGACTACTCAGAACTAAGCTAAGTCTACCAGTACTAGACTGGTCCACATCGTGGTCCCGAACCAGATGTCTACCATTCAATAGAATTGTAACGAACATAAAATAAGATAATAATTAAATAATTTATAGTTAGGTTAATTAAGTTATTATGAAAGGAGACGTCTCCTCATCATCAAGTGTCCAAGCCATATTTAAGGCCAAGACATCATTGTAATATTCATCATTTAATATATTATCATTATTTATCATTCAATATGAAAGTCGGATTCGACTATTGACTGACCAACTAGATATGGTTGCTCCAAGAAGTATTAGAGCTATACGACCCTTGGCTCTATTTACACTTTGTGTAAATTTAATAAAAAAAAGCTAAAGAAAAGAAAGCAAAAATTTAAAAGAAAAGTTTAAAGAAAGAAAAAAGTTAAAAAGAAAAGTTAATAGAAAAAAAAAGTAAAAAAAACAAAAGAAAGGAACAAGAAAGTAAAAAAAGAAAAAATAAAGTAAAACCAACATATGGTTTTGCTTTCCAACTTCAACCCAGGTTTTGCTTTGACTTTAATTATTATAATATATTTATAATAATTCAATTTTTTGTTTTATTATATAAAATTCAATTTTTTGTTTTATTATATAAAATAATAAAATAAAGATTTTATTATATAATAATTAATAATTATTCCTTAAACCTCACCATCTTTAGAAAAAAAAAATTTCACACCTCACAAGCCAAAATAGCTTCAAAGTACACACCTCCACATACAAGGTTCAAGACCATGGCGGAACTAAAAGAACAAATCGAAAAAATGGAGAAGGACATCAAGTCCCTTGTCGCTAACCAAAAAAGCTTGAAGGAAGAGATGAAAAATAACAATACAGTACTCAAAGACGAGTTTGTTCTGGTACTAGAAAGAAGGCTGGATGAAAAATTTGACATCCTGAACGAAAAACAAAAAGACTTGGATGACAAAATGAGTACCATGTCACAGAACCATAATACATTAATCGAGGTCTTACAAAGACTCATACCTAGACCGGACCAAGTCAGCAGTCCAAACATGTTAGATGCCTCATTTCATGTTGCCACACAGGAAACACTCGCAAAGAATCAAGAAGATTTGCAAAAATAATAAAGATTAACAATGTGATGCTTAAACAAGAGATAGAAACAAAAATACTCCCAGATATGGAGGCACGATTAAACAACAAAATAGAAGCTATTAGTAAGATAGTAGAGAATAAAAAGGTTAAAAATCACCGCCAACAACAAAGCAGTTCAAATATTTCACTTGCGTCGTCCAGTAGTTCCGAGCCACCATCAAACCGTAAAGCAAAAGGCAATCAATATCGTCCTTACAAAGTGTACTCACCTAAGGCAAAAATAGAGTTGTCGAAATACAATGGAAGTGAAGACCAATGTGTTGCTTGGCTAAACAAGGCGGAAGAATACTTCGACATTTACAATATTCAATCTGACGAGGAGAAGGTGAAATATGCGTCAATGCATATGGAAGGGTACGCCTATAATTGGTACTTATGGTGGAGGAGAGACAATTTCGTCTTGACTAGAAATTTGTTTAAAAATGATTTTTTTTAATAGGTTTCAAGGAATCAAAGAAGTTGAATTTTTCAGTAAACTTACCAGATTACAATAGGTTGGAAGCGTTGAGGAATTCACACATTAGTGGGAATCCTTATCGACATGAGTATTTGGGTTGTCTGAAAAGCAAAGACTCGAAACCTATTTAGGAGGTCTTAAACCGTACCTCCAAAAAGAGTTAAAGTTACAAGACATACCTAATGTAGAAGTAGCAAGATATAAAGCGACAGTTGCAGAATGCAAATTAGAAGGAATAAGAACAAGAGGTGATAACCATTATCGACAAGAAAAAGAGACACAATGTAGGTACTGTGAAGATACTTGGTCACCCGACCATCAATGTCATAAACCTCAATCATATCCTTATGAAGGGGAAAATAGCTCGAAGTTATCTAATATTTACTCTGATAATAGAAAAAAGAAGAAAAACATATGTCGTCAATGCGATGATGACTGGACCCCTGGCCAGAAATGTAGGAACAATTAGACAATACATTGCAGAATCATCAATGGAAAGGAAGTGCAAGTCTCTGCACCAGAAACCTCGTCCGATTCTAATATTGATACCGATTTAGAATGAAGGATGACATTAAGAAATACTCAAGCTTTGAGGACAAAGCTCTCTTAAAGGGAGTGGCAATGTAACGAACATAAAATAAGATAATAATTAAATAATTAAATAATTTATAATTAGGTTAATTAAGTTATTATGAAATGAGGCGTCTCCTCATCATCAAGTGCCCAAGCCATATTTAAGGCCAAGACATCATTGTATTATTCATCATCTAATATATTATTCATTATTTATCATTCAATATGAAAGTCGGATTCGACTATTAACTGGCCAACCGGATGTTGATGAAATTGTCATTGATGCCAACATGGACTTGCAGTGGCCCCACAGGATGTCACCAGGATGGTAAAGTTTAGATCAATTTAAGGATGGAACAAATAGTTGATTGCAGATGCTTGATTAACTGTCACAGTTGGTTGAGAATTATGCAAAAGCACAAGCCTGAAAGTCTCCAGCAATGCCATTCAATCTGTAGCAAAATGGACAGTCTAAAAATCAAAAGTCAAGACACACAGCTTGCCTGAATACTCGCAGCAGATAAAAAATGTGAATCTCAAGTGCCAAGTCCCAACAGCCTTAATGAATCTCCACGATGGAGTGTTAAGCTCTTAATAAAATCGACATGGGTGACACACAGCTTGCCTGAATACTCGCAGCAGATCAAAAATGTGAATTTCAAGTGCCAAGTCCCAACAGCCTTAATGAATCTCCACGATGGAGTGTTAAGCTCTTAATAAAATCGACATGGGTTTCTTTCCTTGAATGAAGGAATAATCCAAAATGCAAATTGCAAAGTCGGCTCCACAAGTTATTCAAAAAGGAAAATTAAAAATACAAATATGTCAAGTCGGCTCAGTTAAATAAGATATTTAAAATTAAAATATTTTTTATACAAGTCGGCTCCCCAAAATATGGTTGAAAATTTAGTATATATACCCTATCACATCCTTACTTTTGAAGGTGAAAATTTCGGTGGAGCAGCTAGCTGGACTGAGGAAATTTCGTGGGAGCAGCAGTCTGAATTGTTTTCTTTTTGGTCTTGATCCAAGGGTACTAATTTGAGGCTGTCTGCGGTCTGATTTAGCTCTGCCCTGGAGTGGTAACAAGGCTATGCAATGGCCCTTCATACATGGTAGTCTATCCTCCAAAGATGCGCCCTGCTAAAATAAGCTCTTTCCTCATACTGCAGGTATCCTTTATAAGATTGACAGAGTCTGAGGTATGTCTGAGGCCTAGGGAAGAGGAGAAGTGCATTGGGCTGTGGCTTGAGGCTGACATAAAGATCCAAATCCAGCAAAAGAACCCTCCTTCAATGATGCTTTATCAAAGTATGCTGTTACAAGTAGGGCAGCTATACAAGGTCTGCTAATGGACTGTCATAGGAAACTAGAAGGTCTGAACTGGTTATCCTTTTGAGTATGAGAAACCCACTTTCTTTGGATTTGAATATGTTACATGAGTCTTCTTTATGGCTTCCGTCTTTAATTACCAGGCCTCAAAGTGACCAGATTAAACTGTAGATACAAATCTAGGACTGCAGTCTCTTATACATGTGTCTTGTTCTTCATTTAATGACTCAAGGGCATTCAGAAATGTGGTATACAGTGGAATCAAAGTGTTGGGATCGCTCTTAGAAGTTAGGCACGCTCTTCATTTCACTAGAATATATTTCTGTTGGAGTTAACATTGGCTGTCAATAGTGATTTTGATGCTGATGCTTGAAGAAGTCCTGAAATGACCCTTTCTGAGTTCAATTTCCTGACTGGGTGCTCCAGTAAGATAGTCTAGATCCTCATCAATAGGCTTCAACGTGGAATGATTCTTCTAGACAGAGCTTCTAAGGCAGAAAAGAATTAAGGGACAACTGAACAAAGGCGTAATTGGTGACTGTTGTTGCCATATTTGCTTCATGAACAGTCCCTAAATAATCCCCATGGATGATGCAAAATAATCCTTTATAAGTATGGGCTCACCAGTAAGTGATCAAGCACATAGGAAGGGATGGAGTCATGCTGAGATATTGTTGTTTATGCTACTGTAGCTTCCTCTAATGACTTCAATACAGCAGGACCTTAAAACCAACCAGCAGCCCATATTAATGCTTTGTCACCAATAATTGCCCAGAATCAAGGTACATTGCTGTAGGTTACTGTCAAAAGAAGAAAACAGGCCCAAATGTGATTCATGACACTCATCCTCATTGTTAGAGTGCACTTTCAGAGTAACCTGAAATATTAATAGTAACGAGGACTAGTGCATTACACTTGGGAGCGTCCATTCTAAGGGCACTTAATGGATACATGCTCTTTGTTTTTTTTAAATATAGTTTACTCATTTTTATTTTGCAAAGGGGAATCAATGAACCTGTAGGAAACAGTCCCAGTTTTGTGATGGCCTGTACATACATACACTGCTGAGTTTTGTATACAGTGGTCAGACAGTGATGTGGTATGCATACAATATTCAGTATATAGTAATGTAATACTACTGTATGATGCGGGCAATCAGTGATGGTATGATACACAACCAAGTTGCTTGTGTGGGTAAATGTTTGAAGACTTTGGGGGAAACAAGCTGATACAGGATTCAGGCTATCTTCCTAGCCCATTTACTGTGTTTTAAGTTGCCCAAGCAGTTGAGGACATAGTGAGTTCTATGGTGTGTCTACCGAGTATATATATAAACACTTCCATATCAGACAGTCCCTTGAAACCGGCTAGCATATGACATGTTGATACTTGGATGATGTCTTGACCATAATGAATGTGCAAGAGTTCTCCTTGTAAGTGTTGATCCTGTTACATCTTACTCTAGCTATCTCAAGCTTGAAAGAGAAAGGCTTGAAGCAAAATTTGAAGTATTCCAGAAGTTACAGCAGTAGTGAAGCATTTGGGCATGAGCATACTATGCTTAAGGCAGCAACAGTAAGAGAATATAGAACAACTCTTACAGCAGAAAGTCAAAGGTCATTGACATGCGATGCTTTGTAGGTTGACTGAAATTGGGCAGCAGTATTGATGGGCAGTGTTAACATGGTTGATGAGCAAAGCAGAGATTGTTGAGCAGACCTTGATGATTTGACAATGACTCGAGTACAGAGGTTGTTGAGCAGCAGTGAGCAAATGAACAAGATGACTGAAGAGCTGGTGTTTATGAACAACAAAGATTGAGAAGTGTGTGGCAGCAGTATTGATGAAAGAGTTGAGCAGATGATCAGCAGTATTGATCAGCAACAGAATAGATTGAAGAAACAGATGGTGTTGAGACAATAAGTTTAAATTGTAAAAGCAAGCTTGCCTTGCTTTTGAGGTTAGGATACCTCAAACCCTTATTAGCAGGGTCTAAGAAAACCAGGCAGGGTCCTGGATGCAGAGTAGGTGCTCTTCATATCAGTAGGTGCTGATTTTACCTAACGGTTGTAGCTGGACCAAAACTAATAGAAAAACATTACAAAATTATATGGTGTTGTGTTCTTTTGTGTTATGGTTCATGATGATTTGAATACTATGATATGTGAATGATGAAGTTTATGAAATGATTATGAGATTGGTAGAATAATGGAATGATGAATTGGTAGTTAAGTGTGACAAGTTAAGAAAAGTTGTAAAATTGGCTTTACACTGATTCACCCCCCCTCTCAGTGTCTAACACCGGATATGGTTGCTCCAAGGGTCTTCAACCGGATTCGACTATTAACTTTTGCTTTAGCCTTCTTCAAGTGCCCTTATGGTCATCACATGTGGTCAACGTGGTCTTTCATCACCAATCAAAGTACATCATCATAAACTGAGAGAATTACTAATGCTTTTATCTCACACTCTGTGTGACACCAAGATCAGGTACTAGGGTGTCTTAACCAAGGGTAGCTAAGCCTTGGAGAAGATTGCAAAGCCCATTGATCAAGGGTCAGAGTGTCACACATGCCTAGACTCAGTCTAGGGCTTATAGTGCCTTTCTGGTAACAGACCAGGTGCCTCATCCATAGGCTGCATAATTTGACACTAGGTCAAATACTTGGTAACAAACCAAGCGCCTCCATTCTCCAAGAGAATGGCCCTCAGCCTCGGGTTGAGTTCTAGTAACTGACCAGGTTCCTCCATTCAAAAGAATGACTACTCAGAACTAAGCTGAGTCTACTAGTACTAGACTGGTCCACATTGTGGTCCCGAACCAGATGTCTACCAGTACTAGACTGGTCCACATCGTGGTCCCGAACCAGATGTCTACCATTCAATAGAATGGTCACTCAACACAAGGTTGAGTCTCCCCGGGGCAGAGTTGGGTTCATATCATGGTCAAGGACCAGATATCATCATTCAACAGAATGATCACTCAACACTAGGTTGAGTCCACACGGTGGTCCCAGACCAGGTGTCATCGAGATCCATTCTCCTAAGAGAATGGATCTCGATGCTGCTTAGAAAAATCAACAGCTTTGTCCTAATTGCAAGTATTGGAAGCCATCCTAAGAGGACGGACGTTAGCTTCGATTTCTCATAGCCTTGGGGTTGGAGACAAGAAACCAATACCTTATCCTTCAACTATCCTCCTTTTATCAAATTTTACATGTTTTGTATTTTATTTTATGCATAGAAGTATTTTTACACTGGAAAAGCCCTAAAAATCTAAATTAATTCAAAAATCCAAAACTAGCCATGAATTTGTTTTTTTGGTCCATCCTAAAAATTCGCCCTAAGGTTTTAGTCACAAATCTTAGAGGACATCCTCATTGGAGGAAGTGCATCGGTATCCATGAAGGCCATAGATTTAAGTCACATGTAAAAATATATATTGAAATTTGAAACAGAGTAAAATGCTGAATAATACTTATAGGAACCCCTGTATACTGGGCTCTAAACCACTGTAACAGCCACGTATCATTGATAAACACACAGATTTTTGATAAATTTGCCCACAAACAATGTAGAAACAATCAAGTTTTTACAAATCTGTACAAAATCAACCTTGGAAACCAGTCTGCTCTTCAAAAACACTCAGATCTGCTCCAAACCATCACCAAAACAGTTGATTTGTCTTTGGATCTTCTGAAAATCTCTAAATCAGCAACTAAAACTTCAAGATTTGCTAATCTGGGCAACAATAGAGGCAAACACAATCTAGATCTGCTTCCAATTCCTTGGTACAGCCAACAAATTTGAAAGATTTCACTGATTAGCTTTCAAACAGGTCGTACAAATCAATTTTCTGTAAAAAAGATCTTGTGGGTGTTCCCACAAGATCTAGGATTTTTCACTGGTAAATTGAATTTTAGATCTTTTAACATCAAAGCTCTAGATCTTTGATGTTACAAGATCTAGATACAGTCCCCAATTTTTCACTGGTAAATTGAATTTTTTCTTCTACACAAATCTGTATACAATCAGATTCCGTAAATTGTACAATTCTCGTACAAGTTTGACTGGTGGCTAACCTTTTGACGAGGCCTACCATATGTACAACAGAGTGGCAGATGGAATTGACACCTGCTGTACATTGGTATGGTGGATCAATACAATTCCTCTTGTTTTCAGGTTGGAACCACGATTTGCAGGTTCCATTAATAAAAAATTACTTTGCTTTGAAACTAAAACAATGAATAGTACTTGGTTTTGAAGAAACCCTTTATGCACTTTGATGTGCTACGCTAGGGATCCCTTGATCTGTCTTTGCCGGCAGTAGTTCCTAGGTCACACTCTAGCTGAGCTCTGATAACATATCATGGAAATCAAACACATAAAGAATGCAAGTCTAACTCAGAAGAGTTATCTTTATTGTATTACTGAAATGAGAAAGAGAAAGTTTTCTATAAAGGGTTACAATGAGGTCGAGTCAATCCACTTTATGAATGTGGGATAGACCTAACAACACAATAAAGTGAAATAAAGCATAAAAATGGAAAACAACATAAAGTCTGAAGTGACTTTATTAATGCCCAAGTCTAATATCTAATTGACCATTATAAACTGAGATTTACTTCAACAGATGGTCAGTGACATCTTTGGTTATAAAGTCAATTTTTAACCTTTCAAATTACTAGAATTTTTCTTATAACATCATCAGCTAATATTTTAGGATAACTTGTGTATATTTATTCAAGCTACTAATTTAAGGTTATATTTTTAGCTGTAGATGATAAGGTTTGAGATTTATGCATGTCTGTTATTCTGTCAGGATTGTGATATGTCATCTTGCTGGGGTTTAATGGCTACTCCTCAAATGCCGACTGAGCTGTTGTTATCAAATATTTATGCTGTGGAGCTTGCTAGTAGGGGTCCAATTCATGAGCCAAAATCTGCTGCAGCAACATACTGCATATTGGGTTGTGAAACGAAGGTGTGTACATTACTTGCACTTAGTTTGTTTCTGTTGTCTCTATGTCTGGTAGTATACATTTCTATTTTAAGAAAAGATGCGATTTTGCTGATGTTTGCTCCCTGTAATCTTTGGAGTTGTGCAGTTGCATCGTTTTACTGTGCACTTTGTTGAAAAGTCACATAAACAACATTCTGTTTGGATTCCAAGGGCAATTGTGTTTGGCCATGCAGATCCCAAGACGTGTCAGGAATGGGTCCAATGCATCCATAACTTTCTAATCTTAGATGATAAAAGGCCTAAGAATCTCTTGGTACTGCTTTTGAATCAGAGCTTGATAAGGATTACATGTAAAGTTAATATTTCTGTTTTAGAACCATTATTGTATTGCAATGGTTAACACAGCACAACTTTGATGTCAGGTTTTTGTGAATCCTCTAAGTGGAAAGAGGCATGGTGTTAAAACTTGGGAAGTAGTTCGTCCTCTTTTTGATCGTGCACATATAATGTTGAAGGTGAGCTGAATGCTTTCAAATATTTTTGCAAGTAAACTAGAACTAGAAGAACATGAAATATATGTTGTTATAGATGCTATTTTTTTCAATCTTCCAAGCAGGTTGTGAAGACAGATAGAGCTGGTCATGCATTTGATATTATGAAGGAGATCACAAATGAGCAGCTTAACTGCTATGATGGTGTCGTTACTGTGGTATAACCTCGTTTTAATATAAGCACGTGCATAATATGGTTTATTTTATTTTTATGAGATGTAGACTTTTCTGTAGAAGTTATTGACAAGGAATTCCAATGTTCTGGTCTGGAATAATGTATAACTGCATTTTATTTTCCTTTTAATAGTTTTGATTCATGTATTTTACTATACTATCTATTGTAATGCATGCCATTTATGCGAAGTGTCTTTTATACTTGGGCCAACATTCCTTCACTGGCCATATTCTAGCCCATCAAAACTTGATTTGCTTACAATGCATTCAAGTAGTTTTTGGTGATTCAGATGAACAAAATGTCCCAGCTGTTACCACTCAAACTAGCAGCCAAACACAACCAGGTTGTGTGGACCAAGGATAGTGTTGGTAAGCTTGGGAGAGAGTAGATCTAATGTCATCAGTCTAACCTCTCAACACTTCAGGTAACTCCAGAACATAGGGGGAGACCTTAATGATGAAATATACCTGCAATCACCAACAAACCACAAATACCTACCCCAAAACCTTAATAGCTATGATCAGTGCCTTATTGGATTCGAACAGTATTAAACAAGACACAATAATTATACAAAGTAGAGTTATTCAATGTATCACAAAACTCAACAAATGTCATGCCTTCCAAGGCAATTTCATGCCTCCCTAGATAATATCACACTTCCCTAGGAAAGCCTTGATAAAAGTGCGTTCTCAAGGGAAAGAGGATGCCCACTTTGAGGGTGAACCAAAAATACCAAACAACTAGCAATTACCTCAATTTCATTGATTTCATGTATCCCAATGCACATGCTTAGAGGCGGCGGCCCCCTAGGGTTTATGGATAAAACCCTAGGGCGAATTTTTAGGGTGGGCCAGAAATACCAAATCACATATATTTTTGGATTTCTGAATTGATTTAGATTTTTAGGGTTTTTCCAGTAGTATACTATTTTTATGTATTTTTTGCATAAAGTAAAACATGTAAAAAATTGATATAAAGAGATGGAGAATTTGTTAGGATAGGGAAATTAGATACCAATCACACAAAACATACAGTAGCAAGACATCAAGCATGCAAGGTAAAATTGACCTAGTCTCTCTTGGAGCGAATTGATTTAGGGATTGGTGCCTTGATTACGGGGTTAATGGAGTCCCGATGAAGTCGGTTTGGTTATATATTTGCTCTGAACGCAATATAAAAAATCCCAAGTGCCAAATCGACCCAACCAACCAAGCATGCTATCACACAAATTTTAAAGATGGATTTTTATTTTTAAAGGACAAATGGTTTTCAGAGGGTTTGTGTTAAAACATTTTGGGTACTTACCTTGATCTGAAGAATTGGACGGAGTTTGTTCTCTTTGCGCAACATCACCAAATAAATCCTGTTTTTGTCTCTAACCAAGTCGCATTTGTAGCTTTAGTGAGATATGACTTGCAAAACAACAAGAAGACGATTAGAGAAATTTTCACATTAACTAAAAGATAAACTTGTATTTTGCAAATCAAATAAGTAAGCATACGAAAACAAGGGGAAATAGCAAGAAATCAATAGCAATAACAAATCGATTTCATTCACAAATAAAACCCCCTGTCAGAGAGAGAGTCGCCCAAAACGCCCAATTCGTCCTTAAGTTGCCCTAGGTGAAATCACCCTACTTTTCCTTGCAAGTAAAATCACCACGAAAAAATTCAAGGTTAGAGAAAATGAGATCTAGTAGTAGAAGAGGCTCAACAAGAAAGAAAATCGACTCATTTCATTAGAGACACAAGGAATTTGCACCACAAAAATATTTGATATTATTCTTTTGAAGTGAGTATGAGTCATTTACAAATGAGGAGCTCTCTCTCTTTTATAGCTAAAAAAAAGGAGCAAAATCCATAACCAATCCTTATGTGGACGATTGAGATTAAAAGATACAACATAATGATCAGTGCTGGAGATTTAATCTCACTTTAATTCTTTTTACTAAGCTGGAAATGTCTAATCTATTGAGGGGGGCGAATTACTTTCAATGCCCAAAGTATAGTGATCAAAGTACAATAAAGATACATCATACAATATCCTAGGGGGCTAAATTCACCCCTAAGTGGTTACAATCCACTTTTAAATCAATACCTGGCTCAAGATATAAGTCACTAGATGAGAAAGTCGCCCTCGTAAGGAGAAAGGCACCCCCACCATGGAGATGAACAAATGTGCCAAGTAATAACATGATAGAATGCTAGGAAAAGTGGCCAATAGTATCTAGGGGACCATCATAACATAATCCAAGTCATATTTCACCATTCGCTTATCCCAATTCATACATCACAAACCTTGGTCATCTTTTTAATAGTAATCCATGAATCTCCTCAAATTTGGATCTTCCCTTGGCCGGAATTACAATCTGACTGCATGGATAGATTCGTAGACCTCAAAAACCATTAGATCCACTACTCATGCCCATAGCCAATTTGATGTGATCTTTGTAAAGGAATTTCCAAATATTTTTAATAAAATAGGCTTAATTATTCTTCGCAAACCTTATAAAAATAATTAATTAAGCCTATTCATCCATAACTAATACTTGGAGGGGTCTAATTGGCATCCAATGGCAAAGATAGATCATTGATGCATCATAGTGAGATCCTGTTGTTGACTTGACCCATTGACCAAGTCAAACTGAGGTTTGTCGAAGTAAAAATGTCAAACTTGGTCATAGTTTTAGATTGACAAATAAACATGTCTGATGCCTGCAAGAGGTGTTAGTGCACTTATCATGACAAATATTGATGTACAACTAAATGCTTAGTTATGATAATACAACTACCTGGTGCAACATATGACAAGAGCAACCAGTTTCATACACATACTCCTACAAATGCAATGCATATATCAATCTTCGCCCTCTTGGGTGATACTGTCGCAAGTGACAGTCATAGGCTTTGGTCAAAGTGTGGGTTAACTTTAGGATAGACATAATTTACCTTTGGAGAGAGAGATTTCAGGGGACTCCGTGACATTTGTTGGAATGATGAACACTAGGGAAGCATTATGTCTCACAAATGGATGAAGTGCTTAGAAGGCACCCTATTGACTCTAGCAAGCCCCCTTTCGTTTCACACTTTATAAATTTGCATTTTCATCTCATATTTGCTTTGACTTTTTCATTTTCAATTTCTTTACTTGGATATATTATTGAAGCACATTTCATTTTTGCATTCCTTTAGTTAGCTAATGGCTAAAAGGTATCGGACCTGGATAGAGCCTTCTATGCCCTAGTTATGCCACGACCCTAGCACCACTGCTAGCGAGCGGCCATAGCCCTGACGTAGTTGTTAGAATAATGCCTTTTTAGGGGAAAATAGGCTGAACCTTATACAAAGGAGGAGTACCTACCCCTTTAGCCACTAACTAATGTCAAGGATGGGAGTACTTATTTTGAATCTAGGGGGTACACTTTCGGTGAGTAGGCCTACTTAACCACACTCAATCCACCATTACTACAAGCAGAAAAAGATCTGTAGGTCTTGTTATCACCAACTTTGTAGTTGCCTATGTGAGGTGGATCCAGGATGGATGGTAGAGGGGCAAGCAACTAAGGAGGTGGAACCAAGAGTGCCTAGACTCCCAAATGGATGGTTGTCACGCCAATCAAGGAAGTCTTCACTTTATGTTATCTAAGTCCAAGACAACAATGGGGGAGACTCAGATCTACTCCTGACAGGAGAGATCAGACCTCGACACCAGATCAGATCAATTATGGCTTGAGGTACGTGTTATCACCCGCCTTGTAGTTGCCTGCTTGAGGTGGATCCAAAATGGATGGTAGAGGGGAAAGCAACTAAGAGGTGGAACCACGACTGCCTAGACTCCCAAATGGATGGTTGTCACGCTAATCAAGGCCGCCTTCACTTTAGGTTATCCTAGTCCAGGACAACAATGGGGGAGACTCGGATTTGCTCCCGACAGGAGAGATCAAACCTAGACACCAAAAGAAGATCAGATGGGGCTTCAGGGTACTTAAGGTGCAAGGTGAATGGAAACCCTAGCTCTAGGGTTTAGGTAGTAGCAGCTGATGGAGATGACCACTGTCTTGGGAAACGTAACTCTGACAGGGTGAGCAAGAACAGAGTTGGGACTATCCAGTACCTAGAAATCAGAATCAATGAAAGGTGTTTGAGCTATGAGTAAATGTTGGTAAAGGGCAAAGGCTAAGAGCCTAATGGGCAGCGCTAGCTAGGAGATCAGTGCTTTGTGTGCATTAGGCAATGGAGTCAGCAGTAAACCCACGTTTTCGAGAACCCACCTGGGAGACACCTTGATCTACGAACCCAGAAAGTAATTGGTCCGGAAAAGCTAAGGTACAGGAAACCCAGCTCAGTAGATAGCTAGCGCTAAGGCTTAGGAGGATAGATCTGCAGTTCTAGAGGGACTGGGAGGCTAATGGCTCAGCGTTGAGGAAGGAAAGAGGTCAAGGAGACCTGATCTACAAGCCCAAATCAGGAAAAAAACAAAAAAATCAGATCTAGAAAAGTCAAAATCTGATGATGGGGCTAGGAGGTTGAAAACTGATTTTTCAGATCTAGGGAAAACCAAGAGGAACTAGCACAGCGTTGGGGGTGTTCCGGAATGCTTGGCCCCTAATCTATCAGCCTATCTTGTCAGATTTCAGAAAAACCTACTTCCGGAAACATCCAGTTTTCAGTGAGGGCGCTGGGCCAGTTTCAGACTATTTTTCAGATGCCGGTCAAACTGTTGAGCCTCTTGACAACGTTGGGGTTGACTTGGACTGCCCAAGACCCGATCTATCCGTCTGTGAAGTCAGAAATCAGAAAAACTCAAAACCCTAGCAGGTTAATTTTTTCAGTGGGGGGTTACGCAGTTTTCTGCTAAAAAATCAGATCTAGGTCAATCTATGAGGAATTTGACTAGCGTTCTAGTTGATTTAGTTAGGGGGAGGCCCGATCTATGAAACCCAGAAATGGTTTGGCAAAAGATCGGACGGTTCCCTGATTATTTGATTTTTTAGGTTTTTATGGTTTAGGAGTTTTCAGAAAATAGTTAAATTTCAGCAAGGCACAATGGAATAAGATCAGAAAAGAAGAACTTACCTGTGGATCTTTCCTAGATAAGCTTGTAGAAGTCTGTAACAGTGAAGCTCCTAGCTATCCCGATCAATCCTGGAGGATCTCCGTGATTTCTATGGCATATGCAAGCTCCAACCCATCAAAGCGCCCCCTACCCTGTATGAGCAAATGTCAACCATATCAGATTTGCACATACAAAATAAAGCAACTAAATGCTACAAGACAGTAAAATGGAGTAATCATAGATCGCAATGAAACTAATGAAAACCCCCTGATCCAAGACGAAGAGAACCGAGCGAGTTGAGGTCCCCCTACGAAAACGCTTCAGCCAAAACGCCTTCCTGTAGACAAAACAATGATAGCCACGAAAAAAGTAGATCTCACGAGAATTTTCACGATGCTAGTAAGCTGAAGACAAGCTAATCACCATTTGAGCACATCAGATGCAAAGCAAATCCAGAAAAATTTCCACAGAAAAAGTCTTTCTATTATTCCGATCCAAGAGCCAAAGACCCCTTACAAATGAGAAGCTCTCTCCTTTAAATAGAAATGAGAGAACCTCAATCATAACCAAATCCTAATCACTTTCAAAACGAGTGGCTAAGATTAAAAGATGAAATGTTCTAATCAATGGTTGAGA
>LPNX010723835.1:154169-190771 GCA_001517045.1 Pseudotsuga menziesii
GCCAAAAAAAATAGGTGTGGGCTCAATCAGGAGCTGCAACTGCTAGAGAAGGTGTGGAGGTCATCACTCTCATTATCATGACTCATCCCATGTCATTTCCTTGCCTCGGTAGCCCAAATTGATTTCTTCAATAGCCATTTAATCATTTTTTAATCTGCCTCGGGAAACGCGATCCTGCCAAAACAGCCTCCTAGGGTGCCTGCGTTGTCAAACTGAGCCCACCAAGCTCTTTGGGATGGGGGTACAATGGTACAAACAAGTGGCTGCACACCCCTATGCCCCTACAACGCCCTAGGAGATCCAACTGAAACATCTCCCTGCTCAAAAGTATCAATCTGTGAAGAAAAACTACATCAGAAAGGCAGAGTGAGCCTGATCACATCTGTGAGTGCCTGGAACCAGAAATAAACTGTCTCATTGGACTCAGAGAGTCCCAATCCATCTAAGGTGTATACTCATACCCCTCATAGGTCTCTATCTGATCATCAATCATATCCCATAAAACAATATAACCATCTGTGAATAATCAGACACCAATAATAACTCAGAATACATCCATCTACTGCAAGTGTTAAGAGGTTAAACCATGCTCTACCACTCATTCACGTAACAAAATCAACAAGCAGCATTCATTTCACTGGCGATGCATCAACAAATACTTCTAAATATCAGGCTTTATTTATTATTACTTAGACTCAGACTTTCAAGACTATACTCACTTCATAGCTGTAGTCATTTTGCTAGTGAAGGGTGAAGCGTGGAAATGACAAGGCTAAGGCAAAGGATGAATTCCTACTCAACATCATGACACTTTGTACAAGGAAAGGGAAAACTCACTATAACCAATGTGGGACAAACAAAAACACAAGGAATGGCAGTGCCTCACAGATGGGTGAGTTGTTTAGAGAGTGCTTATTGAACTTAGGCATCATGTCTACATCAAACTTGATCCAAGTTCATTAGGATCACACTTTATTCCATGGCCTTTTTGGCCTATATGACCCTTTTGGGACTTCACCAGTGCTTAAAAGCACAGCTAATCGCAGCTTTCATCCGGAACATATTTATTTTTAATAAGGTCAGTAATTTTTTGGATAGAGCACATTTTAATATATTGCTTTTTTGGACCTTTTCTTATACTCTTCAAGGAGTATAGCACTTCATTGCTCTTGCCCTCTTTACATATGTTAAGAAACATAGTTATATAATTTTCATTTTTCATGGGCATATATTCAATAATTTCAACATAGATAGTACATGAGCTTTCAGTTTTAGCCAACAACATCTCAAGTGACTGGAGGGAATTCTGCACAGTGCCAAACATCGGGACAACCGACCAGAATGATTTAGGCATACTATCCAACTTACCAAGGCAAGTTCTGTCACCAACTCAGAGCCGAGACACAATATAAACAGGGAGGCTTGTCCAACAAAGGTTCTAGCAGGGAAAAAGGTCCTCCATGCCAGAAGTCAAGAAGTTAGTCGGGTTGAAAATTAAACTGGAAGGTAATGGATGGGTGAAGACAATGAATGATGGAGCCAACACTAGCAAGCCAAAACAATGGTGGGAATGACTACCTCTATTCTCCCTAAGGAGGGTAAAACCAATGAGTATAGCTCAAGAACTTCGAAGTCAGAGTAAGGACATCAATACATAGTATAAGATACAACCAAGTCGATATAATTATGACCGCCAGATCATGATACCACAACTAAATACATGTCACAAGGATTGGTATAAGAGCAATAATAACCATAACACAATATAAAATGTTGAGTCATATCCATGCAATATAATCCCTCTGAAACACCATCTATCCAATGAGAAAGTACTGATATAACACTGGGAATCCACTACTGCTCTGAAGTGACATAAATGGCTACATTGGTCCTCAAATCTGAGTGTTCTAAGACATAGTCCTGACATGGGAGAGTTCAATAGTCCACAAATATAATCATGATCCATAAAAATGCTCATCTCACCATCTCATATGTAAGAGGTTTGGCTGAAAAATGTACTTTGTCTGAAAAATAGAATATGGTAGCTTGGTTACTATATATGTGATAACATATGGCTCCAGTTGGGACAAGTGCTCTGCTGAAAAGAGCGCTTGAGAACCTCAGAATCTCTGGTACTCGCACTCCGCTTCTCAGATCCTCGATCAATCCATCCAGCTCTGCAACCGCTACCAAGAATGTACCTGACTACCTGCAACATGTCCAGAGCTATACCAAACTCACAGACCGATCGTCAGAACAATATGTGGAAAATATATAAATATTGAAAATAAAGATGCATGAAACTGAAAACCAGAAAATAAATCTAATCTATAACCATAACTTTTCAATAAAAGTTTGATTTAAATTTTTTTTTTTGCAGGAATACAGAATTACATCAAGAGCTTCAAAAGTGAGCTTCAGACAACTAAGTAAAACTTTATACTACTACCGGGAAAGGCTTATTCGTTCCTACCTACCCTACTCTAACCAATTTAGACAAGTGTTAGGTAAAATCATAAATCCAATGCAACCACTTGCTGAACAAATCTATTGAGCTTTCTTTACAGTTAATGATACAACAAGTCAAAGATGGCTTGTGAGCCATGTGAATGAAAATTGAAGCCATTATAACTTGTTGTTTGAAAATTAAAGAAAGACATGGATGAAGAGAAATGAAATCATGCCAGGGATAGGATTGATTGTTGTAGACTTCTTCCATCCATAGATTGATAGGATCATAAAATTTATGCAAGTTTAAATTTGATGAAAGAAAAGAATACGATACATAATTCATCCCTCCTAGGCCATCATTTTTTCCCTCATCTTTTTGGTCAGCATACTCAATCATTCTCACATTATGATCAATGATGAAACAAAATAGGGACAAATTAGAAATCTTTAAACCAGAAATTGAGATTAACCCCATTTGTTGTTTATAAAATGAGAAAATATGGAATTGGTCTTTATAGAGCTTTTCATTCACCCAATCAAAGAAATTAGCAAAGTTGAAAACATTATGCACCAAGGATGAAAGGAGATAAAATGCTTTACCATTGACCAATTGGCACTTTCTAGAATCTGCACCGCATGACACCGTAGAGGACTTCAAAAGCTGGGATGGGAGGGTGGATTGACAAATTGAGACTTGAGTTGTATCACCTAAAGATGTTAACACCAATCTTCCATGTGATATGGGGCATTTGCTAGAGAAATTGGCTAGATTAAAACTTACATCCCAAGAACTAGAGTCACTATGATTAATCTCCTCAACCAAATCACCTTGATAAAAAATATGACTGGGAATAGTAACAAAATTACAAGAATCATTCCTTGGAGGCTCTTGATGATTATTGGGACACAGATTCCAATTCGAAAGATGTGACAAAGAAGGTTCTAGGTCAATCTCGCTTACTTAGATATCATCATCATGTGGTTGTTCCTCTTGAGATTGTTCATTACATTCAACTAAGGATAAATGATCATCATTATTCATTTGACAAGAAAGAACATCACCATGTTCATTTCTATCCTCACAAACTTGGTCCTCAACTACAATATGACCACATGATTGCTCTTCAACGGACGTTTTATTAATTTCCACCTTTTCTTCTTTTACAGTGACATGATCAAGGTCTAAATCCAGATCCGGATAGGTTGGATACTAACTCAAATTATCATCTGTTAGGCAATGACTATGGAGTTCCTCTTCTAAAGGCTCTTTAATGGACTCACAAATGGAACGCTCCACTATGGATGCTTCTTGATGGTGATTAGGTTTCCTTCCATGGATCAAATCCAGGATTTGCTCTGTGATTGCTTCAGGCAATAATAAAAAAGTATCGTGGATGATTTGATTGATATCCTTCTTAATTTCAGCATGGGGTTTTGAAACATTATCCTCAAAGTACTCTGTAACATTCTTATGGATTGCAGGCACACTCATAATTTGGAACATATCAGGAGAGGAATGGTTCAATTCAGAAAGCACTTCGCCAATATATTGATTATAATCATTGCTAGATTCACACTCTAAAGAATCATCATTGTTCCTACTCCAACTATCGATTAACAAATCTGTGAACATGTCATACCCAGTGACGGACCCTGGTGCTAAATGATCAAACCATAGTTGAACCTCCCCTTGCAAGGATTCTCCTAAGGCTCGCATATAAACATTTTCATTGTCTTCACCTCTAGATTCCATGTAATCCCAGAGAATGTCCAAATGACTTTCAATAGATACATCATTATTTCCACTAAACTGGGGCAACCTCCTAGTATAATCGTTTGGCATAGGATGAGGTGCTCCCGGTATTTCAGAAAAGTCAAAAGGAGACTGTTTGTCTTGCTTTTTAACAACTCTGGTTACTTGGCTATAAGGCTTTGACTGGGAATGACTTCTAGGTTCATGCCGACTTACAGGTCCACTCGGGATAGTCGAGAAATTTTTATTGCATGGGTGAGGAAGTTGGTGGGTATCATAAAGATTGTGATAACTAGATTCATACCCATAGTCGTGCTTGAGATCATCCTCATACCCGTATTCTGACCTCCATCTACTCGTATTCAAACCTCCATCTATTCCTTTCGTTTATTTGTCTGTTAGTTTCAATCATGCTCTTGGTTACTTCCTTCAAGTGCTTCAAAAATACATCCGAATTCATTATGGTTTATGGTATGCTCTAAGAACTTAAGATTAATATGTTGGGTATGATCCTCAGTGGAGTCGCGGGGTGGAGTCGCCAGGTGAACCACATAAGTAATTCACCGAAAAAGATATGTCGTAGGGAAAAGTGAGGGATGTTGAACCAAGGTAGGCCTCTACCTACCCGACAATGGCGCCAAAATGTTGGCAAAGAGAACGGGAGGAGATAAGGATAAATGTCGGACCAGGGTAGGCCTCTACCTTCCTCGGCAACAGCACCAAAATGTGATCACCAACCTTGTAGTTGCCTGCTTGAGGTGGATCCAAAATGGATGGTAGAGGGGCAAGCAACTAAGGGGTGGAACCACGACTGCCTAGACTCCCAAATGGATGGTTGTCACGCCAATCAAGACAGCCTTCACTTTAGGTTATCCTAGTCCAAGACAACAATGGGGGAGACCCGGATCTGCTCTTGACGGAAGAGATCGAACCTAGACACCAGAAGAAGATCAGATGGGGCCTCAGGGTACTTAAGGTGCAAGGTGAATGGAAACCATAGCTCTAGGGTTTAGGTACTAGCAACTGATGGAGATGACCATTGTCTTGGGAAACCTAACTCTGACAGGGTGAGCAAGAACAGAGTTGGGACTATCCAGTACCTAGAAATCAGACTCAATGAAAGGTGTTTGAGCTATCAGTAAATGTTGGTAAAGGGAAAAGGCTAAGAGCCTAATGGGCAGCGTTAGCTAGGAGATCAGTGCTTTGTGTGCATTGGGCAATGGAGTCAGCAGTAAACCCATGTTTTAGAGAACCCCCCTGGGAGCCACCTTGATCTACGAACCCAGAAAGTTATTGGTTCGGAAAAGCTAAGGTACAGGAAACCTAGCTCAGTAGATGGCTAGCGCTAGGGCTTAGGAGGACAGATCTGCAGTTCTAGAGGGACTGGGAGGCTAATGGCTCAGCGTTGAGGAAGGAAAGAGGTCAGGGAGACCTGATCTACAAGCCCAAATCAGGAAAACAACAGAAAAATTAGATCTAGAAAAGTCAAAATCTGATGATGGGGTTAGGAGGCTGAAAACTGATTTTTCAGATCTAGGGCAAACCAAGAGGAAATAGCACAACGTTGGGGGTGTTCCAGAATGCTTGGCCCCTGATCTATCAGCCTATCTTGTCAGATTTCAGAAAAACCTACTTCCGAAAAAATCCAGTTTTCAGTGAGGGCGCTGGGGTAGTTTCAGTCTATTTTTCAGATCCTGGTCAAACTGTTGAGCCTCTTGATAACGTTGGGGTTGATTTGGACTGCCCAAGACCCAATCTATCCGTCTGTGAAGTCAGAAATTAGAAAAACTCAAAACCCTAGTAGGTCAATTTTTTCAGTGGGGGGTTATGCAGTTTTCTGCCAAAAAATCAGATCTAGGTCAATCTATGAGGAATTTGACCAGCGTTCCAGTTGATTTAGTTAGGGGGATGCCCGATATATGAAACCCAGAAATGGTTTGGCAAAAGATCGGACGGTTCCCTGATTATTTGATTTTTTAGGTTTTTATGGTTTAGGAGTTTTTAGAAAAATAGATAAATTTCAGCAAGGTACAATGGAATAAGATCAGAAAAGAAGAACTTACCTGTGGATCTTACCTAGATAAGCTTGTAGAAGTTTGTAACAGTGACGATCCTAGCTATCCCGATCAATCCTGGAAGATCCCCGTGATTTCTATGGCATATGCAAGCTCCAAGCCATCAAAGCGCCCCCTACCCTGTATGAGCAAACGTCAACCATATAAGATTTGCACATACAAAATAAACAAACTGAATGCCACAAGACAGTAAAATGGAGTAATCATAGATCACAATGAAACTAATGAAAACCCTCTGATCCAAGTTGAAGAGAATCGAGCGAGTTGAGGTGTCCCTACAAAAACGCTCCAGCCAAAACGCCCTCCTGTAGACAAAACAATGATAGCCACGAAAAAAAATAGATCTCACGAGAATTTCCACGATGCTAGTAAGCTGAAGACAAGCTAATCACCATTTGAGCACAATCAGATGTAAAGCAAATCCAGAAAAATTTCCACAGAAAAAGTCTTTCTATTATTCAGATCCAAGAGCCAAAGACTCCTTACAAATGAGAAGCTCTCTCCTTTAAATAGAAATGAGAGAACCTCAATCATAACCAAATCCTAACCACTTTCAAAACGAGTGGCTAAGATTAAAAGATGAAATGTTTTAATCAATGGTTGAGATGAGCTCAACATACAACACATGGATCAATATAGCCATAATTTACCAAAGTGGACTAAACCACCCAAATAAAGGTAACCCACTCAACAAGAAATAAATGAAAGCACATGGTGGGTCCAAGGAGTGTTTGACTAACTCCCTTTGGGTGTCCCCATGGCACAATAAATAATATCACAATTTAATTCTTTGACTTTTGTGCCTCCTTGAGGAAATCATGGACCTCCAAAAAGAGCTCCAGAAAATAATAAAAATGCCCAAAAAAATAGGTGTGGGCCCAATCAGGAGCTGCAACTGCTGGAGAAGGTGTGGAGGTCATCACTCTCATCATCATGACTCATCCCATGTCATTTCCTTGCCTCAGTAGCCCAAATCGATTTCTTCAATAGCCATTTAATCATTTTTTAATCTGCCTCGGGAAACGTGATCCTGCCAAAACAACCTCCTAGGGTGCCTGCGTTGTCAAACTGAGCCCACCGAGCTCTCTGGGATGGGGGTACAATGGTACAAACAAGTGGCTGCACACCCCTATGCCCCTACAACGCCCTAGGAGATCCAACTGAAACATCTCCCTGCTCAAAAGTATCAATCTGTGAAGAAAAACTGCATCAGAAAGGCAGAGTGAGCCTGATCACATCTGTGAGTGCCCGAAACCAGAAATAAACTGTCTCATTGGACTCATAGAGTCCCAATCCTTCTAAGGTGTATACTCATACCCCTCATAGGTCTCTATCTGATCAACAATCATATCCCATAAAACAATATAACCATCTGTGAATAATCAGACACCAATAATAACTCAGAATACATCCATCTGCTGCTGTCGAAAATCTGAGTTTTGCTGCTTGCTGGTTTAAATGAACATTTTATGTTTTTCACTTCAGCCGGTTTTGCATAGGCTTGAAGCTACTTAAAAAAATTTTTCTGAACAATTTTAAACGCACAGAAAAACACTAACAGGCTGAAAACAAATAGACAGTCACACCATAAATTTGACTCAGAGATTTTTGGCTAATCAGCCCTGGAAAAACCCCCACGGGGAAAACCAGTCAGAGAGAGATATTTATTATTTTCTTCAGCAAAGTACAGGACAGAAAAATGGTGAAAAATACAACTTACCTCCACCAGCAAACTTTATCCCAAAGTCTGGAAATTTGTGCCCAGCAAAGCAGCCGTACACCTTTCTCGATTTCTGTGCCAATAACTTGCAGACCGTACACAGTGATCCGTACCAGCAATAAATGCACCGTACTGTCTCGATTTCTGTGCTGTATTAATTTCAGACCGTACAGCAATAAATGACACCCGTACCTCCTCGAAAACAGTGCCAAATAAATGCTGTCCGTACCTCGAAAACTTTGCAGGAATTTAATGCAGCCGTACCTCGATTTCTGTGCAGTAATAAATGCTGACCGTACCTTGGTTTCTGTGCCACATTAAATGCAGGCCGTACTACAGGCCGTACCCTCGAATACTGTGCAGACCGTACAGCATTAAATGCTCACTGTCTTGTGCATTAAATGCAGTCCGTACCTTTCTTGGGTTCTGTGCATAAACAATAAATGCAGTCTCGATTTTCGTGCCCACCAAAAATCTCTTCAGCAAACAGTCTGGAAAATCGTGCCCTTCTCCCAGTCTCGACCTCCTTGCTCAGCTCTCTCTTCTCTTCTCCTGAAAATGAAAGTGAATGTCCTTTTGCCTCCCTCAGCCTTTTTGTTTAACCCTAAGTGAGTTTCTAATCCAACGATGGAAAAGAAATCTAATCCAACGGATGAGAATCAATGAGAGTAAAAATCCCTTTTATTTATTTCTCATAAATAAAATTACTCTCACTCACTTAAATTTATCATAAAGTGACTTTATGGTTATAAAGTCTCATTAAGTGACATTTAATGTGAGGGTCACCTTTTTCCCTCTTTAAGTGACTTAGGCAAAATAAAGTCACCTAGGAAACATTTGCCTAGGTACAAAAACTAACAGCTGCAAGTGTCAAAAGGTTAAGCCATGCTCTACAACTCATTCAAGTAACAATCTCAACAAGTAGCATTCATTTCACTGGCGATACATCAACAAATACATATATATACATATATATACATATATACATACATATATATATATATGTATATATATATGTATACATATATATATGTATACATATATATACATATATACATATATATATACATATATATATATATATATGTATGTATATATGTATATATGTATATATATGTATACATATATATATACATATATATATATATGTATGTATATATGTATATATGTATATATATGTATATATATATGTATATATATGTATAAGGCTTTATTTATTATTACTTAGACTCAGACTTTCAAGACTATACTCACTTCATAGCTGTAGTCAATTTGCTAGTGAAGGGTGAAGGATGAAAATGACCAGGCTACGACAAAGGATGACTTCCTACTCAACACCATGACACTTTGGACAAGGAAAGGGAAAAATCACTATAACCAATGCTAGACAAACAACAACACGAGGAATGGTAGTGCCTCACAGATGGGTGAGTTGTTTAGAGAGTGCTTATTCAACTTAGGCATCATGTCTACATCAAACTTGATCCAAGTTCATTAGGATCACACTTTATTCCATGGCCTTTTTGGCCTATATGACCATTTTGGGACTTCACTAGTGCTTAAAAGCACAGCTAATCGCAGCTTTCATCCGGGACATATTTATTTTTAATTAGGTCAGCAATTTTTTGGATAGAGCACATTTTAATATATTGTTGTTTTGGACCTTTTCTTATACTCTTCAAGGAGTATTTTAGCACTTACTGCTCTTGCCCTCTTTACATATGTTAAGAAACACAGTTTTATAATTTTCATTTTTCATGGGCATATATTCAATAATTTCAAGATAGATAGTACATGAGCTTTCAGTTTTAGCCAACAACATCTCAAGTGACGGGGGAATTCTGCATAGTGTCAAACATCGGGACAATCGACCAGAATGATTTAGGCATACTATCCAACTTACCAAGGCAAGTTCTGTCACCAACACACAATATAAACAGGGAGGCTTGTCCAACAAAGGTTCTAGCAGGGAAAAAGGTCCTCCATGCCATAAGTCAAGAAGTCAGTCGAGTTGAAAATTAAACTGGAAGGTAATGGATGGGTGAAGACAATGAATGATGGAACCAACACTAGCAAGCTAAAACAATGGTGGGAATGACTACCTCTATTTTCCCTAAGGAGGGTAAAACCAATGAGTATAACTCAAGAACTTCAAAGTCAGAGTAAGGACATCAATACATAGTATAAGATACAACCAAGTCCATATAATTATGACCGCCAGATCATGATGCCACAAGTAAATACATGTCACAAGGATCAGTATAAGAGCAATAATAACCATAACACAATATAAAATGCTGAGTCATATCCATGCAATATAATCCATCTGAAACACCATCTATCCAATGAGAAAGTACTGATATAACACTAGGAATCCACTACTGCTCTGAAATGACATAAATGGCTACATCGGTCCTCAAATCTGAGTGTCCTGAGACTCAGTCCTGACATGGGAGAGTTCAATAGTGCACAAATATAATCATGATCCATAAAAATGCTCATCTCAGCATCTCATATGTAAGAGGTCTGGCTTAAAAATGTACTGTGTCTGAAAAATAGAATATGGTAGCCTGGCTACTATATATGTGATAACAGTACGTAAGGTGTAAGGTAATTAGAAACTCTAGATCTATGGATGATAGTAGTAAGTGGACTTGGGCTTTGGATAAGGGCTTTAGTCATACGAGGGTTGAGCCAAAATGACCTGTAGGGGTAATACTAGATCTAGGGTTAAGGTACTAGCAACTAATGAGGATAACCACTGTCTTGGGAAACGTAACTGAGACAGGGTGAGTAAGGACAGAGTTGGAACTGTTTAGTACCAAAGAGATAGACTTAGTGAGAGATATGAAAATGCCAGGTTACCTGAGTTATCAAGGAGCGGCCAAATTTCAGGGGAAAGAGGTCAACAAGGGGCTAGCGCTATGCTTGGAGATTAGTGCCTGTTCAGGCTTGGGTAATGGTGTCGGTATCAACACAGCATTTAAGTGAACCCACCTGGGATATGCCTTGATCTATGGACCTAGAAAAGGATTTGGCCCGGAAGATTTAGGTTACAGGGACATCAGTAGAAGGAGAGCTAGCGCTAGGGTTTGGAGAGGCAGATCTACAGATCTAGAGTGTAACGTCCCCGACCCTCCGACCGACGAAGAGGACGCTACCATACACCAAACATCCGGGCATCTAGCTCTGTGAACATATACATACATATAATGCTGAAGCAAAATGCTGAAAACATAAACATACTAAGATGCATAATCACACATATATTCAGCGGAAGCAAAACACTATTCATTCATATACATGTTCATCATAATTCATTAACCGTCACCATAATGCAGAATTAAAATAGACAAGAATACTTATCTTATAGAGAACTTGTTCCACAACCAGGTATGTCGCTGCAACGTTCCACCCAACCATAGGCCCGCGTGTTCTTTAATCTCTCAGCAACGCTGCCACCCCCGAGCCGGGCATGATTCCCCAAGGAATAAGGAACTAACAGGCTTACACATAGCCAAGGATAACAATACCGCAAGGGTACACAGTTCAGCCAAGCCAACACAGATGGGTTTATCAGGCAAACAACTGATCAACCAATCCAACACAGATGGGTTTATCAGGCAAACAACTGATCAACCAAGCCAATCAAGTTGGGTTTATTAGGCCATCCAGGAGCTGGGAAAGGTTATATGTTAAGCTGGTGAGCTCGTTGAAGAGCTACGGACACCGACACCAGAACCAGCCTGGCTTCTAGAACACCCACACACACCCAACACAAGGAAATCGGTCCTTTCTCTGCAACACAGTCCCTCAGACCCTGATCCCCCTTCCAGTGCTATTCAGGGATTGTGGAGAAGAAAAGCAGCCCACTAGCTCTGTCTGTGTGGTTCCTAACCCATCAGGTTTATCAAGCACATTAGGCCCTCATTCACCACTCCAATGCAGTCCGAGGACAAAACCACAGCGTGCATGCAACAACCAGCTATTAAAGCTTTGACAGGGGATATGCAACTCCCTGGATCGTTCTTGGCCCTATCATGGCCAAAACGATCCCACAACAACCTACAACAGCCCCAAATCGCAAGGGCAACTCAGCCAATAAGAGTGGGGAAACAACAGCTAAGGAACCAGAGGGAAAACCACAACAATCTACGGCAAATACCACATTGTAAGGAAAAACACAGTCGACCATGCGTGGAGGAAACACAGTCCAATAATGTCTAGAGGAAATTCGATTCTCTGCGTGAATAGAAAGAAGAACGTAACCACCAGTTGGTAAATCGGTGTGAGAGAGGAAAGGGCCAACCCTCACACAATGGATCGTGGATCCTTTTAGCTCAGCCTGCGTGAGGAAACTGAATCGTTCGCGAGGGAGGGAGTGTCGTCGTGGGAGAGTGGGATTGTGGGCGTAGTGGTCTTTTTGTCAGCGTAAAGGGTCAGCCTGGTGGATTGTGCGTGTGGGCAAGGCATGGCAGTCCTGCCACACTCCACTGCCAGCATTAATGGCTCCAACCACTAGCAGAACAATTAAGATGGCCATTTGATGAGATAAGGGAGGGTAAGCAAAAAGAGTGGTGACACATGGCCTTTCCCCCATGGCTCAAGATTCAACATTCCCCCTCCTTATCCTTAGGAATCATGCCCCTTTGCAATTTGGTTGCAGTGAACATAGCTGGTTGGGGTTATTTAATTAAAATGCATAGCTACATGATGCCACAACTTTAATATATGCCGTATGTCCTGATATATCATCGGTGACGATTTCTATCCGAAACATAACATAACCAAATCGATGGTGGGGCCTTTGCCTTTGGCTCTGCACCATGATTATTTACAATATATGTATCATGTATATTTAATGCAAATGGGGTCAAAACCGGAGTGTTACATAGAGCCACCAGGAGACTATCAGCTTAGCGTTAGAGTGGATGAGATTAGGATGGCCCGATCTACAAACCCAAGTCAGAAAATTTCAGGAAAAATCAGATCTGGAAAAGTCAAAATCTGATGAGGGAGGCTAGGAGGCTGAAAGTCAGTTTTTAGATCTAGAGCTACATGGTAGGAACTAGCTCAGTGTTGGGGGTGTTATGGGATGAGGAAGACCTGATCTACAAACCCATATAATTATTTTTCGAAAAAAGTCAACTTTGGAAAAGTCAAATTTTCAGTGGGGCGCTAGGGTTTGAGCAGTCAGAAAGTCAGATCTAGGGAAAACCAGTCACAATTAGGGCAGTGTTGAGGATGATTTAGTGAGGGGGAGGCTCGATCTACAAAAACCAGAAATGGTTTGTTCAAAGATCAAGTGGTTCCCCGATTAAAATTTTTTTGGATTTTTATTATTTAGGAGTTTTTTAGAAAAATTGAAGAAAAACAGGTACAATGGATTTAGATCTGAAAGAGAAGAGACTTACCTGGAAATGCTTGTAGATGCCTTGATGATGATGGTCCCTTCCATCCCGATCAATTTGAGAAGATTGAAACGAGTTCTATGTCCAGTATTTGCCCGAGGAAGTCAATGCGCCCTCTCTCCTACACAACAAACGTCAACCATATCAGATTTGCTGTGACATGAGAAAAAAACTATATGCTGCAGAACAATAGCAAGAACAAATCATAGGTCACCAAAACACTAATGAAAAATCCCTGATAAAAAACGAAAGACAATCCAAGCGAGTTGAGGTCCCCCTGCAAAAATGCCCAAGTTGAAGTCGTCCTCCTGTAGACAAGACAATGATCCCCAAAAAATATAGATCTCATAACAATTTCTCGAATGCTAGGAAGCAAAAGACTTTCCAATCACCATCGAAGAAAATCAGATGCAAAGCAGATCCAGAAAATATCCATAAAAAAATCTTTCTATTAATTAGATCCAAGAGCTAAAGACCCTTTACAAATGAGAAGCTTTCTCCTTTAAATAGAAATGAGAGAACCAAAATCCTAACCACTTTCAAAACAAGTGGCTAAGATTAAAAGAAAAATATTCTAATCAATGGTTGAGATTAGCTCAACATACAATACATGGATCAATATAACCATAAAGTACCAAAGTGGACTAAATCACCCATAAAGAGGGTACCCCATTCAATAAGAAATAAATGAAGCACATGGTGGGTCCATGGAGTGTTAACTAACTCCCTATGGGTGCCCCATGGCACAATAAACTAATATAATATTTTAACTCTTTGACTTTGTGCCTCCTTGAGGAAATCGTGAGCCTCCCAAAAGCTCCAGAAAATAATAATAAAATGCCCAAAAAATAGGTGTGGGCTCAATCAGGTGTTGCAGCTGTTGGAGAAGGTGTGAAGGACATCACTCTCATCATCATGACTCAACCCATGTCATTTCCTTGCCTCAGTAGCCCAAATCGATTTCTTCAATAGCCATTTAATCATTTTTTAATCTGCCTCGAGAAATGTAAACCTGCCAAAACAGCCTCCTAGGGTGCCTGCGTTGTCCAACTGAGCCCACCAGGCTCTTTGGGATGGGGCTACTATGGTACAATCAAGTGGCTGCACCCCCTATGCCCTAGGAGATCCAAATAAAACATCTCCCTGCTTAGACACATCATCCTGTGAAGCAAAACTGCATCAGAAAGGTAAAATGGGCCTGATCATCTCTGTGAGTGCCCGAAACTGAAAATAAATTGTCTCATTAGACTTGAAGAGTCCAAATCCATCTAGGGTATATACTCATACCTTTTCCAAGTCTCTGCCTGATCATCAACAATATTTAATAGACAATATAATCACCTGTAAATGACCAGATACCAATAATATAACTTAGACTATCATCCATCTGCTGCAAGTGCTATAAGGCTAAGACATGCTCTACAAATCATTTAAGTAACAATCACAACAAGTAGTAGTCATTTCACTGGCGGTACATCAACCAAATACATATATAGGTTTTTTATTTATTATTACTCAGACTAGACTTTCATGACTATACTCACTAAATAGTTGTAGTCAATTTGCTAGTGAAGGGTGAAGGCTGAAAATGACAAGGCTAGGGCAAAGGATGACTTCCTACTCAACATCATGACACTTTGGATATGGAAGGGAAAACTCACTATAACCACATGCCGGACAAACAACAACACAGGGAATGGTAGTGCCTCACAAATGGTTGAGTTGTTCAGGGAGTGCTTATTCAACTTAAGCATCATGTCTACATCAAGTTTGATCTAAGTTCATTAGGACCAACAATTTTATTTCCATGGCCTTTTTGGCCTATATGACCCTTTGGGACTTCACCAGTGCTTAAAACCACAGCTAATCGTAGCTTTCATCCGGGACATATTCAAATTTATAAGGTCAACAATACTTGGCTACAACATAGATTTTACTATTACTTTTTGGACCTTTTTCTTATACCCTTCAAGGGGTAATTTTAACATTTCATTGCTCTTGCCCTTTTTCACATATGTTAAGAAACACAGTTTAGCATTTTTTATTTTCCATGGGCGTATATATATCATTTTCCAACACAAGTAGTACATGAGCTTTTAGTTTTAGCCAACAACATCCCAAGTGACCAGGGGGGAGTTCTGCACAGTGCCAAACATTGGGACAACCGACTAGAATGATTTAGGCATACAATCCAACTCACCAAAGGCAAGTTCTGTCACCAACTCAGAGCTGAGGCACAATATAAACAAGGAGGCTTGTCCAACAAGGGTTCTAGCGGGGAAAGGTCCTCCATGCCATAAGTCAAGTAGTAAGTCGGGTTAAAACAAAACTGGAAGGTAATGGTTGGGTGGAGACAGTGAATGATGAAGCCAACACTAGCAAGCCAAAACAATGGTGGGAATGACTACCTCTATTCTCCGTAAGGAGGGTAAAACCAATGAATATAGATCAGGAACTTCCAAGTCTAAGTAGGGACATCAATACATAATACTTAATACATCCAAGTCCATATAATTATGACCGCCAGATCATGACACTACATGTTAATACATGTCACAAAAATGAGTATAAGAGCAATGATAACCATAACACAATATAATAAAAGCCGAGTCATAATCATGTATATAATCTATTTGAACCGTCATTTGTCCAATGAGAAAGTACTGATATAAATCTGGGCATCAATAATTGCTCTGTAAATGACTAAATGGCTACATCAGCCCTCAAATCTGAGTGTCCTGAGACTTAGTCCTAGCATGGGAGAGTACAATAGTCCACAAATAAAATAATGATCCGACAAAACTGCTCATCTCAACATCTCATATGTAAGAGATTTGGCTGAAAAATGTATTGTATCTAAAAAATAGAATATGGTAGCCCAGCTACTATATATGTGATAACAAGTCTATAGACTTTGCCACACACTTTAGAGCCAAGACATCAGGGGAAAACATGGAGACAATCCAATCAGAGAGGTCACAAAGGGGGAGGTCCTCAAGTTAATCAGTCAAGTCCAAGTCAAGGATTTACAAACAACAAATGGATGAGATGGATGATGGAAATGTCTAAGCATGGAACTAGGAGAAAGGGAATTGATCTATATTTTACACATTATATTAACCCAAACAAGAGCATGTACATGAAACTACCTCTAGTGCACTTATATCACTCTGAGTCCAAGTCCTACTAATAACAACCAAAATAAACAATATGATCACCAGTGCACAACAAAGTCTAGCATAGTTAGTCTATCAATAAGAATCATGAATTCCGTAATATACCTCTGCCATATACTTGCTTTGAGCCGCAACTGCAAAAATATAATCCATTTGAACCAACTCTGAATGGTAAGGAAAGATAAGACCCAACAGAATAAAATTGCTCTTGAATGCCCACTGAACCAAGGTTTGAAAAGTATGACAAGGGAGATCATGAAGAGGGCTCAATAATGACCTGGGTGGCCCCTCTGCTGCTATGACTCTGCATGATCCAATTGTTAAATAATGATGTAAATCAACCAATCATTGATATCCTTTGATAAAATACTACTTCAAGTGTAAGGACTAGGCTCATGATTGCAATCTGCTTTGCCAAAATGATGAGTAGCTCCCTGCTACAATAAATTTGAGAAACAAGCCCCACCAGACCAACACCTTTACATAATCAAGCTCCAAACTTGGCCTTTGCAATGAAAAAAGTCCCCTCCTCTCGGGCATATCTATTGTGGCACGTTGCCAATTACTTGAAGGGTAATAGCTGTCTCTAACTGCGGGACATACTCTTCTCTCGAAAGTGCGTGAGAACCAATGAATATTTTGGGACCTGCAGACTACACACTTTAAACAACACATTCATCAAACGCATCAGAGGCAGACACTTTTGTCCTGCCTTGTTCAAATCAAAATGAAATGCGATAATCAACAAGTGTAATGCATGGGTAAAAGTTAATGATGAAATCAATTGCTTATGGAAAAGATTATGCAACCAACCCACCTAATCTATTCATGATGAGGGAGATAAGTCAAGTGAAATCATACCACCAATGCAATCACCTTAGCATACTATTTATGCTAGTGTTTCTCCCTTTGTATTTGGGAATAATCCAAGACAAAACCATGTCAATGATGATCTAGGTAGAAGTCATTACCTTCATCAAAATGTAGTTGTGATGATAGAGGAGATCATGGACCTGAAAGCCTTCAAATTCTTGCCACAGAGAATTGCTTTTCTAACAAGCCCTTTCTATCCATACTTGAACTGGGCTCCTGTGCAAACTGCCTTGATCATACACATGTTCACCAAAATTTGTTTGCTGCCCCGAATGTCTTTCAAAACAGGGAAGAAACCCTGAAAAATACAATTGGACACGAAATCTCGAATCTGCCCAAGGAGAGGGCACACTATGTTTCGTTGATCCTGCAATAAAACCACCTTCTTGCTATCGAAAACTTGCATTACTCCATGAGGGACATGAATGAGAATGATAGTTAAGATTTACCCTAGGAGAGGGTAAACCCAACTGTTAAACATCTGTGACAAAATTCTCCATATGTAACCCTATATTGTCCTTAATCGTGGGCGAGCAAGGTTGATCGAAACCATAAGAGATCTCATCACATATCGATCTTCCATGGTCTTCAAAATTTTTGCTCCCCTAAATGATAATGTCATATGTGGGTTCTTCAATAAATTTCCAACCTTCCTTATCTTGATCAAAACAAGAGAAATGCCCATCAACATATCCATGGTGATCATCTTCAATAGCAAAATGTGCCATATCCTTAAGAGCTTCATCATCGAAAAAGAAAGGATAACTTATCAAATCTTCATCATTAGTGCAACAAGGAGGAGCATTCATTACATCTTCGTTAACCATGTTTTCAACACCATTTTGAATCGGAAATAGTTCTTTGAGAGCTTCTTCATTTTGCTCTGAATAATACTCAAAATGAAGAAGTGGCTGGGATCCCCTAGGCCATGTGTCCAATTGGCATCATCCCAAAAAGCATCAGATACCAACCCTTTGCATAAATGCCCTGCATGATGGGGGACTTCCATCACATCAAGGGGCTATCTCCTGTCCCACTAAGGCAACACTCCTTAGGGTGAAAACCAAGCGGACCTGCCATGGCTAAACCACGGTTGGTTTTTACAATGAAAAAAATCCCTCCTCTCTGGCATATTTGACGTGGCACGCTGCAAAGCATCTAGAGGTTAACAGAGCATACCATATTCATTCTTTCTGCCACACCATTGGGTTGAGGATTGTGTTATCGACTAGGCTGCACCTAGTTGGACTTTCAGTGAGCCGCCAGTGATGAACAAGATACTTGTTTATATTCAGAGTTCAGAAGTCCTTTCAGGCCTCCATGACCGTTTTATTTTTTGTAACACATGTTCATACCCCCTTGGGGAAATTGTAAAAAATGTCCTGGCATTTAATTTTTTATAAAAGGCTCGACTTCCCAGACTTGAGCATCAAGCTGACTAGCCCAGAGTGTTTTTTCCCTTGGTTATTATTGGTTGTTGAACAAACGACTAATAATTTCTGAGTTTTTCACTCACACCTCCAAAGCTGGGGTAGTCATCTTGGTGTTTCGGCCTAGGGAGGTTATTAGAGCCTTCGTGTCGGTGTTTTTCACCATGCTAGGCATTCGAATTGAGTCGTATGGACATGTACTAGGTCCCCCTAGAGTTTCGTCAATTTCTGCAAAAAAATAATTTTTCCGTTTTTAAGTCATTTTTTAATGGTTTAATTAAAAAACTTCATTTTGTAATAAAAGTCAGATACGAAGTCCGTTTTTGACGTGGGGACACTCGTTTTCACACCCGGAGCGTCCACTTTACCCATGGGGCCACTTTCTACATCACTCGGGCAGCCGAAAAACCCCGTGAGGCATTATTTGGGTTAAAAGTGCATAAAATAGCATTTTAATGCTAAATCTGGACAAATTGAAACTATGGTCAAAAGTTGAAAAGTCAAATTTATTAAAATATTTGAGTGGTGGGGTGACATGTCATGGGACCCCTAGTGCTTACGATCTCTTTGGAATTAAAGTTTAAATTAAACTTTGATTTAGTGGGTGAATATTAGCGTGAGGATAAAGAGGTGACGTCCATGCTAATGAAGTGAAGTGCGAGCTGCGTGGATGAATGGACCCCACTTCAGTCTTAGTTTAAGGTTTTTAATGTTTGATTAAATCATATGATATCATTCACGTGAGAGGGTGCAGACGTCAACGGTTATGTGGAGCTCACGTGGGAGGGTGGAGACGTCAACCAGATTTGTTGATCACGCTGGCATTTTTGAATTGCGTTGGCAGTGGACCCCCTTTTCAAATTAATAAAGTTTACCATACGGCAAAGCTTGGATCAGCGAATACTTTAACACATTGGAGTTCACGTCACATATAGCCGTACAATCGGGTGAAGGAAATCATGGCTTGCGATTTGGTCTTGGTTAATGCTTGGCATGTGTTAGCAGTTTATGATTCGTTGGGGGAGTTTGGTGAGAGAGGTGTCAATCACCTCCTCTGTTCAAGCTCAGTTAAACTCTGACTTCTTCTTCAGTATTGATGAGACCCCCCTGGGTCTCCCTTTTCCTATATAGGCTGGTCTCTTCTCCTTTGTTCAGCATCGGAAGGTTGAACCTTTGCTTGCATACATTGTAATATTTTCTGAGTATTGTTAATAAAAGGCTTTGGAGGCAATTTCTGTGTGGGATCCATAGATGTTGGATTGATGTTTTCTTTATGCTAAATCATTGAGGTAATCTGTATCAAATCTTTTCATAATTTGCAATTGTTGGGATTACTTGTCTTCGTAAGGAAATTTACATTTTGGTAAGAATAGGAAGTGATTCTTGTTAGGTTACTTCCTATTGTGGAATATATTAGATTACCAAGTTTTATATGATTTCTTGTATGGATCTATAATACTGTTTATCTTGTTATTATTTCACACAGGTGCTTTTAATCCTCTTTGCATGTTGTTGAAGGTATTTTACAGGAAACCCGAGCTGGAGCATTTGATGAGTGAGTGGGCTCTCCCTCTTCTCCAGTAACTTTGAAAGAAGAAGCATCATCCCTCGGATCTCACCAAAGGAGGCGTCACCGTCCCTTTTCTACTTCTTGCTCCACCCAGTTCTATCACTTCTTGATCCAAAAAATATTTAAATTTACTTTGCTTACCGTTACTTTGCTTAGATCTACATTTCAAAGATACATATAAAGTAGATTTAAATTCTCAATTCTAGATCTGATTGCGTAATTACGAGTTGTTCTTTTAAACGTTAGATCTAGCCCTCTTCTCGCAAGTTTAAAGTAAAATTTCAAAGTACTTGGCTAAGAAGATTAAAGAGCTTTCATTTGATTTATCTAGCATTTTAGTGCTTGAAATTTCCTTGCCATTCTTTTCAAGAGGCAAGCAAAGATCCTAAGAAGGCAAGCTTTCTAGCTTGCCTTACTTAGTTGTTTCATTTTTTTTGTAATCAGTTGCTACTTAGATTTTTTTTGTAATTTTTTGCACGTTGTCCAAAGACACTTCCAAAGTGTTTTTGGGCATCTTTCACTGACATATGCTTGCTGGTTTTTAGCAGGCCCATCAAAAAAGAGAAGGAAACTATGCCCGAAATTAGCTTTTTCGAGCATCCAGAGCTCCCAAGAGGCTTTCCCCTTAGTTGGGCCTATTTCCTTTGCATGTTGTAAGCCTTTGGATCCCAGATAACAAGGACCAAAGAGCATTCTCTGCTGAAGCATTGTAACCGAATAATAAAAAACAAGTTTGAGTAGGCTCAGTAGAGCCCGGTCTCCATCCCCCTTAGGGGATTTGTGTCGGTGTCCTTTTCTGTTTTCTTATATGCTGGTAGCGTAGTTGTCCTTTTTTGTTTTTATCATTTTATGCTGTGTTTAAGTTGTGCAAAAGTAACCTGAATACTTACCCACTACGCTATACCGAAGTACCGTAAGGGAAAAGATTTGAGCAGTGTAGTAATTAAAAAACAAAAACAATTTTGTTATGCACTACTACGTTAAAATAAACCCCCTCGCTTTCCCGAGTACAGGTTCATGGATAAGGGCTTGCCCGAGTACTGAATTTGGAAAGAGACTGCAGGGTTTTATCTTTTTTCTAAATCAGAAAATTTGTTCTAATTAAAATAAACCAAGACTCCTTCCCCGTATGCTCTACACCGCTGCAGCTTGTCTGATCAGTTGGCTGTATCAGAAAGGGATACGAGTTACTAGATCTAATAGGAAAATCCACACAAGTAATTTTCTTGAGAACTCGGGAGGTTGCAGAGAGTAATCACTACAGAGTCAGGGGGCTACTCTATGCAGGTCTATCCTCGCCCTGTTGGACACTTGGTATTACTGCTTTAGCACTCAGTTCGAAGGGACTTGACTTGTTGGGCCAAACCCACAATTTACCTATTCCTTAATCAATTCATTCAATAATTTAAAATTTACCAACCGAGACACTGCAATACTTTCACTGAGACTACACTAGCAACCCACTTTTGCAAGCACACTTTTCACTTTGGCACTGGTCTTTTCTATTCCTTTTTTACATAAGTTAATCACGCAATGTGTCATTGAATTTTGTGTATCTAATTTGAGCTAAGGTGTTGCTAAGGTTAAGTTTTGTTGGCAGTAATTGGTAATTTCTTAAATTCATTCATTCCATATTAAAACTCCTAGAATTAACTATTTCTCTCGTAGAGTAAAAACCTTATATTTTACTTTTCATTAGGGTCCACCCCCCTTGGCTTCGCTAGGAGTTGGCCTAGACGGAGGAGCTGAGTATCAGGTGACAGCACTTGGTTCGAGCTTGCCCCCAAGGTCGCACCCAGTGGCTTGAAGATTTCTGCCACGTTACCCGAGGTGCGAATTAGGCGGCAACAGATTGTAGGGAACTGTAGTTTGATGCCTAATCCCATGTCAACGAAGATAGTTTTTCAAATTATTAGAAGTGTATTCTTTTCCATTATTAGTATGAAGTGTGCCAATGTGAGATTGTGCTTCCTTTTCAATCGATACATGAAATTTTTTGAATGTTTTAAATGCTTAAGATTTTCACTTTAATAAATAGACCCAACACATTCTGTTTAGTCATCAAAATATGTTATGAGATGTTTATTATCATTTCCAGAAGGAATGGGCATGGGGCTACATAGGTTAGAGTGTGTTGCCCACCTATTTCGACTAGGTGGCAACTCCATGTACATGAAGTGTACATAATTATACCTTGGAAAATCTGAGGATTTTTTTCACTTCTGCAGGGCAATTGCCCCTTTGTAAAACGAAATGTCCGCTCCCCTGCGTGGGAAAATTAATGTAATTTTATGTACTAGTGTGGATCATATGATATGGATGCCACACCATGGAACTGATTGTTAGGGAAGTCCCCTCATCGAGTGTTTTTCCCTTTCCAATTGATCTTGTTGAACAAACGAGTTTAATCGGTTTGGTTTTCACTCAAAATCCTCCAAAGTGGTGACGGGCGTTCTACCAGTCAAGTCCATGAGGTGGCTAAGGTTTTAAAGTGTAATTCATGACCATGCTAGACATCTGTCTTGAGTCTTGCGGAGTTTCGTTATGTTATTGAATTTTTATTAATTTTTTCCAGTTAATTAATTCCACCCCTTGGTGGTTAATTAACTGAGTTTTGATGTAATAATGTAATTACTCAAGCATGGCCTTTTGTAATAGGGGCTATGAATGCAAAATAAAATTTCTATGAAACCCCCTAAGCCATTGCTTCGAGTCCCATGTCGTTCTGATAAGTGGTTGAAGAGATAGACCAATTTTGGTCAGGAGGGGTCTATCTCCTCTAGGGAAATTTTTAATTTTCCTAAGTCAAAAAATCATATTATTTGATTTTGAAGAAAAAAATCAAATAATGCCATGGTAATTTTGTTTAGGGGTTGTTAAGCCTAGGAAAAATTTATTCCAAATTTTTCCACCCCCCCATGGCCAAGATTTAATTTTTCCAAGTTATTTTTAATTTTTTCCTAAGTCAAATTTGGAAAATTTAAAAATTAAAGTGAAAAATTAAATCTAGGGAGAAATAAATATTTATCCTAAGTCTAAGGGTTAAATATCATTTTTGGAGAGCAATGGCTAAAGTCCAAGCTATAATTGGAGGGGACGTCCAAGTCAAAGCCAAGTTAGTGGTTTAAAACCCTTGCTAAAGGGGCCAAGTTCAAAACGTGGGTTAAAAGCTTCACTAAAGGGACGTCCATGTAATTAAAACCCTCACTAAATAAGAGGGCGCTAGCTAGATTGGAGGACGTCACTAGTTTGGTGGGGCGCCAATATAAAACCCCCATTTTGGAGAAGGGGCGCTACCATGGAATGGAGAAGCCACTAAATATTAAGAGGTGGGGGCCCTATTTGTAGAGGAGGCGTCACATTAAAGGGGACGTCCACCATTTTAGATGGGCGCCACTTGTTTAGAGGAGCGCTACTATGGTTTAGAAGGGCGCCACATTTGGAAGGTACCACGTTTTTGGAAGGTCAAAGCTACATTTGGAGGGGGCGCCTCCTTGGGCCCACGTTTTGTAACCTTAACTCATCTAAGCCATTGATTGAAGAGGGATCTTGGTCAAAGACCTAGATCTGAGGGTGGAAATGCTCAAGACATGGATCAAGCTTCTAAGCCATTGATCAAGATTTAATCTAAGGGTTGAGATTGATTGAGAGAAATAAAAACCAAAAACCTAGATCTAGTGGTGGAGATTTAACCTAGATCTAGATCTAATCTCAGCCATTGATCTTCAAAGGGTTGGGGGTCTCCCTCAACTATAAAATGAGGGCCTCACTCCCTCATTTGGGAGGCTCTCTCATGCTATTGTTATGCTGCCGGATTATTTCTCCACTATCTTCTCAAGCTCTATCTCTCTTGCTATTGTAATCTTTTTGCCCTAGTTGGGCCATTTAATCTAAGGAATCTTTGGAGGGACATTGTGCTACACTTTCCATTTTCATGATCAAATGTTGTAAGGTAACTTGTATATTTGTTTAGCTTTGCATCTTTGTATTTGTCTAGTTAGCTCTCCACAAAGTATTTTGTGGAGAGATTAGAGAGTAGAAGTATTTTTGCTCTCTTTTGTGAACTGTTTAACGTTTTTTCTTCAAAGTATTTTGCAGGGATCGTTGAACATTCTCCTCTAGGCTTACAATTTCTTGCAGAGTTAGATTTGTTGCAGGTTTTCCAAGCAAGGGCATCTCTCCAGGGGCTCATTTCTGTAAAATTTCAATTCGGCCATCTACTTTCAGCCTGTTTTAAACAGGGTTTTATTCACTGTTTAGTGGATGCAAACCTTGTTTTAGAGCCATAACCTCATACATATTAATTTAACTTGTTATTTCTGCTGTTCTAGTATTATTTAGGTGGCTGGAAACTCAGTTTCCAGTCAGTCTGTGAGCTCTATGCAAAAATAGCTCTGTCTCGAATACTTGTGATATCAATTGATCCGTATCTGCGGTGAATGAGGTCGGTCTGAATTGGTTTATCCAATCTCTCGAGCCGAACGCAAGTTCCTTCGGGATTAACTTATTGTATACCCTCTTTGATAAATATTATTCAGTCTGCATAACAGTATAGTGTAAGTGTTAGTAATATTCACCTTGTGAGTTTCCAGCCCTCTAAACATCTCTGTTTTTCCAGAATTTCAATTCGGCCATCTCTGTTTTTGTGTTCTGAAACTGGGTTTTATTCACTGTATAGTGAATATAACCCTTGTTTTAGGGCCCCCAGATGTTATATATTAGTTAGAGGCTTTAAATTTACTGTTTTAGTATCATTTAGGTGGCTGAAAACTCAGTTTTCAGCCCCCTAAACTTCATATTTTTGTCATACTTTCGCTCAGATTTTTATGTAAAAAATTGTAAGTTTTGTACTAATATTGTAACAGCAGATTTTTTTTTTGTATTTCATATGATTTGCAGCGAAGAATAGTTCGCTGGTTTTTGACAGGTAGTGCAGGTTTAAAGGAGAGTTGCTGCCCAAAAGGGCGCAGAAACATCTCAACCCTCAACCGGTTCAAAGGGGGTTCAAACCCCAACTCTTTCCTTTCTTCTTTCTGATATTGTAAACCCCAAATGAGAAGCTCTCTTGGGGTATTCTAAAGTTTTTGTAAAGCATTTATATTCTGTAAAGTAGATAAGTAGTTCTTTTTCCTTTTACCCACCTATCTTTGTGACAGACCACCATCTCTGTCACAAAGATTGAAGTGAGGTTAGTGTACTATTTATTTCTGTTTACTGTTTTATTTGTTCACCCACCTATCTCTGTTATAGACCATCATCTCTGTAACAGAGATTGTTGTGAGGTTAGCTTAATTAATTTCCTTTCCACCTACCTATCTCTGTGACAGACCACCATCTCTGTCACAGAGATTGCTGTGAGGTTAAGCATTGTTCTAGTTAAGTTACAGTTCAGCTCTTTTATTTACTGTTTAAAAAGGAAGTAATCATACAACTCACCCATCCTGTGTATCCTCTATCCACTTGTCATCTCCCTTTAGGGAATTCAAGTTGGATATGAAAAGCAGGAGAAGTGAGGGCTTAGGTAATTAAAGAAACATTTTATTTTTCCTGCTACAATCTTCAACACACTTTACTTTCAGTCCAAGATCGAATACCAGCACCTCCCATAAGGGACATCGCTTGGTGATCTTGTTGATATCTTTAAAATTTACATTTGCATCTTAATCACCCAAGATTTAAAATCAACCCATAAAATTAACCAACAAAGCTTCTCTATCTCCTGCTCCTCTACTCGGTTATCACCCTCCGGGGTACTCCGAGATACGACCAGGGGAAAAGGAAGTCGTAGTCTAATAGGCATCCATCTAGAGACTTTTGAATCGATTAAAAACAGTGACTCGAAAGCTGCAAGAGGTAGTAGACCGAGGGGGTCTCTAGGCGCATCGACGTCCTCCTTGTGAGCACCGGGCCATTGGGGATTGACCTGTGAGCTAGGGGTGGGCTTTGCTCCCACCTGTTGAGCGCAACAGCAATCTTTCTTTGGTTTGAGAAGAACTAGATCGGGGTAGTCACACCACCGGTTCTAAAACATAATCAAAGATTCCAACTCTAATAAAATTTATTAAAATTTACCAAGAGACACTGCAAAACGTCCTACAAACATTGGTCTTCTGTTTATCTCCGCCTTGCTGTTCAAGGTTTTACTACAAGCACTTTCATTTTATTTTACCGCAAGCACTCCAACACTGCACTTTCAGTTTCATTTACTTTCTGTTCTGTAATTGCTCATGTGGTGAATGCTTAACATTTGTTAAAGTGCTTCAAGTAAATCAAACTTGAAGTTTTTTCTTTCCTTTATTTACTGTGGGTTAATAATTTCCATTTAAAGTTTTCTTCTGCTTTTTTTGGTTCATAACTTGTAAATTTTGTACATTGGTTAATGTTGGTGAATTTAGATCAATTGTATATTGCTTAACATCTTGATCCATTATTTATTTGCTCATTCATTTTGTTGTACAAAGCTGTAGTTTAAATTTTAATTGAAGTCTCAAATTCATTTGTAAAATTATAAAGTTGCAAATCCACCTTTAGACTCCATTTGTAATAGGCACTGGTCTTATTTTATCTCAAGGTTTGCTTGTCATCAAAGGAATTCTGTGCAATTGCATGCTGCTTGTCATTCCTTAGATATTCTAAAGTCTTAGCCTTAACTCTTAATAAAAGATCCCTTTAATTAATCTGTAATTAATTAATAAAACTGGAACTTAGTCTTTCCGTAGGGACTACCCCCCTTGGCTCTGTTGGGATCTTGCCTAAACGGAGGAGTTGTGGACTGAGGTGACAGTGGTCCCCAGCTCTCACTTGCCCCCAAGGACACACATAGCAGGTTGTGACTTTCCTGCGTGTTAAAGTGTGAATTAGGTGGCAACAGAGTGTATTAGCTTTAGCTTTCTACATGCTCTGAAATTTGACTCATGAAATGATTGCTTACCATGTTTGCCAAGAATACAAGCATCACACTATTTTGGCTTCTTTGGAATGGTGGGGAAATTAGAGACACCATTATTTTTCAACAATCAGAGACTATTATAGTTAATGTGCCCATATCCAGCATGCCATAAAAGACTGGAAGACAATGTACCTTTTTCATGCTGAGAGAGGCAGACAAAACTTTGTGCTCATGCAGATGTTCCTTTCAACTTTAACAACTTTCCATCTTCACATTTGGTCATGATGACCTAGTTGTCAGAAGACCTCATCTTTCTACATGTCAAGTAAGAGTGTATAAACTCTAGCTTTTTACATGCTCTAAAATTTGACTCACAAAATGGCTGCTTACTATGTTTTCCAGGAATATAAGCATCACACTATTTTAGCTTCTTTGGAATGGTGGGAAACCAGAAACAACATTCTTTTTTAGCAATCAGAGAATATTATAGTTAATGTGTCCATATCTAGCATGCCATAAAAGACTGGAATACAATGTACATTCTTCATGCGGAGAGAGGAAGGCAAAATTCGAAGCTCATGCAGATGTTCCTTTTAGCTTTAATAACTTTCCATCTTCACATCCGGTCATGATGACCTAGTTGTTAGAGGACCTTCTTATCTTTACTATCCATCGAACATGTGGATGGAATGGCCTTGCTGTGTGTTGCCAACTTTTTGTACAATAGTTGGGTTACCTGAGGAGCTGCCGGTTGACAAACATGACCAATGTTTGATTCCAGTGTATCAGATGATCCGCCTTTGTGTCTAGCTAGTTTTGTCTAGTCAGTATTTTATTTGAATAATTTTGACCATGGCCCTGCGGGGTTTGTAATAAAATGTGCTAGTAGGGTGTTTCGAGTAGTTTGGTCTCCTAAGAGGTAGAATTTCAACTAAGGTATTCCAGGGAGTTTTTTGCTCTTGAGACTTATGCTTTGCCTATAGCCGAGTATAATTGACGAAGTTTTCTCCCGCTTTATCTAAAGCTGGAATGCCCGATCTTGAATTCAGGGCCTTGGGGGGTTATTGGACCCCAACTGAGTGTATATAAACCTCCTACGCATTATTAGAATAGAGCATGGTCATGTCCTAAGTCACTAGGACCCTCAAAAATTTTTCCGAATTTTTTTTACCGGGTGCATAAAAAATTATTTTTTAATTTTTTTCGAAGTTTTTAATTAAATTTTTCCATAATTTAAATAGAAAAATTCAATTTGTAATAAGTTAGTCATCCAGAACTCGAATTCAGTGATTGAAGGCTCTAAACTTAAGCGAAAAATCATTCTTGATCAACCAACCAGTTAGATCCAACTTTCAGATCATTAGATCCAACTTTCAGATCATCATTCGGCCACATAATGCATATTTTCTCAAAAAAGTCAGTTTTGGGGAAAATATTGATTATTTAATAAAAAATGATTATTTTGGAGAAAATCCAAGTCTCTCCAAATTAATCCGAATTCGGCGAAATGAAATGCAAAATGACATGGCATTGGGCATTTATGATGATTGGAGTTAACAGAACTCAGCTTCAGTCAGCATTCAATGAGCATTAAAGATATATTCAGTTAGTAGTTTTGTCATCTCCAGGTAAACTCACGAATTGGATGAGATAGAGAGTATTCATTGGCTTGATGTTCTGATCGAGGCAGAAACTGGCTCTTGCACTAGTGATCTTTAGGTATTGGCTCCTCCATACCTAGCTGACGCCTCCTCACATGCTCATGCCCTCATCTACATGCTCACACCCCTCTCTCCTCAAGAGGGCGTCTCACACATGTGGCCTCATCTGTGGCTTGTTTTCTGTGCTTAGGTTTGGACTGGGGGCGCCTTGCCTAGGTGGGGGCTTCCCCTCACTCTTAACTCTTCAGATTTGGTTTTGAGCTCTCAGTGGTGTGCCGAGCTGGTTAGGTCTGGATTTCTGGTTTTAGGGTTTTGGGTCTTCTCTCATTGTATAAATAGAGGCTTTTTTAGCTCTATTGGGATGGATTTTTGTGTAGAGAAACTCTGTCCAAACTTTGTAAATGCTTGTTGCTTTATGCAACCGTTGGAATAAATTTAAGGCTTTGGAGGCTCATATGGTTTGATAATTGTGGATGAATGCTCTTGATGGATGAGGTGATTGTGTTCTAATTCTTCTCTTTCATGTCTATTTTGATTAAAGATCTATGCTTTAGAAGGCTTCTGTAAGCACGTAAGAACAAGTATTTGTGGTTTGCAATTTAGTTGTTTATTGGTTTACTTTTAGAAATTGAAAAGAGGCATTGTTTATTCAGTCATATTTCATGCTCTTTTATATTTCAATTTGTGAACAATACATGATTTAATCCATCTTTTGGCAAGTATTTGAGTTGATTTTTTGCAGATCAGTCCATCCAACCAAGTAGAAGTTCGAGCTCAGCTGCATCCTCTTCTCTTGGGGTCAAGTGCAACTTCCGGCAATTGTATGCTTTAAGAAATCCAAGCATCTTTAAGAAGATCCACATGTTTGAATACTTTCTCTTTGCTTTCATTCATCTTTCAAGGTAAAAATTTCCAAATTTTTGAGTTAAGGCAAGGTTTGGGCTAAAGTGATCAATCATTCACCAAACCGTATGCCCCTGTTGGCTGTCCCTTCTTCATTTTGCAGCCCTCTTTCACTTCTTTTTGCAGCCCTTTCTTCTCCTCTTTCGTTGCCCTCTTTTGCCCTTTTTCCTTACCTTTTTGCAGCCCTCTTTTTGCCTAAGTTTGCAGCCCTATTCACCCTTTTTGCAGCCGCTTTTTGGGCCCTAGTTTTCAGCCTTCTTCCTCTTCTTTTGCAGCCTTCTTTGTCCTTTTTGCAGCCCCTTTTTCACTTTTGTTTTCAGCCTTCTTTTGACCTTACTTTGCCCTCTCTTCACCATTTTGCCTTCTCTTTTCCATAGCTTCTTATTCTTCTCATCTTCCTCCGGTTTTGGTAAAGGCTGGGTTCATTTTTTTGATTAAGTTTATAGATCTAGTTTTATATATATATTTTTTGGACTAACATTATAACAAGTTAGTGTTCAAAGCTCTCATTTTCAGGCAGGGAGAAGAGAGCCCAAGGGCCTTAAGAAAGCAAGGAGCAAGCAGAGAGCAAAAAATACCAAAACACCTCCCTCCTCTTTCTTCCCTTTCTCACCTTTGCTCATTCAAGAAGAGGCTAAACACAACAAAAGATTGTAAAAATTAATAAAGAGCGAGTGGGATTACGGCTCCCACACCCCTCTTCCCCCATTTGGGGGAAGCTTGTATCGTTCCATTGTCATGCTTGTTCTTTTTTGCTTAATAAACTGCTAAAGGTAGAATAGGATAGAATATTTGCATAATCATTAGAAGTTGATTCTTTCATTAAAGTAAGGTAGTTCTTGATACGCCAGCTTACTTTAAAGAAAGAATAAAGAAAGAACTACCCCTCTCTCCTTGATGTTTGATTAGTTTATCATTCATAAAAAATGAAGTAAAAAATGTTCTTTGATTGTTTACTTAGCTAAGGCATAGTTCCTTTATTTTTTTACTTACACCCTTGCTTTCCCGATTAGGGCCCTAGAAAGCCTGAAAGAGACTCTTGGGTAGTTTAGGTCTTTGTATGTCTTTTAATTTTAACAAAATAATTAAGTCTCTTGAATTTGTCGTAACACAAGTCAAGAGTACTCTCTATCGGAGAGCATACTTAGAACTGCACATCCTTGCATTAGGCATTTTAGATTAGCTAAGTCTTTTGAACCACTGTCATAAGACAGGGTTAAGAGCGCTCTTTGTCCGAGAGTCTTAATTAATTAACTTAATAAAATTTGCAACGCACACCCCTTAATTAATTAACTTCATTTTCTCCTTGCCGGAGTATGCTCTCACCGACCTCAAAATCGGAGTACCCAGAAACGCCATTGGATTTCTAATCTTGCAAGAAAAACGTAATAAAATTTAAAACCCCGTAACCAACGCACTGGCGTTGTAAGGAATTTTCTAAGTACTTCTTAGTAGAGGCGTCGGAACCCCTGCTGTCTAAGCTTCTCAGCTAGCTAGTCAATCTTTGCGATACCAGCCTGGGATACTGGGCGGGCCGTCATGTCTTCAACGGATTGAACTTGGAATATTCTCCCGGCTTTTGACAAACCTTCGTTGTCACCATAGTCAAGAGCACTTAAAATTCTTAAAAATATACCAAGAGCACTCGCACAACTTAATATTCACTAGTTTTATTTCAAGACTTGTCGTTAAATTCTTTACGCATTTCAGTATTTTGACTCCATAAGGCACTGGTCTTTTAATTTGCATAATTATTATATTGGCATCAATTGCCTTTGGCCTTTTTTAATTTCTAGCTATGAATGCATATTAATGAAGTCTTGAATTATTGCTTATCTTTAATCTCTTGCTAGCAACGTGGATTGCTCTGTTTTATGTGTCAGACTCATAATAAACAAACACCTTTAAATCACAAAAACTCCTAAACAACACCCATCCGCATTCGTAACCAATTAAAACACTTCAATAACTTAAGAGACATAGAAACTCTCTTGTAGGGACTATCCCCCTTGGCTTCGTTAGGAGTTAGCTTAAACAGAGGAGCTAGGAGTAGGTGACAATACCTAGCTCTGTGCTTGCCCCCAAGGTCACACCTCTCCCACTTTCCTAAGTGAGGAGACAACTTTCGGAAAGTTTCTACTGCTGGTGTGCAATTGGCAGACAACACTGTGGAATGTGCACCAGGGACAACAAGTTTCTCTGCAACTCTAGAAGATAGAGAACAATATGCAACAAAAGATTAGGGAACCCAGGCAGTTTGAGCCCGATGGAACGAATTCCCTTGGGTTTGAGGCCAGACATATCTGCAAAATACACTACCCCATATAGATTGTCGTTCAATTATTCAAAGAAATACTGTCTAATAGTCATATGGGAGGTTGCACTAGTGTCGACCAACAATGTATCTCTCCAAGAAGTAAATGAGGTATTGAATAGAACTTCAATTTGTCCAATGATAAAATGTGCAACAATAAAATGAGCAGATTTGGGTGCTTTACTGGTCTCTTGAATATTACCTTTATCTACATGCTTGTCTTTGATCTTATCCCATGGAGCCCAAGAATGATCTGCATCATGTCCATTCTTGCCACAATGAGTGCAATGACGATCGAATCTCTTGCCTTGATTATGTCTCGCCCCTTTACCTCTGGAATTCTTTCGTCTACGACCTCTTTTACTTCCTTCTCCTCTGTACGAATAACTTGATTGTTTCTTCTCTTTGAGCAAGACACATAGTCTCTTTAGCAGGGCGAGTTGTCTTCTTTCCGAATGCTTTCTCACGTTCTACAATCTTCTCCACTAATGCGTTAAATGTGAGGGATGCCATTTGACCATTAGCTTGTAGGGACTCAAGGTAGTGTGAATACGAGGGGTAAAGGTCTCTGATAAAGGTTGTGAGCGGAAGGTCTATCTTTACTCTGATGGCATCAATGTCATGTATAGTGGCTTTGATTTTAGACGCTAAAGCCATGGGATTTGTTATTGTCTAAGTCACACGGTTCGGGTTCGGGTTCGGCAAGGATTCGGTTTGGTTCAGGTTCGAATTTTCCGATGAGGTTCGACAATAGGTTCGACTATATATATATAAAATTTCTTCATATACTCCCCCTTAACTAATTTCCTACAACCCATAGCCCGTAGGATTTAAAGCACTTAGGTCACTATTCATAATTCCGTCGTATATACTTGTTTATGACATTTCTGCTTGTTGCCCACCTATTTCAACTAGGTGGCAACTCCATGTACATGAGGGTGTACATAATTGTACCTTAGAAAAATATGAGGATTTTTCACTTCTGCAAGGCTATTGCCCCTTTGTAAAATGAAATGTCTGCTCCCTTGCGTGGGAAAATTAATGTAATTTTATGTGCTAGTGTGGGTCATATGATACGGATGCCACACCATGGAACTGGTTGTTAGGGAAGTCCCCTCATCGAGTGTTTTTCCTTTTCCAATTGATCTTGTTGTGTAAACGAGTTTAATCGGTTTGGTTTTCACTCAAAATCCTCCAAAGTGGTGACGGACGTTCTACCAGTCAAGTCCATGAGGTGGCTAAGACTTCAAGGAGTGATTCATGACCATGCTAGACGTTTGTATAGAGTCTTGCGGAGTTTCGTTGTGTTGTTGTATTTTTATTTATTTTTTCTGGTTAATTAATTTCACCCCTTGGTGATTAATTAACTCAGTCTTCGATGTAATAATGTAATTGCTCAAGCATTGGCATTTTGTAATAGGGGCTATGAATGCAAAGTTAATTGCTATGAAACCCCTTAAGCCACTGCTTCGAGTCCCATGTCATTCTGACAGGTGGTTGAGGAGATAGACCCCTTTGTCTAAGCAAGGTCTATTTTTACTAGGGAATTAATTAATTTCCCTAAGTCAATAATTCACATTATTTGATTTTGAAGGAAAAAATCAAATAATGCCATGGTAACTTTGTTTGGGGGTTACTAAGCCTAGGAAAAAATTATTTCAAATTTTTTCACCCCCCCATGGCCAAGATATAATTTTTTCAAGTTATTTTTAATTTTTCCTAAGTCAATATTAGGAAAATTTAAAAATTAAATGGAAATTTTTTAAATCTAAGGTGAAATTTATTTTAGCCTAAGTTTAAGGTTAAAATCATTTTGAGCAAAAGGCTAAAGTCCAAAGCCTAGTTATAAAGGTGCTCCAAGTGAATAATGCATGGTCCAAACCACTATTCTAAAGGGGCGCTAGAAGAGACCAAGCCAAGATAAAACCTTCACTAAAACGTGATGCTACCATATATAGTGGGGGCGCTAATGTTAAAACCCTCATAAAATTAGTGGGGCGTCCAAGCTAAAATGGGGCGCTACCTAATTAGAGGAGGGCGCTACCATGAATAAGAGGTCACCAAAATAGTGGAGCGCTACATCAAATGGAAGGGCGGCCATTTAAATGGAGGCGCTATCAAAGTTTAGAGGGGGGCGCTATATTAAGAGGAGCGCTAGACATGAAGGTGAAGGCGCTAGCATTGATAGAGGACGCCAAACATAGAGGCGCCACCAAATATAAAAGGGCGCTAGCACTTAGAAGGCGCTAACTACATTTGGAGAAGGGCGCTAATGTAAGATAGAGGGGCGCTAGCTCATAAAGAGGCGTCTACATTTGGAGATTCTCTACCAAATTTGGAGCGGCGCTGTAGACACTGTTGCCCACCTATTTCGACTAGGTGGCAACTCCATGTATATGAAGTATACATGATTATACCTTGAAAAAATCTGAGGATTTCTTCACTTCTGCAGGGCAATTGCCCCTTTGTAAAACGAAATGTCCGCTCCCCTGCGTGGGAAATTTAATGTAAATTAATGTACTAGTGTGGATCATATGATACGGATGCCACACCATGGAACTGATTGTTAGGGAAGTCCCCTCATCGAGTGTTTTTCCCTTTCCAATTGATCTTGTTGAACAAACGAGTTTAATCGGTTTGGTTTTCACTCAAAATCCTCCAAAGTGGTGACGGGCGTTCTACCAGTCAAGTCCATGAGGTGGCTAAAGCCTTAAAGTGTAATTCATGACCATGCTAGACATTTGTCTAGAGTCTTGCGGAGTTTCGTTATGTTTTTGAATTTTTATTAATTTTTTCCAGTTAATTAATTCCACCCCTTGGTGGTTAATTAACTGAGTTTTGATGTAATAATGTAATTACTCAAGCATGGCATTTTGTAATAGGGGCTATGAATGCAAAGTAAAATTGCTATGAAACCCCCTAAGCCATTGCTTCGAGTCCCATGTCGTTCTGATAAGTAGTTGAAGAGATAGACCAATTTTGGTCAGGAGGGGTCTATCTCCCCTAGGGAAATTTTTAATTTTCCCAAGTCAAAAATTCATATTATTTGATTTTGAAGGAAAAAATCAAATAATGCCATGGTAAATTTGTTCGGGGGTTGTTAAGCCTAGGAAAATTTATTTCATAATTTTTCCACCCCCCCATGGCCTAGATTTAATTTTTTCAAGTTATTTTTAATTTTTCTTAAGTTAAAAAATTGGGAAATTTTAAAAATTAAATTGGAAAATTAAATCTAAGGAGAAATAGATATTTATCCTAAGTCTAAGGGTTAAATATCATTTTTGNTTGGGAAATTTTAAAAATTAAATTGGAAAATTAAATCTAAGGAGAAATAGATATTTATCCTAAGTCTAAGGGTTAAATATCATTTTTGGAGGAAAGGCTATGGTCAAAGCCAAGTTAAGAGGAATCTCCACCAAAATGAGGGGGACGTCCAAGTCAAGGCCAAGTTTAGAGTCAAATGAGTTAAAACCCTCAGTAGAGGGCGTCCAATGTAAGAAAGGGGCTCTAAATGAGTTAAAACCCTCACCAAATAGAGGGGCGTCCAACTAAAAAGGTGGGGCGCCACCATTAATAGAGGAGACGTCTTCAAATTAGAGAGGCGCTAGCTACAAATAGAAGGGGCGCTAAAGTTTAGTGGAGGGCGTTCATTTAAAGGAGGGCGTCACCATTTATTTGGGAGAAAACCCCCATTTAGAGGAGGCGCTAATGGTTAAAAGGCCACCAAATGTAGGGGCGTCACCATTTATTTGGAGGAAAACAAGCTTTTTGGAAAAAACCCCCATTTTTGGCAAGGCGTCAAGCTTAAAGGAGGGGCGCTACCACTATTTTGGAGGGCGCTACCCATATTGTAGTGGAGCGCTTGCATTTGGAGGACCACACATTAAAAGGGGGGCGTCTAACTAATTGTAGAGGGGCGCTATTTTGGTGGAGGGCGTTTTTATGTAAAGTCAAAGCTATATTTAGAGGAGTCAAAGCCAAACTTGGAGGAGGGCGCCTCCTTGGGCCCACGCTTTTTCTAGGCCATTGATTGGAAATTGATCTAAGGGTGTATATTGCTCAAGACATGGATCAAAATCTCAGCCATTGATCAAAGATTAATCCAAGGGTGGAGATTGTTTGAGAGAAATAAAAGTCAAAAACCTAGATCTAGTGGTGGAAATTTAACCTAGATCTAGATCTATTTTCAGCCATTGATCTTCAAGGGGTTGGGGGTCCTCCTCAACTATAAAATGAGGGTCTCACTCCCTCATTTCTCATGCTCTCCCATGCTATTGTTATGCTGCCGGATTGTCTACCCATTCTTTTCTCAAGCTCTCTTCTTGTTGTAATCTTCTTGCCCTAGTTGGGCCACATAATACAAGTAAAGCTTTGGA
>LPNX010723861.1:2464-46324 GCA_001517045.1 Pseudotsuga menziesii
GCATAAAATAATAAAAGTATTGGTATAACTCACAAAACAAAACCCATTGTAGTATTTGAAAACGTGCACGTGTTGTTATTCAATAAAACATGCTCATGTTTTTAATCAATACAACGCGCACGCTTTATTGTTCAATATAACGAGCATGCATTTTGTTTAAATTCAAAAATGTATTCCCTCCAAATGATAAGGTCGAGCCTCCACCCATGCTTGCATGGAATTCTTATGCCTATGTGTCTGCTTCAAAATTTTCTTTAGATTCAACATGCCTATGCCTTGGAGTATGATAAACCATGGCTAATTCAACATTATATCAAAATTTTCAATATGCTCGTGTTTAGCCCTTGGTTACAGTATGCTACACACCTCCATTTTTTATGAAATTTTAGAAACAGATATGGTTTTTTTTTGCAGATTCCAAATATGTAAATTTTAACAAGAATACACATTTTTTTCCTATTTTTTTCTTATTTATCTTCTGTCATCACTGCTCAACTCAAAAAACACACTGTTAGTGTTTCATCCATATCTCTTTTGTTTCTCAACCATTTAAAAAACAAATTGTATGGTGCACTAAATTACACCGACCTATACATGCTATAAAAACCCATTTCCAAATAATTGTATTAGAACATTCAAACGATGCACCCATAATTGACATACCGTTTTCAAGGTTTGATCTCTTATATAATTAAAAACAAAATAAAAAAATATTATTTTTATAATTGGAAAAATAGTTTTCCACTAGTACTATATGTTCTTTATATGTCTACCAATTTTCGTAAGTTTATTCCATCATTTAGTCACTCAAAGGCTGCACCCACAAAAACATATACCTTATAATTTGTCCCAAAAATAAAAAAAAGTGCCTGTTAAAAAATATCTAACTTTAGATAGTTAACAACATTTTAAATAGAAAAAAAATTATATATTTGGAAACATCATTCAATTTCCTACATTTCTTGTTTTTTACTCATCGCAAGATTCATTGTGTGTCTCAAAATATCCACGCAAGTTGATGGATGCCTATTTTTTTAGTTTTCTATTACATCTAACGCCTCAAAAGAGACCCTCAGCAGCTTGCACACACCAAATAGAATCAATGAAATTTTCTGAATGGAACACCACTGAATGACCTACTTGAGTGATCATGACACCCATGGCATAGTTTGGCATTCCAGTACTGATTTCAAATGGCTGATGCAAATAAAGTAGCATGAGCACGAGAGTTGTGGAAATCTTGTTCTTCAACTGTTCAAAATCTTGTTGTTGTGATGTTTTCCATTTCAAAACTATCTTTCTACCTCACTTAGTCAATCGATTCATTGGCTAAGCTACGAGGTCAAATCCCAACACAAATATGCGATAGAAATTTGTTAAACCAAGGAAACTCATTATTTCATGAATGTTTCTTGGAGTGGGCCATTCCCTGATAACTTGTATCAATTTTGGGTCAACTCGAATGCTTGCTGAGTTGACCACATAGCCCAAGTATTTGATACTCTTCATTTGAAAAGAGCACTTCTCCAAGTTCAAGCGGAGTTTATTTTGTATGGGAGTGTTAAGAACTTGTTGAAGTTGTTGCAAATGCCCACCCCACGATCTACTAAAAATCAAGATGTCATCAAGATAAATAATGACACATTTGTCTGCAAAAGGTCTAAGAACATTATCCATATATATCATAAAATTTGCAGGTGTGTTAGTTAAACCCAAAGGCATGGCCAACCATTCAAATAGACCTTCCTTGGTTTTGAAATCAGTCTTCAATTCATTTGAGGACTCTATGGGAATTTGATGATATATGTACTTGAGGTCTAGTTTTGTAAATAATTTAGCATCTTTTCAAATAATCAAGTAGATCAACTATTCTAGGAAGAAGATATCAATTCTTTACTAAAATCTTATTGATATCCATGTAGTCAATGCACATGCTTTGTCTCTGATCTTTCTTAGGGACTAGGATAATTGGACTTCCACAAGGAGAGGAGCTGGATCAAATATGCCCTTTGTCGACCAAGTCTTGAATTTGTTTACGAATTTATTCATTCTTTAAAATAGACCTTATATAAATAGATGCATTGTGTAATGAAGAACCAAGAACAAGATCAATAAAGTGTTTTACCTAGAAATGTAGTGGTACTCAAGTTGGATATTCGAACACATCCTTGTATTATTCTAGTACTCCATCAAATTTTTGTTGTTATCAAGAGTTATGGTCGGTGGAGAGTCATCTGGTTGTGTGATCCTCTTGGAACATCAAGTTTTAATAATTAAAAACATGAATTTCTATGCATGGTTGTTCATATTTTTGGCTTGTTTGGTTGAATCCATTTCAACTGTTTGCACGGTTCAATGTTTAGGAATGTCATATTACTAATTCTAGACTTTGACAATAAATTTATGTGGTCTGGATTTCTAATTTCCACGTATGTCCCATAAGTAGCATTTACCAAAAAATACATTAACTATCGAGAGTGGTGCTATATCACATAGTACCTCATCCTTAAAAGGCTTGATGAAGTATGCAATTTTGCACTAACAAGTGATATTGATTTCTTATCCATCCTTCATCCAAATGATGATGTAAGGTTGTGGATGTGGAGTAGTAACATGTTGATGTAATTGTAACTTCGGAATGTATTCATCCGTATATCTTATGTATTGTACCCCAATGTTTATTCCAGGATGTGTCTGTAATGTAATTGAGTCATGTCATACCCCGATGTTTATTCCGGGAAGTTTCTATAATGTAAACAAGTCATGTCAAGTCATTATGGGTAACCCTCCTATTGGTCAAGGGTTAAAGTCCCCACAGTTATGGGGCCCTAGGTTTATTATACTATCCTAGAGAAGTTGACCCTAGGTGAGTCATTGTAATTCAGGGCAATAGTCCCCACCATTGTGTTAAGGATAAACCTCCTTGTTGGTCGGAGGAGGCAAAGTCCCCACAAGTTGTGGGGCACTAGGGTTATTAGACACTCTTAGACATGTTGACTCTAGTAAGTAATTGTTAAGTGAGGCCGACATGTTAGAGTGGGTTTCAAGTGAACGAAAGAATATAAATAGAGAGTGAGTCTCTCTATTTATCACACACACACACTCACTCATTGGGGCGCATGAGTGAGAGAGGAGAAGTTACTGGGACAAGAGAGAGATTACTGCTGTCGAGAGATAGTCTTTATTTTTTCAGGTTTTACTTCTGGTGTTGATTCTATCTCTGAGGAAGTTGCGGGGTTTTCTCCTTTATGGTTTCCCCTAGGAAAATTATTTGTGTCTCTTGTTTCTTGTGTTTTATTGCTGTGCATGTTATTCTCTTAGTTAAAGATCCTAAGATCATAATGCTAGCTTGAATGATAAAAATCTAACATGGTATCAAAGCTAACCTGAGAAGAAGACATTGTGCAGCTGCAGAAGATAGGGCTTCTTAATTTTTGGGTCTCTCTCCACAATCCATCAGCAAAAGTATGCTAGGCTGACTCTCCATTGAAGGGTGCATCTTTTTGTTGAAGCGGAATTCAATTCTGAGCATTTTCAATTTTGGTGCGGGAAATTAGGGCTTCTTACAGAAGAGGAATTTTTGAGTGATCCCAGCATAGGATTTCTCTCCTCATCAAAATCGAAGTTTAGAGACCTGGATCAAGATTTTTGGTTGGGTGAAACTCTAGGAAAGTCAAACCCTAGTTTGACCTCGAGCTAGAAAAACCCTAAATACTAAAACTGATACGTTTTGGTACATTCACTATATCTTAGGATTGGTGAAGGATCGGGAGCTGAAAATGGTAGAGACCATATATAAAATCCTAATTTATAGTGTATCCAAAATGCAGCCTCAGATTCGCTATATTCTGGGAGATATGATCCCTCTAAGTTAGGGTTCTAGCCTCTTCCAGAATTCATCCCTAAACATGAAACCTTGGGAGAATTGCTATATATTGGGATACAAAGGTCTATATTAAATTTTTTAAGATGTTGTAGAAAGGGCACAGACTTTACTTTCTGTGGTACAAATTTCAGACCCAGCATATGAAACAGTGACACGTGTAAGTCCGTACAACTTTGTTGTTTTGAATAGTCCTGTAACAGGTCACCTTGGGAAAATGATCATACGTCCCAATTGGTGAAACCAATTTTGATGAAACCTATGGTGTTAGAACAGGGACATGCAATACTACCATAGTGCAAAGTTTTAGACACAAAGGAGCAATAATTTTAGAGATACTGTATAAATAGTAACATGAATTTCTGCAGAAGAAATTTTAAAACTAGGGCTTCCTGTTCCAGGAGCTTCCCTCCAGTGTTTTAAGAAAAAGAGTACATTGGATAGCTCAAATTGAAGAGATATATATTTCTATCCAATCAGATCTAAAATATTCCAAGTTTTGAAAATTAGGGTTTCTCTGACAAACCCTAGATCAGCCAGCTCCGGAACCAGGACGGACACCTCAAATCGATAAGATCTAATCTTTTGCTATTTGCATTTGAGGTTCTCATTTCAAAGTGATCTATCACATCAGCTTGATGATAAGATTGGTGAAGTTGACAAATTCCAAGCATGGAAATATTTGATCTCTCTGAAGAAAATGGATTGGACACCTACATGAGTAGAGAGGTTCCAGTTCTAGAGGGAGATGAGGCTAAAAGCCTTACACCAAAAGAACTTGGTCAGGGCCAAGAAGATCATTGTTGATTCAATCACGGATCACATTGTACCACAAGTGTCTTCCCTAAAGACACCGAAGATGTTTGATTCCTTGACCAAGCTATTTGAAGGAAAGAACATAAATCGAAATATGACCTAAAATAAACCAGTTGAAGAATGTGAAGATCCAGAATGCAGAGACCATATAGTCATACTTCGCAAGGGTCTCTCAAATCAAAGAAAAAATTGAAGCAGTAAACAAAGAAGTGGAGAATGTAGAAGTGGTGATAACCACCTTGAATGGCCTCCCAAGATCATGGGATTCATTCATTCAAAGAATCTGTTCCAGAAGGAAGTGATTACTTTCAACAAACTCTGGTAAGAAGAAGAAGCTCGACTCATAATAAGAGAAGAGAAGATGGGAGCAACTGAAGATCAAGCTCTCACCATCCAAAGAAGATCCCTCAACCAATGAGGAATATGAAGATATCAACTCTTAAAGAACCTCTTATCCACCTTAGCACTTGGATAAGAAACGATGCTATTGTGAATGAAGAAGACGATGAAGCTGAAGGCTCAAGAAGGAGTCTACCCATGAAACAAATAAAGATAAGTATTCAATTGTCATTTCATGATATTGTTTTGTTATGAATTTGTTTATACTCGGTTGATGTATTATGCATGATAGAATGTTTGCATTAATGACAGTATACTACTAATATGCATGTGATGGGTAAGTAGCTCATGGTGCTATACAACTCTCCATTGCTACTTATATAGAATGAAACCTCTTTGCTGACATATTGGATTAGTGCACAATATCAATGTTGTCTTGGTAGAGATGGAAGGCATATATAAAAGTTTCTGTGAGATATGGATGAATGTTGTACTGGCTAAAATAGTTGCATGATCATATATTTATGCATAAGAAGTTTTCATTATGAATATACCTTATGAAATGTTTCTAACCATACAACTAATGCATTTGACTTGTAGGAAAGATCACATACATAATCGCCTACAAGAAAAGAAGAATGAGACTTGTTCCGAAGAACAAGTAACGACAGTTCAAGATGAAAAATAATATGAAGAATGCAATGACATCATTGATGCAGAACCTTCCAAGAAGAAAGGGAAGACCAGTTCAAAAAGAATGATGTCTAGGATGCAGTATCGATACATGAAGGGAAGTTCATAGTTCCATCATGCAGTAGATGGAAAACATCGTGGGATACAAGGCAAGATTCGTAGCATGAGGCTTCTCACGAAAAGAAGGCATAGACTACGAAGAGACATTTGCAGCCAGTGGGAGTTGAGACGCATGACAGGAAGAATCATGTGTGGAAATGAAGAAAAAAACATTGTACGAGTTCAGAAGACACCATGGGATAACACATACATGATGAGCTTGATGAAGATCTTAACCTTTGTTACAAGGTTGAAGATGAAAGCCTATAGAGGATGACAAGCTCACAGATGGGTGCGAGAAGAACTTTTGAAAAATTTCAAGATAGAGGATATTGGTATCTAGTGATCCTAGATGTATACATAGAATGTTTGTAGCATAGGAAGCTACTTGTCACTTCGGTGCATAGAGTACGGAAGACAGAGGGAGTATGATGCTCCGCTTCAAAGGGAGTGACTATAGAAGATCCTGAGGTTCGACATGGTACGACAGGATAGATAGATTACTGATGACTCTAGGCTTTATTGAGAGTAAAGTGGATTCCAAACTTTGCTTCAATGTTTGTTATCCACCTGAATGGCACCTCTCCGTCCGAGTGCCGACATTCCTTATGTTGGCACACAAAAGGACATTTATGGATTGAGGGTTTCCTAAAACACTATAGATGGGCATATTATGGACTACATTTATCATCCATCCAGCTGATTATTTTTTAAATATGTCAAGTCCTGTACGTGACTCTTCCTATATGTAACTCGTGCGTTGTACGCGAGTATCGGTTATTGCATCTCGTGTACAAATTTGTACGCAGGTTACCCTTGGAGAAACTCGCGTGTCATATGCGAGTTGCCAGTATTGATACCCACATACACCTTCCTTAGACATTAAAAATAATAAATCACGATTATCTAAGATTTGTTAAGCCATTAACCATAATCACCTTAACTGTCTCAACCTCCTCAACCCTCGAAACTGCCTTATTTCACCAAGTATAAATAAAGGCCTTGGGGAGGGTGTTAATCACATATACTTGAGAGAAAAGTTATGCTGGTGGAGTCTATTCAGAAGTATTTGGAGCAGTGGAACTCATAATCCTTTGGTTGCAGAGGAGTCCTTGTCTCAAGCGTTGGGTTGTAATATGAACTCATTCATTATTGTTAATAAAGAGAATCCTTCTTCCATATGTGTCTTGAATGTCTTTCATGTATCATGGTTTGATGAATACTTATGATTAAGCACTATGTATATGATTTATCTAACCTATTTTATATACATGTATCATCTTGTATTTGGAGTATTTTCTCTTGACAGGTGAAGGAGAAGCATCCCAAAAGGCTTTGGAGGAGAAGCAGAGCAGAAGAGGACAAATCTAGGATCAACCGTCTTGTATCGGGTGAGTCTTTTTTATCCTCCTATTTCCTTTTCTGTACTCTAGAGTCTATTGCCTGCAAGTTTCATGAGTATGTTGGTAACCCCAGACCTTTGGTTATAAGGTGTTTATTCCTGTACAACAGAACTAGCAACTCCGATGGGGAGCCCAGACTGCTATAGGTTGTTTCTGTCACCCCTGACTAGTCTTTGCTTTGAAGTTTGTGTGTGGTATTTTATCCTGGTTCGTCCTTATCACATTGTTTGAAAGCCTTGTGTATTTTTCTTATTTTTTGAGAAAATTTTGTACCTGTACGTGGGTTGCTCTGCTACACAGTTGCGTATAGAGGCCTGTATATGTGGGTTTCTCTCTTGGACAGTCGCGTACAGTACGTGAGTTTCCCTTCTACACAGTCACGTACAAGCCTGGAAATAGGGGTTTTTAGGACAGGGTTTGCTTGTCCTTCTCTTTCTGTAATTCCTGTTTGTTAGTTGGCTTTTTTATGGATACTGTGTTGTTTGTCTGAAGACCTTGGTGACCACACTTTGTGCTTTTTCGTAAAGCCCTTGGGTTTCTTTTGTTTGGATTGTCTTATGTTTGCATGTTGATTTAGCTTGGCTTGTTTGGGTTATAAGGTGAAGTGTCTCTGTCCGGATCAGTGATCAGGGTTTTGGGCATTGTTTTTCCAGTCTATCTTTTTTATAGTGGTTGGTTGCTCACTTACCTTTATGAGTTTACAGTGATCTTTTGTCATTGTGTGTACCCAAGCTAGGGTTCCTAGTCTCCCTTTGTTGGTCGATTCTTGGTTCTTTTAACTTGTTTACTTCAGTTTGCTTGTTTGATACAGTTGATTAGATCCAAGTATACTCAAGTTTAGTGCATTTTAGGTGCATGGTAGAGTTTGAGCATTTTAAAAAGTGAAAAGAAAACATTGTTAAGCTTTTGCATTTCCTTTTGCATAAGAAGTTTTCATTTCAGTTTTAAAATATAATCTCAAAAACTACAAAAAACATAGGCTTAGTTTCTTTTTATCGTTTGCATTTGTTCATCAATATATATTTACAAAAAGAAAAAGAAGTTTGCTTTAATAGTGGTAATTTGCTTTGAAAAATACACCTTTACTTTTTTTATTTCTTATCGAGTCAAAAAACACCATAGTTCATCACTCCATTTCCTTCTGAGTAAGAAACAACCCTTTAAAATGAATGCAATAATTAAAATTTACTAGTAATTTTTGTTTTTAGGGGCCTTTCACTTACTAGCTTAGGCTAGACTTGTGGGATAGGAAGTGTAAACTTCCCATAAGTTTTAATATTTAGACGTAGTGGACCTTTCTTTAGGTAAATCCTTGACTTTATCAATTGTATATGGGAAGCTCCTCTCAAACGGGAGTCAAGCACGAGGCTGCGTGGAGGCATTGGATTGAGGAGATAACCCTCCGATTCCTTGTCGAAACGTAAATCAAGACTTTTATGCATATGGGGATTCTGTCCTAGACAGAGTTTCAGGCTCAACTACCTTGCCCATGCGTACGATTCAGGCTTGTGACTGTCCCCTCAGACTGTTGGTATAGCTAAGGTAGCCTTTAGTCTCTTGACATTTAGGGTTCATACCTAGGTAAACTGGAAGGCTATTTCTGGTTCACCTTGGATGGGCTTGGAAGGTAACCCTTGTTGTAAGTGTAGGAGGGCAGTTGGGTGATTCCTCTGCTTGTGCCTATGAACCACTTCAAGGACGCCAAGTAATCGTTCTTCAGCTTTCTTCGGGAAAGTACATATTTCACCCTTGATTGATTGTTTGAGGCTTTAGGATTTTTATAGTGTATGCTCTGTGGTTTTGCCTATGTTTAGTTGGCCTTAGGGTTTGATTTGTCAAATTTTAAATCGTGGAGGACCAACCTATTAGAAGGTCAAGAAGGTTGAGAAACCTTCCTCCTCTCGTCACATTGGAGCCTCCACCTCCACCCCAAAGGCGGAGATTGGACACGGGCGGTTCATTTGAACTGGTAAGGATAAGTGAAGTTCTAGGTGAACTAGAACCCATAGCTAACCATTTTGATCTTGATACAGTTGAGATAGAAGACTTACAGACTGACGAGTTTGCGAGAAAATTTAACACACCCTTGACTGATTTAAACGATCCTGTGATCGTTCAAGTTAGACCTTTTGATTCACATGTTTTAGGTGTCCCTGTGGGTAGGATTATGTCTTATGTAGGATAAAGTTCTTTTGTGTTCACCTCATCCATTCCGGTTGAAGGGGTACTACCTCCCCCAGTAAGTACCCCTAGATCTAGTATACCTTCTACACCTTTGACTCCAGTGAGCCGGGTGGTTCAACCACCGGTTCACTCAAACCTAGCAGGTACTTCTGGTGATATGGTTACTGGGATCCCTAGTATACCTAATGTTCCTTCTTCCTTTCCATATACTACCCAGAGTGGTCCGGTGGTGGCACTAGACAGTCGCATGTATTGCATGAAGGATAAAAAGCTAAAAATGAGCAAAAATTTTAGAATTTTTCTATGAAATTACTGAATCAAATTACTTGTTTTGCTAGGTGAAAAGATGGTTCTGGAATGGAGGGAAAGGGAGCATGAAATAATGGACCAAGTAGCACTCCAAAGTGCGCCCACTATACATGCATTACGAACAAGTGGGCTACTAAAATTCTTTTGCACATCACCCATGCAGGGCAATGTCCGCCTACTTGAGTTCATGATAAATTATTGGGACCATGATTTGGGGATGTTCAACCTACAAGGTGAAACCTTGGAGATTACAACTGAGGACATGTATTTCATTACCGGTCTGTCACGTCAAGGAGCACCAGTTAACTTAGAGGGCACTGGCCGAGGCGGTGACCCTTTAAGTGTTCAGAACCACATAGATGTGTTTTGCACACCGGGTACTCAAAAGAGAGGGAGTTGTGTCCTATTGTACATATCCATGACTTTACTCTACAGGTACTTGCAAGCAGCATCGTGAGGATTTTAGGATCCTCTTCTTTACATTTGGCTACACGGAACCAAATGAGGCTGGCAGTGGATTGTTTTTTTGGTGCTCTCTATGACTGGTGTTCGGGAGTTGTCCCTATCATGAAGAGACAACTGTTCGATTCCAAGAGAGGAAGACGAAATTTTTTTGGCTATGCGAGCATATTAGTTTCCTTCTTCTTTGAGAGAGTACCAGCGTTGAGCCCTGCCATACCTCTACCGGTCCGATCTCCACGTCAGCTGAGGCTGAGCAGGTGGGGAGACATCTTCCTTCGTCAAGGAGGAGGAGACACTGTACATAATGTATATGATGATGATTTCTATACCTGGTGGGAACAACAACTACCAGCACTAGAGCAGTTTCCATATGCCAGCATGGACTTTCGAGGTGACCCAGACCTTGTCCTCCCTCTAGGAGGAGCATGGGGAGAGCTAGGTAAATAATTTTTAATTTTATAATTTTTCAAATTTTAATGAATTTTAAAATGATAGATATATACATATGTACAAGTCTTAATCCTATAAATGTATCAAAATGCAGATATTGGATTGGTCTGCCCTGAGGGACATCCATGCATGTTTTTACGTCCTGTCATAGGTGAAGACCCTGGACTGATCAGGGTGCTGGAGGGGAAGCTGGCCAGGATGACCCAAAGAGTACCTACCTTATAGATAGAGCATATCCCGATTGCCATGTAGGAGTTCGTTGTTGGAGTTCCACCGGTCTGGTTACGTCTTTTTAGGCGAGTGGTCAGAGCGGTGCTTGTATATATAGAGGCTGTGGAAGCTGCCGAAGCCGAAGAGGCTGAGGAAGCTAGAGTATAGAGGGACCATGGGGACCAAGGTGGTCCAAGTGACTAGGGTGGTCCTGCGTAGATCTAGGACATTTTGATGGACTACGATCCACATTTTTGTATATTTTGTATATGGTGGGATCTGAGGATCAGACCTGACCTATCTATGGACAAATATTTTACATATATATATATTGTTGATGTTGGCGGTTTATTTACAAATGTTTTTTATATGTGTGCTATATATCTTTATGAAATGTGTGTTAGATGCCAATCTAAAATGTAATTAGCATATGCATCAGTCAATTGATTCTGATTTCGTGGAATGTGATTGAATATAATAACTTCAAAATTTCTTTCCAATAACCGAACTTGCATGAACTAACGTAATAGAATAGGATTTCGTACCTGATAAGCTCGATTGAGCTGGGAGACCACTAGCTGAGAATCTAGACGAACTTAAAGATGGGTGATACCACGTGACAAAGCATCCCATAGGAGCTCAATTACAGCCCTATACTCAGCAACATTATTAGGAGAAGGACCTAAACAAGCGCCTCCCATGGCAACAAGTTGTCCTGATGGAGAGTAAATAACCCATGCTACTGAAGCTAGGTTACAAGTGTGATGGCTGGCGCCATTAGAAAACCCTATATACCTTTCAGAAGACATCTGCAACAACCAGCAGATAATATAAAAAACAAAACCGACAACCTAATGTACATAAAATACATACAATAAAAATACAAGAAAAAGTGCTAAGCCTAAGCATATTACTTTTTCAGGTAGAGCCCATTTCTAGGCTCAGGCAGCTTATTCCCATCAAAATCAACTAACTCATATGCGCCCTTCTTCAAAACTTTAGACACAACATAAGGTCCTAGCCACATGGCCTTGAATTTTCCTGTCCCCAGGGGTTCTTTGTCTTGGTCCCAAAGCAAGACAAGTTCCCCTTCAGAGAAAACCTGAGGTTTGACCGATTTATCATACTAAGTTTTGACCCTATTTTTATGAGCTTGATTAGCAGTCAGTGCATCTCTACATTGTTCACCAAGGTTTTCTAAATGTACCAGAAGTTCCTCAAGCTCCGTCGTATCAAGTAACACATGAATAGCTATCTTTAAAGACGGAATTTCACACTCAATCGGAGTAACTGCTTCCACTCCATGAACGAGTTGGAAAGGGGAGAAACCCGTAGCAGTTTTTACATTGGTTCGGTAGGCCCAAAGAGCAAGATATATCATGATGTGCTTGTTAGAACGGGCTGCATAAATTGTACGTTTAAGGATAGTTTGTAAAGTTTTGTTGACAGCCTCAACCTGACTGTTTACTTGCGGATAGTATGAAGATGAATGTTCTTATCTGAATCCAAGCATAGTAGTCAGTTTCGTCATCATGTTATTTTGAAAATGATTGCCATGGTCAGTGACAATCACTTTGGGTATACAAAATCGCACTATAATCTGATTGAATACAAAGAAAGCTGTTGTTTCCCCGTTGGCTTTAAAATTAGGCATTTCCTCTGCCCATTTCGTGAAATAGTCAACAACGACAATGATGTATTTATGCCCCCCAGCCGAGGCTGGGTTGCATGTCATGTAATCAATCCACCATTTCATTCAGGGGCCTACCAAGACAACGGGAAATAACGGAGGAGGATGTGACCGCATTTTCCTGGTGTAAGGCTGACATGGATGGCAGCGCTTCACTACTTCCACATAATCTTTAAATATCATGGACTAGAAATAACTGGCACGCAATAACTTCTGGGCTATTGCTAACCCAGATAAATGACCCCCACATGCTCCACTGTGGGAATCATTTAGGACAATCTCTGCTTCCTCATGGGTAAGGTAACGACATAAGACGAAATCTACCCCTCTTCGATATAATGTATCTCCTATGATGAGGTAGTTCTTCGCATGAAGGCGTAATTTACGTCATTCCTCCCTTGAGGAAGCTGCAGGATACTTCAAAGTCTGGAGATATATAAGAATATCTCCCTACCAAGGATCAGAGGTGGATATCAAGAAGATGTGTTCATCTGGGAATGAGTCATCTTCAACAGCTACATCTTCTTCAGTAGGAAATTCTGCTATAAGTTCAGCAAAAACTAAGGACTTCTTAGACTTGGCGGACTAGAAATCCAAGTCAAACTCTTGGAGAATGACTATCCATTTGTTAAATCCCCCCCCAACAATGTGTCGGGATAAAACATATTGAAACGGATGCACATCCGCCACTACTATGGTGGTCCTCAGTAAAATGTAGTGACGTAACCTCTGAACAGCATAAACAGCTGCCAAGGCTAATTTCTCAACATGGGAGTATCTAAGTTCAGGTCCGGCCAAAGCACGACTAAGATAATAAATGACATGCTCTACAAGCTTATCGTCCTCCTGGACTAGTACTATCCCAATGGTCGACTCAGATGCAGCCAAATATAATATAAAATCCCTAGAATAATCTGGCGAATGCAATAAGGGTGCCGACAACAAAGCTTTTTTCAATGCCTCGAAAGCAATTTGTGCGGTTTCATCCCATAGAAATGGGATGTCCTGTTTGAGAAGGCGCATGAAACCCTTAGTAATATTGGCATAGTTAACAATAAAACGTCGAAGAAAAATAGACTTTCCTTGCAGGCTTTGAAGTTTCATGATAGAACGAGGAGGAGGCAGATTTAGAATGGCCTCAACTTTCAATGGATCCACCTGGATGCCTCTACTAGAGACAATGAACCCGAGTAATCGTCTTGACTCGACACAGAATACACACTTGTGGGGATTCAAGTGGATTTTATAATGTCTGCATATCTCAAATATCAACCGTAAATTATTTGGATGTTGAATCCTCTTACGAGAATGTGCGGGCAGATCGTCAAGGTATGGTTCGATAATGGCTTTAATATCATGAAAAGCAAAGTTCATAACCTGTTGAAAGGTTTCCCCAGCATTTTTCAATCCAAAGGGCATTTTCTTGTACACGAAGGTACCCCAAGGACAAATGAAAGTATTTTTATGTTGGTCTTCCAGTTTTATTTGAATTTGATTGTATCCGGAGAAACCATCCATAAACAAAAACACCTCGCTTCCTGCACAATCATCTATAATCTGGTCTATAAATGGTGTGGGATAGTTGTCCTTAGGACAGGCTTTATTGAGATCTCTAAAGTCTGTACAAACGCGGATAGTCCCTTGTTTTTTATCAACAGGAACAGGCTTGGATACCCATTCAGTCAAAGCTATGGGATAGATAAAACCAGCTTTCAACAGCTTTTCAACTTCCACCTTCACAGCCGCTGCTTTGCGCCAGTTAATAGGTCTTAACTTTTGTCGAACCGGTTTGGCATCAGGATATGTTCAGATTTCATGTTCAACAATCGATGGATCTATGCCTGGCATCTCCTCATATGACCAGGCAAAGACATCACAAAATTCCTTAAACAGGGAAGTATAGATGGAAATCTCTATATATATGTTTTACATGACATCAGGGTTCACAGAGATGTTAATAGGTATAGTAGAGGAAATATTTTCCATATTCCCCTCAGAAAACATTCCTTCCCTAGGCAAGGGATTGATAGGTATATCAACATCTTCTGACAATCTCAACCGAAACTCTTGATTTTCTATTCTGCTTAGTTCTTGAAGAAAATAAGAATGATGATGAAGATCCTCATAGATCTTACCTTGTCCACTCATGGCTTCCAAAATGGCTTCGTCAGAAGGTAAAACCATGTCTAAACAATCTATAGAGTGTGAAGAGTTTTCCGCCCATGCGGGCAAATAGACTTCTTCCATATCTTCCGACACTGTTAGAGGATATGGAATGGAATCAACAGTGGCTTGCGTGATAGCTTGATAAGCTACCTCCACTGCCGATAAGGGCACTTCCGATTCGTGGGGGGATGGGAGAACCCAAGGATCAGTCCTATCAACAACCATAGCTATGGACTTCCCCACACTAGTAGAACCAATATAATTAACCGGGGCTGGAAGATCAAACATGCCCATCAGTGATGTATACATTCCAGCCCCCAAGCTCTTTGCAGTAGGTTTGACCTAATCAACCAATGGCACAGTAGACTCATTAGACTCTAAACAACCTTTTCGAGTATAATCAAGTTGATCAATAGTAACCAACTTGCCCTCATGTGGAAAAACCACTACACAAAAAACGACCGACGCAATAGAGAACATCGCATAAGTCCAGTTCCTTCCCAGAAGCAGATTATAGTCCAAAGGAGCATCAATCACTTCTACTTCAACAGACACTGCTTTTCCTACCAACTTAATTTCAAAATCCAACAAGATACCATGCGGATGGAAGGACCTTCCATCAAAAGCAGTAAGCAAAGTGTTTTATGGGACCATCTCTGGGGATCCAAGAGCTTTCCAACAGGTCAAGGACATAACACATGTAGAAGCACCCTCATCAACAACTTCCCTTCCAATGGTCTTTCCACCATGGATGACATCTATTGATAAGGCTACATGGTACGGTAGGCAAATTTTAACATCAGATAAATGAAATTTTGCCATGAGACTCGATGATTCCATGCTGCCTAAAGATGCTATGAGGGCATCCCGCTGGGTAGGACAACTCTGTAACACCTCTAAAGCTAACATTGCACATGGGGTTTGAGCTAAATCTTCAACCACAGAGTAGTTTGATGTAGCCTTGGCATTAGGGTTATGCAAGGTCTTCTTGAAGACACTTTTTGGTATCTTCGGCATAGTTTCAGCAGGCTTCTCTATTGTGAGAGGGTTAGAAGTTTCACCTACAGCTTTACCCTTCTCAGGAGTCTCTTTCTCATAATTTTTGTTCCTTGTCTGCAACAAAGTCAAAGATTGAACCATGTTGATATAGTTAGGGTCAGGGGCACTTTGAGTGCCCCCTGCTACATTAGAAGTTGAAGCAGAGTTCTGTCCTTGGGGAAAAGGATCCTTCAGGACAGCTGGTTGTTGAGCTTTAAGTAGCTTCTGGGCTTGATCCATAAGGGGACAAAGGTGAGTAAGGCGGTCCTCGTGGCACAACTTACACGGGAATTTGACCTTCTTCTTTTCTTTCTTGCCCCCATCAGCATTGTTTGCGGGATTTTTCTTGTTTTGGTTTCCTTGTCCCTTCTTTCCTTTCTTTTTCTTCCTGCCAGGCTACCGATTACCCTTCTGAGAGGTTTGTGCAAAAACATTTGCACTCTGGGGGGAGGGGGTAGCATTTTCTGCCTCCACCATAGACTGCTTAATGGACAACTAATGAAGTTGCTTAGCCAATGATTCTACGGTGGGAGAGTTAACGGACCCAACCACACCATCGGCATGGGGTCCAAGATTAGGCTTCTCTGCATTGTGCATAGGCCTCGGTGCCTCAGGGATAATCTCATATAAGATCCCAGATTGTGAATAAATCAAATCCAGTTGTTGGGCCCTGAGAATGGCTTCTTCTTCATTCATCACTCCTGAGGTGGATACGTCCTTAGATATGTAGGGTAACAGGGATTTAAGGAACCACTCTAGAAGAAACTTAGGAGGGATAGTGGCTTTTATAAGACTCTTCTGCCTCCTCCACTCTTGGATGTGATCTGAGATGTGGGTAGCCTTGTTCTGCCTAAAGGTAGACAACAAGTCTGTTCTGTAATCATATCAGACAGGAAGCTGAAAGTGGCTAATAAATGCACTAGCCAAGTCCCAAAAATTATTGAAAGCAGCAGAAGGCAATTCAATATACCATTTTTCCGCGGTGCCTGTTAAGGTTCTCTGGAACAGCCTCAACCTTACTAAATCTTCATTCAGCGAATTTGAAGAACACCATAAATGGAATGTGGTGGCATGAGCCCCAGGATCTTCACCGACTTTGCCCTCAAATTCAGGGATGTCCGATGGCAATTTGGTGGGAACAGGTGGCCACAAGGGGTCATGCCTCACCGGGTCATTCATCAATCTTAACAAATCTGGCAAATTTAAGGTTGCCAGGAATGGAAGTTTGGGTGAAACCGAGGTAGTAAATGTGCCAGCTTGGGGATTAGAGGGACCTGCCCCCAATTGCCCATAGGTAAAAGTGGGGTTGCCCCCTGCCACCGGTTGCGAAGTGGGTAGATTACTCTGAAACGGATTCCATCCGTAAGCCACAGGATTGTGTGTGGGAGGTGCAGTATAAGAAGTTCAGGCTGTCCCCATAGAAGCAGCGGTCTGAAAGATAGGAGTCGGTATCCCTCCACTGAACAACGAAAAGGGAGAGCTCGTAAACAGAACCGAAATCGAAGTTTGAAAACTTTTACCATAAGAGGTATTATTCCCAAATTGCTCTCCTACATAGGAAGGTGATGGCCCTACGTATGGAGTGGATGGGGGAATGTGCCCCCCATTCCAAGGAAATCCTTGGACGAACGCCGAGGATCCTACCAGACCACTCTGGGTAGTATATGGAAAGGAAGAAGGAACATTAGGTATACTAGGGATCCCAACAACCATATCACCAGAAGTACCTGCTAGGTTTGAGTGAACCGATGGTTGAACCACCCGGCTTGCTGGAGTCAAAGGTGTAGAAGGTATACTAGATCTAGGGGCACTTAAAAAGGGAGGTAGTACCCCTTCAACCAGAACGATTGAGGTGAACACAAAATAACTTTCTCCCGCAGAAGACATAATCCTACCCACAGGGACACCTAAAACAGGTGAATCAAAAGGTCTAACCTGAACGATCACCGGATCGTTTAAATCAGTCAAGGGTGTGTTAAAGTTTCTCGCAAACTCATCAGTCTGCAAGTATTCTATCTCAACTGTATCAAGATCAAAATGGTTAGCTATAAGTTCTAGTTCACCTAGAACTTCACTTATCCTCACTGGTTCAAATGAACCGTCCATGTCCAATCTCTACCTTTGGGGTGGAGGTGGAGGCTCCAATGTGACGAGAGGAGGAAGGTTTCTCAACCTTCTTGAACTTCTAATAGGTTGGTCCTCCATGATTGAAAATTTGACAAATCAAACCCTAAGGCCAACTAAACACAGGAAAAACCATAGAGCATACACTATAAAAATCCTAAAGCCTCAAACAATCAATCAAGGGTGAAAGATGTACTTTCTCGAAGAAAGCTGAAGAATGATTACTTGGCATCCTTGAAGTGGTTCTTAGGCACAAGTGGAGGAATCACCCAACCGCCCTCCTACACTTACAACAAGGGTTACCTTCCAAGCCTGTCCAAGGTGAACCAGAAATAGCCTTCCGGTTTACCTAGGTATGAACCCTAAATGTCAAGAGACTAAAGGCTACCTTAGCTATACCAACAGTCTGGGGGGACAGTCGCAAGCCTGACTCGTATGCATGGGCAGGGTAGCTAAGCCTGAAACTTTGTCTAGGATAGAATCCCTAGATGCATAAAAGTCCTGATTTACGTTTCGACAAGGAATCGAAGGGTTATCTCCTCAGTCCAATGCCTCCACGTGGCCTCGTGCTTGACTCCCATTTGAGAGGATCTTCCTAGATGCAATTGATAAAGTTAAGGATTTACCTAAAGAAAGGTCCACTATGTCTGAATTTTAAAACTTATGGGAAGTTTACACTTCCTATACCACAAGTCTAGCCTAAGCTAGTAGGTGAAAGGCCCCTAAAAACAAAAATTACTAGTAAATTTTAATTATTCTGTTCATTTTAAATGGTTGTTTCTTAATCAGAAGGAAATGGAGTGATGAACTATGGTGTTTTTTGACTCGATAAGAAATAAAAAAAGTAAAGGTGTATTTTTCAAAGCAAATTACCACTATTAAAGCAAACTTCTTTTTCTTTTTGTAAATATATATTGATGAACAAATGTAAACAATAAAAAGAAACTAAGCCTATGTTTTTTTTAGTTTTTGAGATTATATTTTAAAATTGAAATGAAAACTTATGCAAAAGGAAATGCAAAAGCTTAACAATGTTTTTCTTTTCACTTTTTAAAATGCTCAAACTCTACCATGCACCTAAAATGAACTAAACTTGAGTATACTTGGAACTAATCAACTGTATAAAACAAACAAACTGAAGTAAACAGGTTAAAAGAACCAAGAATCAACCAACAAAGGGAGACTAGGAACCCTAGCTTGGGTACACACAATGACAAAATATCACTGTAAAATCATAAAGGTAAGTGAGCAACCAACCACTATAAAAAAGATAGACTAGAAAAACAATGCCCAAAAACCTGATCATTGATTCGGACAGAGACACTTCACTTTATAACCCAAACATGCCAAGCTACTTCAACATGCAAACAGAAGACAATCCAAACAAAAGAAACCCAAGGGATTTACGAAAAAGCACAAAGTGTGGTCACCGAGGTCTTCAGACAAACAACACAGTATCCATAAAGAAAGCCAACTAACAAATAGGAATTACAAAAAGAGAGGGACAAGCAAACCCTATCCTAAAAATCCCTATTTCCAGGCTTGTACACGACTATGTAGAAGGGCAACTTGCGTACTGTACGTGACTGTCCAAGAGAGCAACCCACGTATGCAGGCCTCTGTACGCAACTGTGTAGCAGAGAAACCCACGTACAGGTACAAAATTTTCTCAAAAAATAAAAAAAATACACAAGGCTTTCAAACACTGTGATAAGGACGAACCAGAATAAAATACCACACACAAACTTCAAAGAAAAGACTGGTTAGGGGTGACAGAAACAACCTATAGTAGTCTGTGCTCCCCAACGGAGTCACCAGTTCTGTTGTACAGGAATAAACACCTTATAACTGAAGGTCTGGGGTTACCAACATACTCATGAAACTTGCAGGCAATCGACTCTAGACTACAGAAAAGGAAATAGGAGGATAGAAAAGACTCACCCGATACAAGACGGTTGATCCTAGCTTTGTCCTCTTCCGCTCTGCTTCTCCTCCAAAGACTTCTGGGATGCTTCTCCTCCAAAGCCTTCTAGGATGCTTCTCCTTCACCTGTCAAGAGAAAATACTCCAAATACAAGATGATGCATGTATATAAAATAGGTTAGATAAATCATATACAGAGTGCTTAATCATAAGTATTCATCAAACCATGATACATGAAAGACATTCAAGACACATATGGAATAACGATTCTCTTTATTAACAATAATGAATGAGTTCAGATTACAACCCAACGCCTGAGACAAGGACTCGTCTGCAACCAAAGGATTCCGAGTTCCACTGCTCCAAAGACTTCTGAATAGACTCCACCAGCATAACTTTGCTCTCAAGTATATGTGATTAACACCCTCCCCAAGGCCTTTATTTATACTTGGTGAAATAAGGCAGTTTCAAGGGTTGAGGAGGTTGAGACAGTTAAGGTGATTATGGTTAATGGCTTAACAAATCTCAGATAATCATGATTTATTATTTTTAATGTCGAAGGAAGGTGTACATGGGTATCATGACTAGCAACTCGCGTATGACACATGAGTTGCTCTAAAGGTAACCCGCGTACAAATCTGTACATGAGATGCAATAACCGATACTCGAGTACAACACGCGAGTTGCATATAGGAAGATTCGCATACAGGACTTGACATATTTAAAGTAAAAATAATCAGCTGGATGGATGATAAATGTAGTCCATAATATGCCCATCTATAGTGTTTTAGGCAACCCTCAATCCATAAATGTCCTTTTTTGTGCCAACATAAGGAATATTGGCACTTGGACGGAGAGGTGCCATTTAGGTGGATAACAGATGGAGGATTTGCTCTTGACAGGTGAAGGAGAAGCATCCTAGAAGGCTTTGGAGGAGAAGCAAAGCGGAAGAGGACAAAGCTAGGATCAACAGTCTTGTATCGGGTGAGTCTTTTCTATCCTCCTATTTCCTTTTCTGTACTCTAGAGTCGATTTCCTGCAAGTTTCATGAGTCTATTGGTAACCCCAGACCTTTGGTTATAAGGTGTTTATTCCTGTACAACAAGGTTGAAGGCGGAAGACCAGTGATGCTCCTGTTATGTGTCGATGCACTATTTTCTAGGCATGGAGGTGTGGACAAGGGAAGTATGCAGTAGAGATCCTAAAGAGGTTCAGGATGATGGAGTGCAAGGCCATGACCACACCTATGGCATTGAACATGAAGCTATTGAGTGATGCTTCATTAGAGACGGTTGATGCTACAATGTATCTTTAGAGGATTGGGTCCTTGATGCACCTGATGAATACGAGACCATATATTTGCTTTGCTATGAACACATTGAGACATGTTCACCTGATGGTTGCAAAGCATGTAGGGGTACAGTTGATTATGGGCTCAAGTATGAGGCAAATCAAAAGATTAACCTGGAAGGTTATGTTGATTCAGATTTGGTAGATAGTGCACTTCAGGGTGTTGCTTCAGTATGGGATCATGTGTGATCTCTTGGTTTAGGAGGAAGCAATCCTGTGTGGCACTGAGTACAGCTGAAGCAAAGTATGCCACAACTTGTTCAACTAGTTGTGAGGCAGTATGGTTGAGGAAGCTACTGTTTGATTTATTTGATCTCCAGATGGATGCTACTTGTATACATTGCGACAACCAGAGTTGTGTGAAGTTGTTGGAGAACTCAGTGTTCCATGACAAGTCGAAGCATATCGAGATCAAGTATCACTATATCAGGGATATGGTGCAGAAAGGAGCAGTGAAGCTCCAGTATGTTGTGACAGACGAACATATAGCTGATGTGTTGACAAAGCCATTGGCTAGGGTGAAGTTTGAGTACTTCAGGGAGAAGCTTGGTGTTCTCTAGATCGAGGTTCGTTACAAGGGGAAATGATGAGACCTAGAGCCTTTCTGACATGGTGAGAGGATTGGTTCCTTCCATGGTCAGAAATAAGGGCCAAGCCATTTTGTCATGGTGAGAGGATTGGTTCCTTCCATGTCAGATATGAGCATTGAGCCATTCTGATGTGACTATAGGATTGGTTCCTACATGATCAGAAGTAAGCGCTGAATGTCATTCTTGGAATGGAGGTGCCTGGTTAGTTACCAGGAATACCCAGTCTAGGACTGAGGGCCTTTCTGATATGACTATACGATGTAGTCTTACATGATCAGATGTGAGCACATGGCCATTCTAATGTGATTGAGGGATTGGTTCCCAATTGATCAGATATAAGGGTTGTTTCCATTCTTGGAATGGAGGCACCTGGTTATTTACCAGGTAGCTCAGTCTGGGACTGGGGACCATTCTGATATGACTGTGGGATTGGTTCCTACTTGATCAGATGTGAGTGCAAGCCCTTTCGAACATGCATGTTGGATTGGTTCCTTGCATGTGTCGAATGTAAGTGTAGATCCCTTTCGAACATGCATGTTGGATTGGTTCCTCGCATGTGTCGAATGTAAGTGCAGAGCCTTTTTGAACATGCATGTTGGATTGGTTCCTCGCATGTGTCGAATGTAAGTGCAGAGCCTTTTTGAACTTGTATGTTGGATTGGTTCCTTACATGTGTCAAATGTAAGTGCAGAGCCTTTTTGAACATGTATGTTGGATTGGTTCCTCGCATGTGTCAAATGTGAGTGCTGGGCCTTTCTGACAAGGTTTTGGGATTGGTTCCCACATGGTCAGATGTGAGTGCTAGGCATGCATTTCTAATATTATTATAGGATTGGTTCCCACACGATCAGATATAAGTTCTGGGCAGGCCATTCTGACTTAGGGATAGATATAAGTGCTGAAGAAGACCTACATGGAGACTAGGCCTACAACCAGCATGAAAAAGGGCTGACTCTGTAGAACTTCCTGTGACGAGAAGAATCATGAGATAGCACTCGTGATGATGATCCAACAGTGATGATATAGTAGTGATGATGATCCAGTAGTGATGATGATCCAAATCGAGTGATGATCCAGATCCAGATGACGATGACTTGAAGGTGAATATGACGAGGACTTGATGATGATCCAGATGATACAGAGAAGAAGACTTAGTGCTGATAAATTGTGTCGAGAGAATACCTTCCTAGTTAAGAAGGAGCGTTGATGTAATTGTAACTTCAGAATGTATTCATCCATATATCATATGTATTGTACCCCGATGTTTATTCTGGGATGTGTCTGTGATGTAATTGAGTCATGTCATACCCCGATCTTTATTTTGGGAAGTTTCTATAATGTAAGCAAGTCATGTCAAGTCATTGTGGGTAACCCTCCTATTGGTCAAGGGTTAAAGTCCCCACAGTTATGGGGCCCTACGGTTATTAGACTATCCTAGAGAAGTTGACCCTAAGTGAGTCATTGTAAGTCGAGGCAATAGTCTCCACCATTGTGTTAAGGATAAACCTCCTTGTTGATCGAAGGAGGAAAAGTCCCCACAAGTTGTGGGGCACTAGGGTTATTAGACACTCCTAGAGATGTCGGCTCTAGTAAGTAATTGTTAAGTGAGGCCGACATGTTGGAGTGGGTTTCAAGTGAACGAAAGAATATAAATAGAGAGTGAGTCTCTCTATTTATCACACACACACACTCACTCATTGGGGCACATGAGTGAGAGAGGAGAAGTTGCTGGGACAAGAGAGAGACTATTACTATCGGGATATCATCTTTATGTTTTCAAGTTTTACTTTTGGTGCTAATTCTATCTCTAAGGAAGTTGCAGGGTTTTCTCCTTTATGGTTTCCCCGAGGAAAAATATTTATGTCTCTTGTCTCTTGTGTTTTATTGCTATGCATGTTATTCTCTCAGTTAAAGATCCTAAGATCATAATGCTAGCTTGAATGATAAAAATCTAACATAAAACAACCCAATTTCTTCATAATGTCTTCAAATGCAATGGGTTATTTTGTACCCATATATATGTATGGAATAGTCATTCTCTTTCCTCTTCGTCGACAATGGTCGAGTTGGTGAGGGATATCAATTTCAATGCCAATATAGTTGAGGATTTTGGATATGGTTCCACAATAGCTTTGTCAGTCAATGATCCTAAGTTGAATATAAGCATCTACAACAAGAATTTCTTCTGAGCTTTGCTCTTAGATGCATCATGCCAAGATGAACCATGGTAATCATACCATTTCCCTACAAGGGGTTGTTTGTTGTGTTTTCCTTTGTATTTATTGAAAGGATTCTTACCATGATATTGCTTATGTGAATTAGTTTGAGTAGATCATTTTGAATTTTCATAATCAGTAGTTAACTGAGGTATCTTGTCGAGAGGTTGACTTGTTGCTTTGGTCAAGAACCATCCTTTCGCCTTCAGTTTGACCTCAATCTTGATGGCGTAATGAGGTGATTCTTCTAGAGTACAAACAGTGAGAAATTGTATCTCAAGTTGGAAATAAGGAGATAATCCACTGATATACTTCAAAACAAGAAACTTCTCTTCCTCCCTAATACCAAGTCGATCCATTAGTTAGTGTAATTCACCAGTATAACTCTTTATATTCTAATCTTTCCATTGTGTTAATTGTTGTCATTTATTATATTGATGTTCTATTAACTTGCATGGATAAAATTTCATCCTAACATGTTCAACAAATTTATCCCACGTTTTGATTGGGTGACATTCTTCGTCTCATTTAGTCGTGACATTCTTTGTTTGATTGTGGTTGATAAACAATTGTATTTTGTAATTGTTGTGTAGACTTTATTATGCATCAAGTTGGGTTTTTTCATTAAAGATTTTGTAGCTTTATTTTATTAATCGTTTTCTAAGAGTTTAATAACTTAACCTTTGTTTGACCAACTTAATAAAATTCTTAATGATTGAGTTTTTTCAAGTCCTACATCATCGTTGCTTTGTAGCCTTCGAACAACACACTCTAATTCTAGCCTTGTTTAATGAATGGTTTTCAAAGGGTATCACCGAGTTGAATTTTGCAAATACTGAGTTGTTTATATTTCTTGCAATGGAGTTTTCTTTACCTTATTTTATAATAATGGCCAAAGTTTAATAACTTGATGTGGAGTTGAGCAGCATAATACAATTCTCATTAGTTCCTTACAACATCTCTTGTGCTTATTTTTGAAACTCACAAACCCTATCCTTAAAATTTAGTGCTTTTTCAACTTCTCATTGTCCATGGTTTGTGTCAAACAAACTAGTTGATAGACTGGCTATCTCGTTTGGCATTGAGGGCTGAAATCCATAACATACCTCAAATTGACTCTTGCCTATTGAACTATGATGTGCTTGATTATAGCTTTGCTAAATGTACGTGAGACTTTCATCCCATTGCATCCCATGGTATGCGATGCTTATGTTTTTCCATGCAAAGAACCGATACCACCATGCGGTTTGCCACTTTTGTTTGTCCATCAGTTTGAGGATGGAACAAGGTCGACATAGATAGTTGTATGTGTGTTTTCAAAAAAGTGCCAACAAATATGGAATATTTATCAGAGATGATTATAATTGGTAATCCATAGTGTTTCCAAACATACTCAAAGAAAATTAGAGTAGACTGTTGTGTTATTGTAGTCTTATTGCAAGGAATGAGGATCACCATTTTAGAGAATCCGTAGGCCACTACCAATATTGCATCATGATGGTGTTTGGTGATTGGATATCTAGTCAAGTAATCCAAGGAAATAGATTCCCATGCTCGACTTGGAATGGGAAAGGATGTATACAAACCTTATCGTAGATTTGGTGGCTTGGAAATGGAACATACTTGGAAGAGCAAGGAAGAGAGAATGGACAAAGAAGTAAGAAAATGTAATGTAGAATGTATTTTATTAAAATTTAGAAGATGTATTACATGATAGGGGCCTTGGTAATTTATACCGTAAGTGGGGAAGAGAGGTGAATTTTCAAGTCGCCTCTTAGTTTTTTTACATTAATTAACCTAGATTAATATTTAAATTTGGCTTTGTTACATTGCCTTCCCCTTAAGGAAGCTTTGTCATCAAATCTTATTGGAAGACAATGACTACGTGAACTGTTGCAACATATCTGATGAGGATATCTGTATGGGTGGTTACTGGCAGGTTTTGTCCCTGGTTCTATTTCGACTATGTGCTCAGTTTTTCTGTTTGTTGGGAGTGCCATTGGTAACTTCTGAAACACATTGCGACGTTCTCAAATTAGATCATGTGTATTTGGTTGTTTGTCCATATCTCCTTCACTTGTTAGAATATCCATTTCTTGACATTGAGCCTTATGTACGTTGGTGCATCTTTCCAACGTAGATTTTCCATCTTATGTGATGTAACCAGTTGTGTCGGAGGCGATTGGAACCCGTATAATTTGTGTGTTTTCCTGAACGCATGGAATTCAATAAAATGTTCTTGGTGATTTGCAGAGTATGTACCCAAGGTTTGTAACCATTGTATTCCTAATACTACGTCGATTCCTCCCAGTTGTACCGCAAAGAAATCTGATTCTAAGTTATAATCTTGCATTTGTAACTTAACCTTGTGACATTTTCCCACATTGTCAATCTTGTTTCCATCTACTACCATAACCTTCATGTTAGGTACTAGACGAATAAATTAGTTAAATAATTTAGCAAGGTTGACATTAACGAAATTATGGCTGTTTCCAGAGTCGATGAGAACTGTGACGTTATTATTTTTTATATGTCCTTTAATATTCAATGTTTGTGGTTGGGAGATTATGGTAATAGCGGATTATGAGATTTGTGGGGAGTCCTCCTCAATTCCTGGGGGGTAGTCTTTCTGGTTATTCTCATCGTTCTTAGTTGGTTCACTAACTTCTACCTCTGCTTCACAGGCATATAATTTCTTTTGTAAGCATTTGTGCTTAGGATCCCATTTGTCTTCACAAAACTTACATTTCCCTTCTTTTATTCTCTGGGCCTCTCAACTGGGCTTTGTTCCTTCCCTAATTTGAGGCGGTGTATACCTTGGATTTCCTGTGTATGTTGATTGGAGGGGGTTCTTTTTGGAGTTGTCTTGGTCGACATTTGTATGAATGGATTTTCTTTCAACAATCCTGGCTTTACGCTATGCTTCCTCCATGGTAGGGATGTTGTGTAACTCTAGTTCATCACGGATGTGTTGTTTTAGACCGTGTACGTAGGTATGTAGTCTCTGGTCATCGATTAAATCTAGAACTTGAGTTGAAAGTGATTCCCATTCACAGGTGTACTCATCGACACTGTTGTTTTGTTGTAACCTTGTGATTTTTGCAAAGAAGTCTTTCTCTTCAACGCCTTGGAATCTTTTGATGAGGTCATTCCTAAAGCTAACCCAGTTGTGAGAACATATTCTTGTAGTATTCTTCCACCATAAGTACCAGTTGTAAGTGTTGCCTTCTAGATGCATGGAGGCATATTTAATTTTCTCACCGTCATAATGGATGTTGTGGATGTCTAGGTATTCCTTGGATTTGTTAATCCACGCTATGCATTGTCATTCGTCCCTGTCGTATTTGGGTAACTCGACTTTCACCCATATTTGGCGTCCTTGTGTATATGAGTTTGAGGATGACATGTTGAATAGAGGATTTGGCTGCTCCGAAGTTCTAGGAGAGTTTAGTTGCAAGTCATTCGACATTTGTAATCTATCCAAGATGGTGGTTAAAACTACCTAATTTTTCTTTTGGTTTTCCTGTAGAATGAAGAAACTATTCTCTATTCGAGATGTAATTTGTGTCCAATTTGATGTCAAATTGTCACTTGTATGCTTGATTTTTGTGTGGAGTTCCTTGTAGTTCTTGTTAATTTTCTCATTGATTTGATCGAATCGAGCGTCCATTGATCTGGTGATTGCTGGAATTTTCTCGGTGCTAAACGTCGATTTATTTTTATTCAATGTACGATGCTAGCTCGCCATGATTCTCTTCTCTCTCTTATTCTTTTTTTTTATAAATAATTATAATAATTATTATTATTGTAATATAGTTTTTTTTAATTATTATTAATAATATTAATAAATTTTATTAATATCAATAAATTGTTTTAATATTAATTTATATTATTAATACAAAAAATTAACATGTAGCGGCCATGGATGGAATGGAGCGGTTGTGGATGGAATGGAGAATAGTAGAAGGGAAGGTGGAACAATTGAAAAAAGGGGAGGCATGGTGGATGGTGTGTCACATGGAGAATCAGATGTGGAGAGGCGGATGGAGTAGTAGCGGGAAGGGGGGAGGATGGAGTGGAGGTGGGGGTGGAGGATAGAGCAGGAGGGGTGGAGGACGGAGTGGAAGCGAGGGTGTAGGATGGGCGTGTGTAGAGGGGAGGGTAGAATGGAAATGTGGTGGTGATAGCAGGGAAAGAAGGGTGTGTAGAAAGGAGAGGTGTCAGCGGTAGCAACTAGGGATGGCGTGGATGGAAGGGCGAGTGGAAGGAATAGGGAGCAGCAGAGGAGGGAGAGCAGCGGGGGGTGGTGTGGTGGGTGAATGGAGTAGGGAGTAGCTGGGGGTGGCATGGTGGGAAAATGGAGTAGGAGGGAAGGGAAGGTGCAGTGGAGGTGGGTGTTGGGAGTGGTGTTGGCCTAGTGCCGAGAGCCGAGAGGCTCTGATACCAATGGAAGAGAAAGGAAGAGAGAATGGATAGAGAAGTAAGAAAACGTAATGTAGAATGCATTTTATTAATATGTAGAAGATGTATTACATAATAGGGGCCCCGATAATTTATACCATAAGTGGGGAAGAGAGGTGACTTTTCAAGTCACCTCTTAGTTTATCTACATTAATTAACCTAGCTTAATATTTAAATTTGGATTTGTTACAATACCATACATGACTCGATATAATTTCCGACATCCATCTTGAGTGAAGGCCAATAGAAATAAGAGTCTTTTCCATTCCAAAATGAGATTTTTTGTTGTAGTGTGCATCCCACATGAGCTTCTATGTATGCTCACCTAGAGGTACACAAAGCTATTCGAGATTGTAAAGAAAATTGTCCTTCAAGTGGTAGTTGAGAGCAATCCACTGACCTATTTGGAGTTGTTGATACACTAAGGAGAAGTCAAAGTCTTCTTCATATCATTGAGGCCAATTAATGATGTCATAACCATGCATAATTAACACTGTAAGAAGTGAAATGACTAGTAGTCGACAAAGGAAATTAGTTTTTAAATTGTATTTTCCTTTCCAATGCTTAGTTATCAACTAAAATTGTTGTAGGTAGCTAATCTACTTCAGTTGTCTCATCATCTGTAAGTTAGAATGAAATAGAGAAAACTGTAGAGGCTTATGGTCTGTATGAATGATCATTTCTTTACCTAGAATGTAGTGTCTCCATTGCTTAAGTGCTTGTACAATGAAATACAATTTCCTTTCATAAGTTGAATACTTGATAATAGTATCACTAAAAGTCTCTGAATGGAACACTAATGAATGACCTGCTTGAGTGATCATGACACCCATGGCATAGTTTGACGTGCTAGTCCCGATTTCAAATGGCTGATGCAAATGAGGTGTTAAGATTCCATATGCTAAGCTAGATTATCAACATTCAATATCAATTGCATAACAAAATCATATATATAGGATCACTAAAAGAAACAATATCACAATATCAACAAATATTTACCCTGGGAAAACCCTAATGGGAAAAGCCTAGCAAAATCCTCCTCAATATAGATGATCAAAAGATAAAAGATAAAACCCCAGATTGATCCTTATCCTCCTTGAAACTACAGCTATCTCTCTCTCTTATGCACTACACAAGTGGGTGTGAGTGTGTAGAAATGAGGAGGGCCTCACTTCTATTTATATTCTTTCACTCACTTGACAATTCACTCCACCAAGTCGGCCCAACTAAAACTGTCTGGGCCGACTTCTCTAGGAGGAATCTAACAAATTATTATTATATTAATTAGGGTGCTAATGACCCAACTTACAATGGAGGGAATTTCCTCATGACTCTTAGTAATTCTCTTGATAGGAACATCGGGGATAATAAGTAAATACTCTTCAAAGTTACAATAATTCAACACTCCCCCTTAATGAGAAGGGTATTCTACAAAAACATCAACAACGATAACATGAGAAGGAGAGATATCATCTTCAACATCATCAGGGTGATACATCTTCAACATCATCATCTTGGAAGCGTTTTCAACATCTTTGACATATAGTCTTCATCTTCAATTTTAGCAGAAACAACACTTTGATCGACAACATCATCATCAACACTTTAGTATTCATCAATCAACAGCATCATGATCAATAATACTTTGACCTTTCGATCATTATCATCATTAGCAGCAATTCTTTGAGCAACATCATCATCACACTCTGATCTTTCGATCAGCAACATCATCATTGTCTTCATCAATACTTTGAGTAACATCATCATCATCATCATACTCTGATATTTCAATCAATAACATCATCATCATCATCATACTCTGATTTTTTGATTAGTAACATCATCATCATCAGCAACAACTTGCAATCCATAATACAAAGACGGAAGTCTTCGGATCACTTTTGGACTTAAGTCCAGGGATGATACAATCCTAGCACATTCTCGACGACCGAAGTCACTGGATACAATTACAGGTTAATTACTCCCTATCACTTTAGGACTAAGTCCAAGGATGATGCAATCCTAGCACATTCTCGAGGACCAAAGTCGCTGAATCCGTTTTGAGAAAAATTTCAGGGATGATACAATCCCACCATAGTCTTGAGGACCAAAGTCACCGAATCCGTTCTGAACAAAATTTCAGGGATGATACAGTCCCACCACATTCTCGAGGACCGAAGTCACTGGATCCGTTCTAAAAAAAATTTCAGCGATGATACAATCCCACCACATTCTCAAGGATTGAATTCACCGAATACATTCTGAACAAAATTTCAGGGATGATACAATCCCACCACATTCTCGAGGACCAAAGTCACCGGATCCGTTCTGAACAAAATTTCAGGGATAATACAATCCTTCTTCTTTCTTGGAGTGTAAGTCTATGGATCACTTTAGGACAAGTGGCCAGGGATGATACACTCCCACTGCAACATCATTGCTCCCCGTTTCGGGGAAGGTATTTTCGAACAACACCAATCTTGTCTCGAAAGCATTCAAACTTTACTTGAGACAGAGGCATCGTCAACACATCAGCAAATTGTTCATCGGTACTCACATACTGGAGCTTTATGGATCTCTTCGATATCATATCTCGAATGTATAAATACCATATTTCTATGAGCTTTGACCTATTGTGGAACACTAGGTTCTCCATCATCTTTATACAACTCTGGTTATCACATAGAATCACGGTGGTATCCAAATCCAGGTTGAATAAACCTAACATCAGCTTCTGAAGCCATATGGATTCACAACTAGCAAAGAAAGCTGCTATATATTTTGCTTCAGCCGTGCTAAGAACAACACTGGACTGTTTCCTACTAAAACATGAAATCATAGCAGACCCCAAACTATAACATCCACCTGATGTACTTCTTATGTCTGAGACACTTCCATCCCAATCTACATCTGTATAGCCATACAATATGTAATCATGGTTTCCATCACAGTATAGATCAAAGTCTGTAGTCCCTTTCAGATATCTCATCACATGTTTTGCAGCTACCAGGTGAACACGCCTAGGTTGAACTAGATACTGACTCAAGGTGTTCATAGCAAAACAAATGTCTGGTCTGGTATTTGTTAGATACATCAACGACGCAATAATCTATTTGTATTTAGTCACATCCACTAGTTTTGATGATTCATCATCCATCAACTTCAGGTTGGTATCCATGGGTGTGGCCATGGGTTTAAATTCCAACATATCAAATCTTTTCAAAATTTCCACTGCATACTTTCCTTGATTGAGAAAGATTCCTTCTGAGTTCTTCCAAACCTCTAGACCTAGGAAATAATGCATCAACCCAAGGTATTTCATTTCAAATTCTTCGGAGAGCTTCTTCTTTCATTCCACAATATGTTTCTCATTCCCTGTCAGAAATAGATCATCCACATACAATAATAATATGATAGGTTCATATTCTATAACCTTGAAGTAAAGGTTAGGATCGACTTTACTCTTGGTAACGTCCAATCTCGTCAGGAAACTATCTATCCTTCCATACCAAGCTCTAGGAGCTTGCTTCAGACTGTACAGGGCCTTCTTCAACTTGCATACGTGAGTCTGTCTGTCTTCAAATTCAAATCCTTGTGGCTATTCTATGTATACTTCTTCTTCAATCACACCATTCAGGAAGGCTGTCTTCACATCCATCTAGTGTAAGTCCCACTTCATCATGGATGAAAGTGCCATGATAGCTCTAATCGAAGTATACCATGCTACTGGTGCAAATGTTTCGTCATAATCAATCCCCTCTTTCTAAGAGAAACCTCTAGCCACAAATGTTTCCTTGTACTTCTCTATACTTCCATCAGTTGCATGTTTTATCTTGTAGATCCATTTGTAGCATACTACACTCTTGCCTTCTGGTTTGGGAACTATATCCCAAAAATCATTCTTCATTATTGACTAGTACTCTTCCGTCATTGCTTCTACCCATTCTTTCTTCTATACAACTTCTTCATAGTTTGTTGGTTCTTGATCTACGAGATCACACATCAAAGCTACATAGCCAGAAAATGTCTTGGGATTCTTACTTATCCTTGTGGAGCCTTCAGGAGCTCCATATATTTTTTGCTTCTTGTATAATTTATCTTTCCCAAGCAGGCTTTCTCTTTTGTGATATCTCCAACGTAGGGGGTTCTTATGGTTCTGTCATATCATTATCTTCAGGTGCTTCATCGTCAGGGAGGAACGCAGCCTCTACATTCCTGGGAGGTGCATCTTCAACTTACACTTCTTCATGTTGACATTTTCGGGATCTCTTGAGAGCTGCTTCTTCATCAAATGTTACATCTCTACTGATTTCCATGTGATGGAATCTAGGAATGTAAATTATGAATTCCTTGGATACTTCACAGTATCCAACAAATATCCCCTTCTTTCCAGAGGGGTCCAACTTGGTTCTTTTCTCTTTCGGTATATGAACATATACTAGACAACCAAATATCTTGAGGTGAATTACCTCAGGCTTCTTTCATGTGAACAACTCTTTTGGAGTCTTGAATCCAAGAGCACTATGAGATATTCTATTTTGTACATAGACAACAGTTCTTGTTTATTTTACCCATAGATGCATTGGAATATCTTGATCATATATCATTGTCTTCACTGCCTCCATGATGGTTCTGTTCTTTCTTTCCATGACACAATTTTTTTGAGGATTGTAGGGAGTAGTTAGTTCCCTCTTTATCCTGACATCTTTACAAAAAGCTTCAAACTCGAAGCAGAATCCAATTCTGAGGTTTTTCAGTTTTGGACCTATCACTACTGTCAGAAATTAGGGCTTTTCACATAAGAGGAATTTTTTAGTGAGCCCAGGCCTGGATTGATCTCCTCCCCAAAATCAAATTTAGGGACAAATTTCAAGGCATTTGGGTGGACAGAACTCTAGAAAAACAAAACCCTAATTTGCTCTTGAACCAGCTCTGTAGGATTTCAGCTCAAGTTTCAGATCTGACATCTTGAACCTGGTAAGATCTAAAATATTTTGTATTTCCATTTGAGGTTCTCAGTTAAGATGTCTCATCATACCAAGCTTGATTAAAATCTTGAGGGAGCTGATAACTTCTGAGCCTGGAAGTATAGGATCTCCCTGGTCCTGGAAGAAAATGAGTTAGACTCCTACATCCATGAGGAGGTTCCAGTTCCATAGGGAGATGAGGCAAAGGCCTTTCATAAGAAGAATATGGTTATGGCAAAGAGGATCATTGCTGATTCTATCAAGGATCACCTTATCCCACTGGTGTCCTCTCTCAAGACACCTAAAGCTATGTTTGATGCCCTAACCAAATTGTTTGAAGGGAAGAACATAAACTGGAAGATGACCCTGAGAAACCAACTGAAGAATGTGAAGATTCAGAATGCAGAAACAATCTAGTCTTACTTCACAAGAGTTTCTCAGATCAAAGAGAAACTAGAAGTAGTTGATGAAGAAGTGGAAAATGCAGAGATTGTAATGACTACCTTGAATGCCCTTCCTAGGTCATGGGATTCTTTCATCCAAGGAATCTGTGCTAGAGATAAGTTAGTCAAGTTCAGCAGACTATGGGAAGAGTGCTCTCAAGAAGAAGCTCAGATAGTAGCTCGAGAAGAGAAGATGGGAAGAGAAGACCAAGCTCTCATGGTACACTCCAAGTCTCACTCCAAGTCAAACAAAAGAAGACCTCATAGCTCCAGAGGTAAGCACTCGCACAAAGATAACACTAGAAAAGATGTATCTAGGATCATATGCTATACATGTGATGAAGCAGGACACTATGCAAGGAATTGTCCTAACAAACAGAAGATAATGAAGAAGAGCAACAAAATAAGATATCATGCTCATGCTGCAGAGGATGATGAACCATCCAGGAAGAGATCCAGATATGAAAGTGAAGATTCTTCGAGTGAGGATGAATATGTTTTGATATCCGCTCTCATAGGTAACATTTCTCATGGAAGTGATGATTGGCTTATAGACAGTGGGGCTTCCAAACATATAACTGGATTCAAGGAATCCTTTGTGAGACTGTCAGAACATGAATCACCTCACAAGGTAAAGCTAGGAGATGACTACCAATATCCAATAAAAGGTAGTGGGGAATCTTCCTATAAATTAGACTTTGGAAAATATCTAACAATGAAAGAAGTATTGTTTGTGCCAGGACTCAAGAAGAACCTTCTCTCTATATCAGCATTAGATGCAAAAGGAATGTGGGTTGCATTCATAGATGGTCAAGTCATCATGTGGCCAAAAGGAAAGACTATAGATGCTGCAGTAGTGATTGGAGAACAAGAAGGAGGATTGTACAAATTAAAGGGCCATCCAAAACAAGCCTTAGTCCATGACACAGTAGAGCCAAGTGAACTTTGGCATAGAAGGCTTGCACATGTGCATTACAGAGCACTACCTATTGCAAGCAAAGCTGTCGAAGGTCTTCCAGAAATCCAAGCAAAACATGATGGGGTCTGCAAAGGATGTGTGAAAGGAAAGAATACAAAGAAGACATTTACAAGCAGCAAATGAAAAGCAAAAGGAATCTTGGAAATCATCCACTCCAATGTATGTGGTCCTCTGTCATTAAACTCTCTAAGCGGGTATGCATATTATGTTTCTTTTATTGATGACTTTCTAGGAAGACATGGGTTTACTTCATGAAGAACAAAGACGAAGTATTCAGTAAGTTCAAGGAATTCAAAGCCTTGATCGAGAACCATACTGAAAATAAGATCAAGACCATTAGATCAGATAATGGCGTAGAATTCACTTCAAATGAATTCAAAGAGCTATGCAAATAATCAGGGATTAAGAGGGAGTTGTCCACTCCTTATAATCCACAACAGAATGGGATTGCAGAATGGAAGAACATAACTATCATGGAAGCTGCAAAGGAAATGCCTCATGATCAAGACCTTTCTATGCATCTTTGGGCAGAAGCTGCCAAAACAGTGGTGTATGTATAGAACCGTACTCCACATAGAGTACTTGAGAACAAGACTCCTGAAGAATTCTTCTCTGGCAAGAAACCAAAAGTCAGCCATCTTAGAATATTCGGCTGTCCTGTGTACATCCACATTCCAAAAGAGAAGAGGACTAAATTAGATCCTTCAAGAAAGAAGGGTATATTTGTGGGATACTCTGAAAGCTCGAAGGCTTACAGAATATATTTCCCAGGATACAAGAAGATTGAAATCAGTAGGGATGTGACATTTGATGAAGACACAGCTTACAACAAATCTAGAAAGAGACCTGCTGAAGAACCTGAAGAAGTAGAAGCACCCAGAATTCATGATACAACCATGAATGAAAAAACTCGAGAAGAAGATCGAGAATTTGAAGAACCACAAAGACCTGTAGATCCACCTCTGGAGAAGAATCCTCATAAGAGAAAACTTGCTTGGGTATGAGAACTTATCCAAGGTGCGGAAATATATGGGGCTCCAGAAGAGAATCACAGAGAAAGAAAGAGGACCAGATCCTGTTCGAGGTATGTAGCTTTACTATGTGATTTCATTGATAAAGAACCTTCCAGTTATGAAGAAGCGGCAGAACGGAAAGAATGGAAGGATGCTATGATCGAAGAGTACCAATTGATCATGAAGAATGATGTTTGGGATGTTGTCCCAAGACCAGACTGGAAATCAGTTGTAACTTCCAAATGGATCTACAAGATCAAACATGCTGCAGATGGTAGCATTGAAAAATATAAGGCAAGATTTCTAGCTCGGGGTTTCTCTTAGAAAGAGGGAATAGACTATGAAGAAACCTTTGCACCTGTATCTGTTGTCAAGTCTATGAAGAAACCTTTGAAAGGACGAGATAACTCGGCAGTCAAGTCTATTTTGAAGGAGTCATACCTGGGCCTAAAGAAACTCCATAGGGCGGGGAGTCCTATAAAGGGATAGCTTATAAAGAGAGATTCAGAAGAAGCTCTATTTGGCGTGAAAAATAGCTATGAGGAAACCCCTGTGCCTAAAACAGTGACGAAAATGAGTATCAAAGGATGGCAAAGGCATATAAGGATGATACTCGTGAAATAGGGATCCTAGCCATGGAAGAACAATGGTAGAGACAAGGGACTAATGGCTTAAAATACCATAGTCCGTGGCAAAATGTTGAATACTAAGGTTAATGTGGAGTGATAAGTTGCCAACATGTGTTGGGAAGAGCAAAAACCACCCTATAGAAGCATCAACACTTTGAAATAGTTAGTAAACCTGTTCCAAGGCACAAAAAGGGATGGTATTAATCAATTAACGTTTCAAACTATAGAAAAAACCCACTTTACGAAATAATTGTTCTATAAATAGTTTGAAAAACAAAACATTTCTCACCATTGCACTTTTTGAACCAAAAAGGAAAGTTTTACCCTCTAACTTTGATCGCTCGTTGTGGACAATTGGACCGGTGGAATTCAGATCCGTCAGTGTCAGGTAAATCTACACCCTGTGCTCTTTAATTTCATCCAAACAATTTTTAGGATTAGTGGTCAATTCAATTTAATTCATCAAATATAAAAATGGTAAAATGTATGCGCGGGTTGCCTAATAGAAAAGCCGCGCATACGCGCTTGATGCGCGAGTTGCTGCATGGGGAAGCCGCGCATGGCTCGCGACATGTCCCAATGGACAGTCGCGCATACTGCGCTAAAGATAAAAGCTTTGAAAATATTCAAAATTTTTAAATTTTTGTGATGAATTATTGAATTACACTATGTGCTTTTTGTCAGGAAAATATGGTGCTGGAGTGGAGGGAGAGGGAGCATGAGATAATGGACCAAGCGGCTCTCCAAAGCCCGCCTACTATCCAAGCATTACGGAATAGTGGGCTATTCAAGTTTTTCTGTACATCATCCATGCGGGCCAATGTCCGCATATTGGAGTTCTTGGTTAGTTATTGGGACCATGACCTGGGGATGTTCAACATCCAAGGTGAGACTTTGGAGCTTACCTCACAAGACATCTATTTCATCACAGGATTATCACATCGGGGAGCACCGGTGAACCTGGAGGGCACTGGCAGGGGTGGTGACCCCTTGAGTGTCCAGAACTATGTGGATGTATTCTGCAGGCCCGGTACGCAAAAGAAGGGCAGTAGCATTCTCATCGCAGACATACAGGACTTTACATTACAGGTATTGACCAGTACCGTTGTCAGACTTTCAGGGTCAGCAGAACTACATCATGCCACCAGGACTCAGATGAGAGTGGCGGTTGATTGTTTCAGAGGCACTCTACATGAATGGTGCTTGGGAATTGCCCCTCTTATGAAGAGGCAATTATCCGATTGTAGGAGGGGGAGACGGAAGAACTTTGGGTATGCTAGTATACTGGTTGCATTCTTCTTTGAGAGAGTGCCTGCTATGAGCCCTGCGATCCCCTTAGAGATCAGACATCCACGTCAGCCGAGGCTGAGCAGGTGGGGTGATATCTTCCTCCGTCAAGGAGGATGAGATGTGGTACAGAGCATGTATGACGATGATTTCTATTCATGATGGGAGCGGCAGGTGCCAGCGTTGGAGCAGTTTCCATACGCTGGGCTAGATTTCCGAGGTGATCCAGACCTATTCCTCCCTCCAGGAGGAGCATGGGGAGAGATGGGTAAGTATTTTTATTTTTTATCATTATCAAATTTTTATGGATTTTCTAATGATGGGATATATACATATGTACAAGTCTAACCCTACTCATATGTCAAAATGCAGATGTTGGACCAGTCCGCCCAGCAGGGCACCCACGTACCTTTGTACATCCTGTTGCAGGGGGAGGCCCAGGATTAGTCACGGTACTTGAGGCGAAGCTGACTAGGCTTACCGAGCAGGTACCTACTATACGGATAGAGCATCTCCCTGTGGCTATGCAGGAGTTAGTAGTTGGGGTTCCATCGGCCTGGTTACGTCTTTTCAGACGGGTAGCCAGAGCAGTATGTGTATACAGAGATGCAGTGGAGGCTGCCGAAGCTGAGGAGGCTGCGGAAGCCAGGGGGTGCAGAGATCACGGGGACCAAGGAGGTCCTAGTGGCCATGGCGGGCAGGCTTAGTTTTAGGCATTTTGATGGATTTTGATCCACTTTTTGTATATTTTGTACATTTTGGGATCTACGGATCAGACTTGACCTATCCTATGTATGAACAGATATTTACATATATATATAGTTTATTTACAAATGTTTCTTATGTATTTGCTGTATTTTCTATGGAATGTGTGTGAGATGCCAGTCCAAAATATAGTTAGCATATGCATCAGTTAATGAATTTTGGTTTCTTGGAATGTGATTAAAAGTAATAACTTCAAAATGTCTTTCCAGTAAACGTATTTGCATGAACTGACGTAACAATGTAGGATTACGCACCTGGTAAGCTCGATTGAGCTGGGAAACAACCAACTGAGAATCCAAACGGACTTCCAGCTGGGTGATGCCTCGTGAAAAAGCATCCCACAAGAGCTCAATTACAGCTCTATACTCAGCAACATTATTGGAAGCAGGACCAAGACAAGCGCCACCCGCGGCAACAAGCTGTCCTGATGGGGAATAAATAACCCATGCTGCTGAATCCAGGTTACAAGTGTGACGGCTGGCGCCATCAGCAAAACCTACATACATCTCGGAAGACATCTGCAACAACCAGCAGGTAGCATAAAAAATGAAACTGACAACCTAATGTACATAAAAATACATACATTAATATACAAGAAAAAGTGCTAAGCCTAGGCATAGTACTTCTTCAGGTAGAGCCCATTTCTAGGCTCAGGCAGCTTATTCCCATCATAATCTACTAATTCATATGCGCCTTTACTCAAAACTTTAGACACAACATAGGGTCCCAACCACATAGCCTTGAATTTTCCTGCCCCCAGGGGTTCTTTATTTTGATCCCAGAGCAAGACAAGTTCCCCCTCAGAGAAAACCCGAGGTTTGACCGTTTTATCGTATTGAGATTTAACCCTATTCTTATGAGCTTGATTTGCAGTCAACGCATCTCTACGTTGCTCATCAAGGTGTTCTAAATGGAGTAACCGTTCTTCAAGCTCAGTTGTGTCAGGTAGCACATGAATAGCTATCTGCAAGGATGGGATTTCGCATTCAATCGGCGTAATAGCTTCCACCCCGTGAACGAGTTGGAAGGGGGAAAAACCCGTAGCAGTTTTGACATTGGTTCGATAAGCCCAAAGAGCAGGATATAACATGATGTGCCAATTTGAACGGGCTGTATCAATAGTACGTTTAAGTATAGTTTTCAAAGTTTTATTTACAGCCTCGACCTGACCATTTGCTTGCGGATAATAAGGAGAAGAATGTTCTTGTCGGAATCTGAGCATGGTGGTCAGCTCTGTCATCATGTGATTTTGGAAATGACTGCCATGGTCAGTGACAATCACTTTGGGAATACCAAACCTAGCAATAATCTGATTAAACATGAAGTAAGATGCTGTTTCCCCATTGTCTTTGAAAGTAGGCATTGCCTCTGCCCATTTTGTGAAATAGTCGACAGCGACAATGATGTATTTGTGCCCCCCATCCGAGGCTGGGTTGCATGTCATATAATCTATCCCCCACTTCATGAAGGGGCCTACCGAGACAACGGGAAACAAGGGAGTAGGATGTGACCGCATTTTTCTGGTATATAGCTGACATGGATGACAGCGTTTTACAGCTTCCACACAATCTTTAAAGATGGTGGGCCACAAATACCCGGCACATAATATCTTCTGGGCCATTGCTAACCCAGATAAATGACCCCCACACGCTCCGCTATGGGAATCATTTAGGAAAATCTCCGCCTCCTCATGAGTAAGGCAGCAACGCAAGACAGAATCTACCCCTCTTAGATATAATGTATCTCCGATTATGAGGTAGTTTTTAGCATGAAGACGTAGCTTGCGTCGGTCTTCCCTAGAGTAAGCGGTAGGATACTTCAAAGTCTGGAGATATATGAGAATATCTCCGTACCAAGGATCAGAGGTTGATATAAGGAAGATGTGCTCATCTGGGAATGAGTCATCTTGAACCACTACATCTTCTTCCGTAGGGAATTCTGCTATAAGCTCGGCAAAAACTAAGGACTTTTTGGATTTAGCGGATTGGAAAACTAAGTCAAACTCTTGGAGAATGACTATCCACTTATTGAATTTTCCCCCAACAATGCGTCGGGATAAAACATATTGGAAAGGGTTTACATCCGCCACTACAGTAGTGGTCCTTAGTAAGATGTAGTGCCGTAACCTCTCTACAGCATAAACAGCCGCTAAGGCTAACTTCTCGACGTGAGAGTACTTAAGCTCAGGCCCAACCAAAGCACGGCTAAGATAATAGACAACATGCTCAACGAGCTTGTCATCCTCCTGAACTAGCACTACTCCAATGGTAGACTCCGACACGGCCAGATATAATATGAAATCCCTAGAGTAATATGGCGGGCGTAATAAAGGAGTCGACAACAAAGCTTTCTTTAATGCCTTGAACGCGAGTTGTGCAGCTTCATCCCATACAAATGGGGTGTCCTGCTTAAGCAGGCGCATGAAACCTTTTGTGATCTTGGCATAATTCACTATAAAACGTCGAAGGAAGTTAGACTTTCCTTGTAGACTCTGAAGTTGCCTAAGTGAACGAGGAGGAGGCAGATTTACAATGGCCTCTACTTTTAACGGATCCACCTGTATGCCCCTACTAGAGACAATGAATCCAAGCAATCTACCTGATTCGACGCAGAAAACACACTTGTGGGGATTCAAGTGAATTTTATAGTACCTGCATCTCTCGAAAATCAACCGTAAATGATCTGGATGCTGGATCCTCTTGCAAGAATGAGCAGGCAGATCATCCAGGTAAGGCTCGACAATGGCTTTTATGTCGTGAAAATCAAAGTTCATGGCTCGTTGAAAGGTTTCCCCTGCATTTTTCAATCCAAAAGGCATTTTTCTATACGCGAATGTACCCCAAGGGCAAATAAAAGCCGTTTTATGCTGGTCTTCCGGTTTGATTTGGATTTGATTGTAGCCGGAAAAACCATCCATAAATGAAAATACTTCACTACCCGCACATGCATCTATAATTTGATCAATAAACGGTGTAGGGTAGTTGTCCTTGGGACAGGATTTGTTAAGGTCTTGAAAGTCCGTACAAACACGAATAGACCCTTGCTTTTTATCAACGGGGACTGGGTTGGACACCCACTCAGTCAAAGCAACGGGATATATAAAACCTGCTTTCAAGAGCTTTTCTACCTCTGCCTTCACAGCCGCTACTTTATGCGGGTTCATGGGGCGTAATTTTTGCCAAACCGGCTTAGCATCAGGATAGGTTGGGATCTCATGTTGAGCAATAGATGGATCAATGCCTGGCATCTCCTCATATGACCAAGCAAAGATATCACGGAATTCCTTGAAAAGGGCGGTATAAATAGCAATCTCCTCCGGAGAGCAATTTGCACCTATATAGATATTTTCCACGATATCTGGTTTGACAGAGATATTGATAGGTATGGTAGCGGAAATGTTTTCCATATTCCCCTCAGCAAACACCCCTTCCCTAGGCAAAGGGTTAACAAGTATATCAACATCTCCAGGCAGTGTCACATGAAACTCTTGGTTTTCGATCTTGCTTAGCTCTGGAAGGAAATAAGATCGGTGATGAATATCCTCACATATCTTATCACGTGAACACATAGCTTCCAGAATAGCTTCATCTGAAGGCAGAACAGTATCTAAGCAATCTATGGAATGTAAAGAGTTTTCTGCCCATGCAGGCATATAAACTTCTTCCAGATCATCTGAGACTGTAAGAGGATCTGGAATGGGATCTACAGTAGTTTGGGTAATAGCTTGATATGCCACTTCCACTACAGATAAGGGCACTTCCGGTTCCTGAGGGGTTGGGAGGACCCAAGGATCAGTCCTATCGACCACCAAATCAATGAACTGCCCTACAGTAGTAGAACCGAGATAAAGGACTGGAGCTAGAATATCGAATGTGCCCATCAATGATGCGTACAGTCCAGCCCCCAAGCTCTTTGTAGCAAGTTTTGTCTGATCAACCAATGGCACAGTGGAATCTTTAGACTCTAAGCGGCCTTTACGAGTAAAATCAAGTTGGTCAACAGTGACCAGCTTTCCCTCATGTGGAAAAACCACGACACGAAAGACAACAGATGCAACAGCAGACATTGCATAAGTCCAATTCCTACCCAGAAGCAAATTGTAGTCCAATGGAGCATCAATCACTTCGACTTCAACAGAGACTGCTTTGCTAGCCAGCTTAAGCTCAAAAGCCAGCAGGATACCATGTGGACGGAAAGACCTTCCATCAAAAGCAGTAAGTAAAGTGGTTGATGGGACCAGCTCTGGGGATCCGAGAGCTTTCCAAAACGCCAGGGACATGACACAAGTAGAGGCTCCCTCATCAATAACTACATGTCCAATGGTCTTACCACCATGGACAACATCTATCGATAGAGCTACATGATAAGGGAGGCGAATTTTAAGATCAGAGAAATGAAACTTCACTGTGAGACTCGAAGAGTCCATGCTACCTAGAGCTGCTAAGAGAGCATCCCGCTGAGCAGGACAGCTCTGTAGCACTTCTAAAGCTGACATTGCACACGGAGTCTGAGCCAAGTCTTCAACCATAGAGTAGTGAGCAGCGGCTCTGGCATTTGGGTTATGCAAAGTCTTCTTAAAGACACCTTTGGGTATATTTGGCATTATTTCCGCAGGTTTCTCTATAGTGAGAGGGTTGGAAGTTTCAACTACAGCTTTACCCTTCTCATCGGTCTCATTCTCATAGTTCTTGTTCCTGGTTTGTAACAAGGTTGAGGATCTAACCATGTTGATATAATTGGGGTCAGGGGCAGCTTGAGTGCCCCCTGCTACGGTAGAAGCTGAAGCAGAATTCTGCCCTTGGGTAAATGGATCCTTCAGGACAGCCGGTGGTTGCGTTTGTAACAGCTTCTGAGCTTGTTCCATGAGGGGACAAAGGTGAGTGAGATGGTCTCCTTGGCACAACTTACAAGGAAAATTGAATTTATTCTTCTCCTTTTTGCCCCCATCAGCATTGTTTGCGGGCTTTGGCTTGTTTTGGTTTTGGTTTCCCTCTCCCTTTTTACCTTTCTTCTTCTTCCCACCGGGCTGCTGATTTCCCTTCGAAGAGGATTGTGCAAAAACATTTGCACTTTGGGAGGAGGGGGCAGCCTTTGCTGCCTCCGCCGTAGACTGTTTGACAGACAATTGGTGAAGTTGTTTTGTCAAAGACTCTACAGTGGGAGAGTTTACGGACCCAACCACACCATCGGCATGGGGTCCAGGCTTGGGTTTCTCGGCCTCATGAGAAGGCCTCTTTGCCTCAGGGATAATTTCATATAGAATCCCAGAATGTGAATAAATCAAGTCCAACTGCTGGGCCCTGAGTATGGCTTCTTCCTCACTAGTCACTCCTGATGTGGAAACATCCTTAGATATATAGGGCAATAAAGA